>SZWC01000771.1:129126-155850 GCA_023375785.1 Penium margaritaceum | reverse complement strand
AAACATGTCGAAAATTGAAAGCGACTTACATGCGCAAGATTATTCTTTGTACATATTTGTTAATTCTCTACCATCGCGGGTCGCTCTCTTTCACACTCTCCTCCCAATCTCTCTCTCTCTCTCTATCTCTCTCTCTCTCTCTCTCTCTCTCTCTCTCACACACACACACACACACACACACACACACACACACACACACACTCTCTTTGTATTCTTATGACTTTCTGTATGCTTAAGAGTCCTCGAACTAGGAATAAGATAGGGGCAACCTCGCCGGCCTTGCTTCCGTTCTTTCCGGAGTGCGATGCACCATGCAACAATCCACGCACATTTCTTTTATGTGCGCAACCGTCGCACGATGTGCACAATTGACGGACCAGACTAGCAGGGATGAGTGTTGGGCAATACAATTATCCCTCGCGCAATACTTGTAGCACGCAATTACTTTGATGCTGAAAAACGAAGTATCGGTATCGGTATCGATAAGAGTATCGAGCTGGACGGTCCCTCAATACCGACGCCGATACCCTCGATAGCTTCGATAGTGGCACGAGGACTCGATGCCGGTATCGACCGGCGACGCTGGGACTCCGAAGGGCTAGCTAGCGGCAGCAAGCTAGCCCATCAACTCCCTCTTCAGCTAGTCCTCGTCGACAAATGCTCACAAGGACTATCGGGGTGTCGACAAGATGAGGTCCGATCAACAACTCGACTTTTTTTGGTGCTCTCCTCATGTCAGCATGCCAAAAAAAATTGACATCGGCGTCCATATTTACGACGCAAACAAAAACGTCGATTTGACATCGACTTCTTTCTTTGTGTGAAAGAGATTTCTCGGAAAAAAAAATCAACTTCTACTTTCGGTTCGACTTTTACGCCATCTAGTTTCTTAAATGACAAAGCTGCAAAACGTGACCTCAACCACATCCCGAACATGTTTTTCATTTTTTTCTTTGTGACTTCTTTGTAGCGTGGCAGTGCCACGCCGACTGGTCGAAGGAGCCACGTGGCTCAAGCGGGGTCACCTGGGACTGTGGGCGGTTGGACGGGATGGCTTGAGGGTCGGAGACCCTCAAGCACCGCGGTTTTGGCCTAGTCGGCCAAGGATTCCGTCCAATCCGCTACATTGGTATCAGAGCTCCAGGGCTCGAATCCCACGTTGGGATTACCGGAGATGCCGAGGCGGCTCTCACTCCTAGCGGGAGGGAGTGTAGCGTGGCAGTGCCACGCCGACCGGTCGAAGGAGCCACGTGGCTCGAGCGGGGTCACCTGAGACTGTGGGCGGTTGGACGGGATGGCTTGAGGGTCGGAGACCCTCAAGCACCACGGTTTTGGCCTAGTCGGCCAAGGATTCCGTCCAATCCGCTACATTCTTTGTGTCGTCTATGTTTTAAAATGAGAGAAAAACACTTCTTTGGTTTGAGAATAAAACATTGCACATTCTGTAACGGGCTGAGTCTCCAGCTCCTGCTCTGAAGTCGTCGTCGGTGTTCGCAGAATGGCGTTCTCAGTCCGCGTCAGGGGTTTACCCCCTTCGCAAGACTGAGGGGCAATCGTCATCGACGACCCAGAGTAGGGAGACTCGAGTATTTCGAGTCTCCGGAGGCCCATTTCCGTTTTTAACCAAACCCCTGGTTTTGGGACCCAAACCGGGGGTTTTTCCATCGAACTCGTGTGTTCGTACGAGTTATTTCGTTTGTTTTATGTCGAAGTTCGTCGTAAACGAACTTTGATTCATATTTTGTCGTTTTGGCGCGAAATCGTCGCATGCGAGGCACGCTGGCGATTTCGCGCCAGTGAATTTCACCTCACCCTCGCTCCCCCTATCCCTCGTCCTCTCTTGCTCGTTTTCAAGGAGGGCGAAGGGGGGCGAGGGCACGAGGCCACGAGGCCTCGCCCTCGAGGCCCTCGTGGCCTCTCAGTCGCCGATCGGGCTGAGGCCGCTATCGGCGGTTGGTGGCTGGCCGGCCGGTGGCCAGCCGGTCACTTGGCCGGCCGCCGGCCGTCCAGCCAGCCGGCAGCGAGCTAGCCGGCGGCCAGCGAAGTGCTGGCCGCCGGCCAGCCCTCGCTGACGCGAGGGGTGGTGCGCAACCACCCCTCACTTCAGCAAGGAGGGAGGGCCGAACCGGCCCTCCCGCTACATTCCTCCCCACTTATTATGAACCGTCCTCGTTCATGAACAACAAGTAGAATTGTCAGTCAGTGAGTCATCAACATTGTGAAAGAAAATCAATAACTTCAATCACCAGCTAAACATGAACACGTGCATGGTACTTAGACCTAAGCTACAGCTTGTAGCTCAGCACGGCTAGCGGCCTCCCCCCTTTAGGCTGGAGCGTCCGCGCGACAACCATGTTGGGCGTCCCCAACCTCCTATGGTCGCTGTCCATGAATGCTGCCTGTGGGAATACTGTTCACTTTTCCCGCGTTCAGGTGGTACCTCCTGTCACGCGTCGATCTGTGCGAGCTGCAAGCTCGCTCAAGTACTCGTTGACCACCCCTGTGGGCAACCGAGATTCGGGCTCCCATGAATTGTGTTCAGGTCCACAACCGGCCCAATGAACGAGGTACTCCCTGACAACGCACGACCGAAGAGTACGCTCTCGGTGCTGGAGTAGGCGAAGNGGGAATGTTGTTCACTTTTCCCGCGTTCAGGTGGTACCTCCTGCCACGCGTCGATCTGTGCGAGCTGCAAGCTCGCTCCAGTACTCGTTGACCACCCCTGTGGGCAACCGAGATTCGGGCTCCCATGAATTGTGTTCAGGTCCACAACCGGCCCAATGAACGAGGTACTCCCTGACAACGCACGACCGAAGAGTACGCTCTCGGTGCTGGAGTAGGCGAAGAACCTCGTATTGGCCGTCGGCAACTAGGACTGCTGGCGGTGGCTGAACGGTTCCTTCTGCCGTATATGGAGCCAGCAGGCTCACATGAAACAGGTCATGTATCTTCATACTCGGCGGAAGTAGCAATCGGTATGCCACTGGCCAGATGCGTGCCATAATGGGAAACGGCCCAATCCACTTCGGTAGAAGTTTTCTTGCCCCTGGCGACTTCAACCGAAGGTTTTTAGTGCTAAGCAGCACCTTGTCACCGATGTCAAACGACACCTCCCGGCGGCCTTTGTCGGCATATGCCTTTTGTCGCTGCCGAGCTGCTTGAAGGTGACCCTTCGCCTCATGTAACAAGGAGTTGATGCGCTCGGCAAAGGCTTGAGCGGAAGGAACCTGCCCTCCTGTACTCCCACTCTTCACCAATGAAGAGGGTACCACTAGATGCTGACCACTGTTCAACACGAACGGTGTGAACTGTGTGGACTCGTTCACCGAGTTGTTCTCCGCAAACTCTGCCGGTGCTAGGAATTCGTCCCAATCATGCATCGCAGGGTCCACGTACATGCGGAGCATCTGCTCGAGAGTGCGATTCATGCGCTCTGTTTGTCCATCCGTTTGAGGGTGAAACGCTATCGACATTTGCGACTCGCTGCCGAAGTACTCGTGCATCTTTTGCCAGAAGTTACTAGCAAATTTTCGATCTCGATCGGAGATAATGCGCAACGGCAAGTCGTGGTACTTTACGACACCCTCAAAGAAGAGACGAGCGGTCTCCTCTGCATTCACGTTAGTGGTTGTAGGAATGAAATGTGTCATCTTCGTCAAAAGATCCACAACCACTAGTATTGTATCATGGCCACTGGCCGTGTCCGGAAGACCAGTAATGAAGTCCGTGCTGACGCACTCCCATGGAGTCCCAGGAATGGGAAGCTGCTGGAGGAGTCCCGCAGGCTTCTTGTTACTAGCCTTATTCCAAAGACATGGGTCGCATGTCATGCAATACTTACGGACATCGACACTCCACCCTGGCCACCAATAATGGTCCAAGAGTGCCTGTCCGGTCTTTCGGGGTCCCAAGTGACCTGCGACTGGCGGGTCGTGGAACTGGGAGATAACCTTTGCTCGAAGGTCTCCCGAGTTTGGCACAATATCTTGTTCTTCGTGCCAGAAGATTCCTGCGGCCTCCACCAAGCCGTACTTGTCCAGATTTCGAGAGTCTTGAAACCAAGAATCCACACAGTATCCCATCCGAATCCTGTTTACAAAACCGTTGTAATGGATAATCTCTCGTGGTGGCTGCCGCAAAGGTGCAGGGGGATCTGGTGGTTGTACGGATGTTGTTGCAATGGCCATAAAACACCCAATGCCCTCGGTGGTTGCTTTAATTTCCACAGGCTGTCGGCTTAGTGGATCGGCCACATTGATGCGTCCTGGTCGATATTTCCATGTGAACGAGAATCGACTTACGTATTCGCTCCAACGCGCCTGTCGTCTTGACAGGTTCGGTTGCGTTTGGAAAAACACCAATGGATTATGGTCGGTCACGACCGTCACACCCCCTTCAGCACCCTCGAGGTAGCAACACCACATCTTGAAAGCGTGTACTACCGCAAGGAGCTCTTGATCCCCAGTCGTGTACCGCGTTTCCGCGGGTATGAGCTTCCGGCTCTCATACGCAACTGGGTGACTGTTCTGCATGAGGACGGCTCCAACTCCAACTACCGACGCATCATATCGAACCTCCCACGGTTGTGATGGATCCGGAAGAGCTAGGACGGGTGCCGTGGAGAGAAGCTCTTTGACTTTGAGAAAAGCGTTCTCGCAATCAAATGTCCATTCCCAACGCGCATCTTTTCGCGTGAGCCTGGTTAGCGGTGCTACCGGGGTCGAATACCCTTGCATAAACCGTCGAAAGTAGTTTGCAAGGACGAGGAAAGACCGAATCTGCCCAACATTTTCGGGGCGTAGCCAATCCACGACGGCTTGGAATTTTCGTGGGTCGACGCGGATACCGTCCTTGCCGACGATGTGTCCAAGGTACTCGAGCTCATCTTGTGCAAACTTGCACTTGCTCACTTTCGCATAGAATTTCTGTTCCCGAAGGATTGCGAGAACTTCGCATCGATGTTCTATGTGCTCTTCCATTGATTTGGAGAAAAGCAGGATGTCATCCAGGTAAACCAAGACAAACTGTCCGAGTTGCTTGGCGAACGTTCGGTTCATTTCTCCTTGGAAAGTTGCCGGGGCATTTGTAAGCCCGAGGCATAACATTCGGAACTGATAGTGTCCCATGTGCGTTCGAAACGCGGTTTTGGGCACATCATCTTCCGTAATGCGGATTTGATGGTACCCTTGAGACAAATCCAAGGACGAAAACAATTTTGCGCCTTGGAGTTGGTCAAAAAGGTCCTCAATCCGTGGTAAGGGGAATCGATTTTTCACCGTCAGCTTGTTCAATGCCCGGTAATCCACGCACATGCGTAAACCACCGTCCTTTTTGTTCACAAAAAGGATCGGCGCACCGTACGGCGAGCTACTTGGCTCGATCCATCCTTTTGCAAGGTACTCTTTGATTTGGCGTTCGGCCTCTCGCCTTTCTGCTGGACTAAGGCGATACATGGGTCTGAACGGAGGAGTCGCCTCCGGTTGTAGCGGAATCGTGTGGCCCATGTGTCTTTCTGGTGGAAGCCCAGCCGGTGGGTCTTGGAATACATCCGAGAACCCCGCCAATAGAGATCTGATCTCTTGTGGCGTGTCTTCCGTGACGTCGTCCTCCACTTTCTACAGCTGAGCCAAGAAGTATCGACAACCTTGTCGAATACGTCTCTTGACCTGCATTGCAGACAAGCTGGCATGGACTTTGAGTCGGGTCGGTGATAATTCTGTACTCGGAATCAACGTAAAGCGGCGTTGTCCTTTTCGGAGGATCAAACGCTTTGATTCAAAGCACATGAGAGCCTTGTTGCCACGGAGCCAGGGATCGCCTAGCACCACGTCAAATGGGTCAAGAAGGTTGAGTACCTTCAACGTGACACTCTGTGTGTACCATTGAATACAGATTTTTGCTTGACAAGTACCGATTACGGGTACCGTATGATTGTCACCGACAACAACTGCGCCATTCGATGGCTCGTACTGCAGGCCAACCTGACGGGTAAAGCCAAGGCTAACAAAAGAGTCGTCCCCTCCAGTGTCAGCAAGTACGTTCACGGGAGCACCAGCTAGGTGTCCTTTGAACTGCATCGTCATGCTGCCTCCACTCTTCTGAGTGAACAGACTCGACAACGGTAAGGCGAGCTTGTGATAAACATGGAATCTGTGCGACGGGCGTCGTAACTCCCATGATTCACCCACTCGAGTCCACATCTTGTGGACACGTGTGAATTCGGCCAGCACCTTCCAGTGTTTAAATTTCAGTGGGTCAAAATCGTCGACTAAAGGTACTGCGAATGTGATTGAACTCATCGCTTTGAGGGCGTTTGCTTCAATCACTGTGTTACACAACTCTTGCACAGTGGTTGGTGTCGCCACCACTAAACAGGTTCGGTCATGCATCTCGTCTGGTGATGCAAGATTTAGTGGGCAATGTCGGTCAGCAAGTGCAGAATGAGGTTCAATGAGAGGGGAGAAAACAACAGAGAAATTTGAACTCGTCAAAAACTCAAATTGTTTAACATCCTCGTCTGAAAACATGAACTCACACTCGTGATCCAGTTTTACCCCTGAGTGGTCCACACTCACGTCACTCAGGGGTGGGGAAAACCCGCCCCACGGCCCTGTCCGTTACCATGGCCGGGCCCATTGGCGCGACCGCGATCCTGTCCACGGCCTTGTCCGAGACCTCCTCCTGCACCATCCCCACGAGGTGCTGCTGCTGCAGCTAGCGCTGTGGCCTCTTGTCCACCAGCAGCCTAAGGGCACTGAGCCTTAAAGTGGCCCGGCTGCATGCAGTTGTGGCAGAGCCCTTCGCGGAAGGCTGCGTTGCGACGCTAACGCGCCGCCTGCAGCTCATCATTCTCACGGTTGCGCTTGTTGTTGGGACCCTTGTGTCCACCAGCCTTCTTGGCTGGAGGGTTTGTCGGCTGCTTGCCCTTGGCCCCGCCTCGCTGTCCGGCTGACCCACCAGCCCCTGCAGCGTCCACGCGCATGTCGCGACCCTGCTGTGCACGCGCGTTCGGCCGTGCATCAGAGTAGTGCTTCGGGTTCGCCGAGTACACTTCGCTCATGTAGTCGCGCAACGCCCTCCAGCTTGTCCAAGCCTGGCCAGTGGCTGTCGTGGTGGTCTTGTCCTTCAGCTTCTCGCTGGCGAGACCATCACGCAAGTACTCCACCAGCATGCACTCTGGGTACTTGAACGTCTGAGTGCCATCGCCCTCGGTGAAGCTTTTGGCTTCCTCTACGAGTGCGGTGAACTCGCTCAAGTAGGATTCGAGCGAGCTGCCCAGCTACCTGAAGTCCTTGATCTTGTGGAAGGCGCACTGCCCCTCCTCACGTTGGGTGCACTTCTTGCGCATAATCGCGCAGAAGGCCTCCCACGGCATGGGCTGCCACTCGAGGTGCGGCTGCTGCGCAATCCACTCCTTAACCACGTACTTGAAGAGTTTGTCTTCAAGCCGCGTCGTGGCAAGGTCGCCCCACTGACTGAGTGGCGCCTTGTGGACACGTAGGACGTGTTCCATGCGGTTCAGCCAGCCGGTCAGCTTCACGCCCTTCCAGAAGATCTCCACACTGTGGAGGAAGGACGTGTTCATGACCGACCCCGAAGTCGTCGAGGTAGGCAAGTCGTCGCTGCCGCCGGCAGTGGCCTCCGCAGGTGTGGCACGCTGTACTTGCTGCTGCAGTCGCACCTGGGTCACGCTCTGCAACGCCTTGTCGAGGTCGTTGCATGGGCGGCTTGCCTCATGGGCGGCGAGGCGCTGCAGCTGGCGATCACGGTCAAGGTCCGTGATGCTCTGCCCGACGTGGGCCAGCAGGTTGGCGAACGCGAACTTGAGCTCTGATGTCCTCAGAGCATCGGCGATAGCCTCCAGGGCCTCGCGTTGTCCGTGCACCCTTACCCACTGCAAGAGGGTACGGTTCGCGTACACGCCTTCAAGGAGCCCCACCTTTCGGAGGAGACTGTCGTCGGCGATGACGCTCGAGTGGGCACTGCCTTGCCCCATTGCGGCCGCATCGTAGGAAGGAGGGTCCGCCCCCATTCCTCCGAGTGGTGCCGTATCTCCACCACCGGTGGTGATCTTGAGTCGGCCTACGGCCTCGGCAGCAAACTCCGCGAGCCTACGATGGTCATCGCGAATTGCCTTCGTGGCAACGTCGTCCGGCTCGTTCTCGCGGGAGCTTCCTGTGTGGTTGCTTTCAACGCCCTTGCTGCTTTCGGCAGTCTTGTTGCCGTGGGCATCTTCAGGCGATGTGACGAGCGTCTTGCCCTTCTCGAGCAATCGGCTCGAGTTCGTCGCACGACGATGGCGATGGTCGTGATCCTCGTCGCCTTCGCCATCGTCGACGTCGTGCTCTTCGACGGGGTCCTCCTCCGGAAGATCCTCCTCCATCACGTCGTCCGTCGCATGGGTGTCGCCCATGTGCGCGTCGACGTGCTCGTCGAGCACCTTTGCGACCTCCGCACGCTTCTCGGTGTCGCCGAGGTTGGCGTCGGTTGCCTTAGGCGATAGGGTTGCCCTTGGCGGTACAGTTGCCCTTGGGTTGGCAACCATGCTTGCGGCGGCGGCTTCCAAAACTTGGAGTCCGCCGAGAGCTCGTGGTGACGCCGTCACCACCTTGCCCTTGTTGGTCTTAGACGGTCCGGCACTTGCCATCCCGTCGGTCGTGCAACTAGCACGTGAAGGTTGTTGGGAGGATCATCCCACAACGAGGAGGAATCGTCTCCTAAGAGGTTGCTCTCACGATCGGTGAGGCAATTTCAATTTATATTTCTATTTTCCTAGGCCGCCACGTCGGCACAAGGTCGTGGGTTTAGAAGCTAGTCCTCCTAGGCCGTGACTCACGGCACTTGGTAGCAACTAGGATCTAGGAAAACAGAAAATCAAAATACAAGGAAGTAACAAGAATTGTGAGTACCGCTCACAAAACTAAGACAAAGAGCAAGAAGATAAGCAAGTACAAGGTCTAGAACAAAACACTACTTTTCTTCTTGTCTTGTTATCTTCTTGTCTTCCTTGGCCTCCTCTTGAGTCTTCTTTGCGCGTCTTGCGCCCCTTGGAGGCGTCCTCCTTGAGCCGGCGGCGTTGGGGGAGCCGCCAAAAGTCCCCAAGTTGTCACCCTCCTTCTTTTTAGGGTGCTCTCAGGTCGTGAGAGTCCCTAATCTTGGGGAGGGACGTTGTCCCAATTTTTGGATGAAGGAGGTTCGAAGGAGCCTTGAAAATGAGGAGGATTTTGTGGTTTTAGAGGTGGAAACTCCCCAACCCGCCCCACAAAAATCCTCCAAGCCCCCTGGAAGTGTGAAAAGGCTAGAAGGAAGTGGCTGCAACAAGTAGGACTTTTTTCCAGCTCTGCAACGCACTTTACGGCGCTTCAATCCGTGAAGTATTGATGCCGTAGTCCCTTCTGGCGTTTCTGCTGCTGCTTGCAGCTGCCGGCGGCGTTTTATCTATGTCGTAGCCGCCGTTTCCGTCGAACCCTTGGTCGTGAGGGTCGTCTCGCTCTGAGAACCACTATAACGGGCTGAGTCTCCAGCTCCTGCTTTGAAGTCGTCGTCAGAGTTCGCAGAATGGCGTTCTGTCCGCGTCAGGGGTTTACCCCCTTCGCAAGACTGAGGGGCCTCTCGTCATCAACGATCCAGAGCAGGGAGACTCGAATATTTCGAGTCTCCGGAGGCCCATTTCCGTTTTTAACCAAACCCCTGGTTTTGGGACCCAAACCGGGGGTTTTTACCTCGAACTCGTGTGTTCGCACGAGTTATTTCGTTCGTTTTATGTGGAAGTTCGTCATAAACGAACTTCGATTCATATTTTGTCGTTCTGGCGCGAAATCGTCGCGTGCGAGGCACGCTGGCGATTTCGTGCCAGCGAATTTCACCTCACCCTTGCTCCCCCCATCCCTCGTCCTCTCTTGCTTGTTTGCAAGGAGGGCGAGGGGGGGGCGAGGGCACGAGGCCACGAGGCCTCGCCCTCGAGGCCCTCGTGGCCTCTCAGTTGCCGATCGGGCTGAGTCCGCGATCGGCGGCTGGTGGCTGGCCGGCCGCAGGCCGTCCAGCCGGCCGGCAGCAAGCTGGCCGGCGGCCAGCGAAGTGCTGGCCGCCGGCCAGCCCTCGCTGACGCGAGGGGTGGTCCGCAACCACCCCTCGCTTCAGCGAGGAGGGAGGGCCGAACCGGCCCTCCCGCTACACCAATCATGTGGTCGCACGACTAGAGCGCTTAACTGTAGCGATACGTTGGATCATACGACTCGTATCATCCAACCTCGGTTTTTTTTTTTTAACATTATAGCAAGCTGAAGTAAATAGATTGAAGTGAACAAGACTGTTTTGCTCGTTCATTACATGAACGAGCGAAACAGTTCTCAAATGGATCGGTAGGCCCAAGGCCGATAGGCTCATTCGAGGGATTTTTTGCTTGTTGCCGTTGCAAACAAGCACATAATGCGACCTTGGACATCCACAGTCACGTGATTGTGATGTACACGAAAGACCAGTAGCCAATTTTCGAAGACGAGAAAAAAAATCTTGAGTAGACGTAAATGACACCCCTAGTGTTTTATGTACCAAAAACTCGACTGCCTGTCACTAAAACAAATAAATGTTAGATATTTGGTCACATGAAGTAACAGCAAATATAGGATGAAATAAAACATCACGTGAACCAATGAAACATAAAAAATCATACTTTGGATACCAAGTGTTTCAATGTAATTCGTCCGCAACGAGTGTAGCATGATTTTGTTTTCAATAGTGGACGAGGCATGCATGATTTTAGGCGCTTCGGGAAAGTGGGTGCAGGATGTGTCTTTTGTGTAAAGTGAGTGTCGTGTTTATTTTATGCAAAAAATGGCTAGGAGAAAGTTCGAAGGCCGAAACAGTGGGTTATATCGGAAGTAGGCCGTCCCTTTATTCCGGTAGCAACTCATTCTGTTAAGTGGCTTACACATCCTTTAAGAAGTCTGGATGTTTATCCCTGCCAGCTTTAACACACACACCTCTTCTGAAGAGGGCTGAATCACAAAAAGAAAACAGGAAATCAACTTCATCAGCATTGAATCTATAGCTAGGTATTAGTGGTAAAAATCATATCAATAAGCCAAGCTTAAGTGTACTTCGTTCATAGATCTTATGCTCTAAATACAACTTGAAATCCTGTCAAGCATCAATGTAAAAATGTAACGACACAAATTCGTACATAAAAAAGGGTGCAAATTTCACTTAAGTCACGGGTGCAAACGAGTCAACAAAAAGCATAGAAACATTAACAACCACCCTTGCTTTTGAGTTTTGAAGACATAACAGGGAAAAACATAACTCAATCAATACATAAACCACAATATCTCTTATTCTTCATGTGAATCTTACCAAGGATTACGCAACACATCGCGATACCCGAACTCTTCTCCCAACCCCCCCCCCCCCCCATACCTCCATCCGCACTCCAGTGCCCGAGGATAGTACACGTCTACTAGCCGCTCCTTGAGTACCAAACATTGCATCCCCAACATGAGCATTATTCCTTAAAAGGGAACTAACCAACCTTGAGTTTTGACCCATTCCTGGGACAACATTAAATTCCAGAATTGAGCATCATCTGACATGATGTTGAGCAAAGAGACAAAGCGAAGCTCCAAGTTAGCAATCGTGAGATCCAACAGCAAGCTCCTACCTCCTTTTGTGGGGCGCAGACGAGGATCACTTATGATACCACCAACATGGGAATGGAGACAATTTCTTTGGAAATGAATGTGAACCTTTTCTAGATAGCATTAGTAACCCAATGTGTCCTGCGCCCATAACAGGAGACGTGTCACCAAAACAAGGTGGAAGCCGTCCAGGTCAAGTTTCTTTCATATCCTGAATGGAAGAAATTAGTAGATATGGTCATGCCCATCAAGTCATGTGGCCAAATGGTCCACCCAGCAATGACTACATGTGAGGATGGCCAAAAGGCATTAAGAAAACCCCCTAAGAGCCCGTGAGCACCTGTTGTCCTACATGTGCTAGCATGGACTAGAGTGAATAAACTCTGCCTACTATCCGTTCCACAAATGGTGCATTGACTTCTTCCGCCACAATGAGTTGGTAAAGTCATGCCTTTTCATGTGGTAAATGCTCCACCTTCAACATGGTGGATCAAATTAACCCCACTATCTAAACTTGAAATGTGAGGAGGTCCAAATACCTTGTTGGAAGCATAGCACAAGCAACATATTCCAATGCAATTATCAGAGGAAAATGTGGAAATTTTTAGTGGGTACGATGACTGCGTTGGTTACGTGCTCCAATATGGCGCAGTCGGTCTTGCAGTCGGATAAAGATACGCGGAGTGAGAAATTTCTCGGTGGCTTCCAGGAGCGGAGCAGTGGACAGTTCTTCTTGTACAAGCCAGTCCAATTCTGGCAACCAGGCCTAAAGGGCTTGGATTGTAAAATAGTGTGGCATGCGCAGGCTACTACGCACAGCTCTAGTGGGGTATGGACCTGTAGCTAAGAAGTGCGACTAAGCGCCGCGGTCTGGTGGGCCAAGGCATGACTGGGCTTCTAGCATGAGGCGGTGTGTGAGCTCCTGGTGGTGACCATCTGCACAGACAATCCGTGGCCATGACTCAACATGCTTCTCGGCTTGACACCTGGACAGGCTGCATGGCGAGCTAGAATGCAAGGATTTCGCTTACGAAGATCTACGGTTCTCACTGATTTGTGAGGAAGGCCAGGATGTGCCCAATACGACTACAGTGATCTACGACTCTCACAGATCCGTGAGAAGCTCCAGGATTCAAGAACCACGGTTACGGTGAAACTTCACCGTGCATCTGAGGAATCTTCTTCAAGCAAGCAAGGCAATCAACTTGCCAGGGCCGCAAGCATAAAAGGCGGTGGCCCTGACAAATTTGAGTATCTCAGTAGAACTCATCTTTCATGTCAGAACATTACAGCACTTAGCATTTGGAAGGACCTTCAACCAAGGTTTTGCTGGAGTTTGCCCTGTACACCCCTGTAAGCCTGGCAGAGCTCTACCAGCGTGGGAGGGAGGAAGCCCCGACTACCTGGAGGCAAGTCCACCTAGAAAATGGTGCTAGACCAAGACCCCTTGCGTCGATGGCCTTAACAGCCTAGCAAGGTGTGGCCCCTTGCGTGGGCCAGGAGCAGTGGTGGAGCTCATGTGTAGCCTTTATTAGGCTCTACTTTTCATGTACCATACTTGTACTTTATTCCGCTGTCACATTCAGTTTCCAAATTTCATCTGCTCATCTGTCTGCTAGCTTGCTGCACAAGAAAAGATCCTGTACAAGCAAGGAACCTAGTCCTTCCTACACACCTGCAAATCCCAATATGACATCTGAGCACTAGGATCTGTGTTCAGCTAGTCTAGCGGCAGTAGCAGTAGAGCGGATTGGTGAAGCAGTTCTTCACCATCCCTGTACAAGCTCGAGGAGGAGCGACGTGCGCCTTCTCCTCAGCGTGCAGAGCGACCGGCCCTTCGCGATGTTTGGCCTGCACAAGAGATCATGAGCAACATATAGGCGGAGGATCAAAGGGCAGGTTCTCCTGCTCTTGATGAGAACTCTATTTTGCATGGTCTGTGTATGGGCCAGGATCAAGGACGCCATGTCGCAGACCATGCACAACGCCAAGCAGTAGAAGCGCAACGCTTGGCAGATGAGGCGCAACGCATGGCACAACAAGAAGTCGCAGCTCGTCAAGCTCTGGAGCACGAGAAGGAGGCATTGAGGCAGCAGATGGGAGCTCAAGAGCTCCTCCGTCAACAAGAGGAGCAAACGCAAGCCGCTCAAGCATATCATACGCAGCAGTTGCAACAGTCACATGCTGCTCAGATCGCCCAGATTGCACAACTTCAACAGCCCTGGCGTGGTTTCAGCAGCAGCAGTAGCTTTAGCAACAACGACAACGACAGATGCAATGACAACAAGCATCTCAAGCATCATCCACGCATTTGCCTCAAGCAGGCCCTCCCCCAGTTGTGCAACCAGCCATGCCTCCGGCGGTGCAACCTGTGCAACCTGTGCAACCTGTCCAAGGAGGCATGTCACAACAGTATGCAGCTCAATAGCCTCAAGCTGCCTCCGCAGTGCCACTCATGGCAGAGTTTCAACCAGCACAACAGGCACCTTCACCACAAGCATACACGGCACAAACCGCTATGGCGCTAGCTGCGCCACCATTCCAAGCTCATCCAGCAATGCAGCAACAGTGCCAAATGCAAGGCCTCCACGTGCCTCCACATGATAAGGCATACCAAGGACTTGAGGATACCATACCCCTTGCAACAGCTGCCTTGCAATCGCATAAGATCAAGATTGACCAATTTGATGGAGAGAACTTCCCTCACTGGGCACACAAATTCAAGCAGGTGGCCCAGATTCATGGCATTTGGAAGTTCTACACTGGGTACTCCACCCTTGGGATCACCACCACAAGAAGTGTTAGAGTACAAGTACTTCAACCAAGCTGCATTCGTGATGTTGGACAACCAGTTGAGCAATGGCATCCAACAAGCAATTTGGATATACTAGGACATGGCAGAGTCTGCAAAGCAGGCATGGTCCTACCTTGTCAGGACCTACATGTCTGGCGACTCTACCTTCAAATCCCACCTCCTTACAGAACTTTCACACATCAACCTCAGCGGCTTGGACTGCACTGAAGCAGACATCAACAAAGCTAAGTCACTGTATGACCAGCTTGAAGTGACTGATGCACCAGTATCCAAACCCGTCTTTGTGACGTTCCTCCTCAACCGCCTGACTGGTGACTGGGACGACGTGTGGAAGGTGCTTAAGTTCAAGCATGAGAGTGAACTGATTGGAGCATACATCAGCAAGATGCTTCCCACTGAGCAACATGACCGCCAGCTGGCAAAAGAGAAAGAACACATTCTCACCAACACAAAATACCAAGGTGTTAGCACTGTAGTCAGCTCCACTCAGCCATCACGAAACAGCCAGGCCCTGATGAAGCTGACCTCAGACGAGTCTTCCACCCAATCCAAGCCAAACGCAAGCTGGCAAAGCTCGCGTGACCAGCGGCCAGGATCACGCCCTGCATGTGAATGTCATTATTGTGGGAGGCGAGGGCACGTGAAGAAGTATTGTAGATAGCGTCTATGGGATGAGGAGCAAGCAAGACGGATGAAGCAAGGAAGCAACTCAAGAGGAAAGGGGGAGAAGAAGAGTGATGAAAAAGTGAAGCATGCCGAGAAGCAAGAGAAGGGGCCAAAGAAGCAGACGAAGGAGGAAGGCACAGGTAAGCAGTATGACTACACGGGGTCCGTGTTTCAGCTGTCAAACATGGAAAGCAATGAGCTCGTTTGCTCAACGTAACCATGGTACCTGAATAGTGGGTGCACTTCCCACATCACTTTTGACAAGTCCTGCCTCCACGTACTCCTACCGTGCTCCAAGAGTTTCGTCACAATCGCCAACAGCAAGCACATTCTATTTCTAGGAAAGGTGAAAATGATAGTGACAGGGTACCAAGGTGCCCCAGTCAAGTTTGGAGACGTGCTCTACATACCTGACATTGCTGCCAACCTCCTCTCACTAGGGCAGCTGATGAAGAGAGGTGCAAGAGTCGTCAACAACGGAGGGCATGTTGCCTTGAAGAGCCGTGAAGGTGAGACCTTCGCGGAAGGTCGCCTCCTACCACACGGCATGATTGAGCTGGATTTTGGAGCTCCAGCGTCTGACGAACTGCAATCGCCATTGGCAGCAGCAAGTCTTCACCAAGGCTCTGTTACAGATCACGCTATGTGGCACAAACGATTGGGCCACGTAAGCAATCAGCTTGTGCAGTCAATGCACAAGAAGGAGCAAGTCAATGGCCTTGACATCAAGGATAATAGGAACAAGGAGACGACGCAACCATGTGAGGAATGCGTGCGTACAAAGCTTCCATGACAGATGTTCCCTCCTGCCACAAAGTGTGATGTCAGCCAGAAGTTGAAGCTAGCCCACACAGATAAATGTGGACCACTACCAGCTTCCACCATCTACGCAGGACACCAATACTTTCTTCTTTTTGTCGACGACGCGACACGTTTCATGTGGAACTATCCTTTACGCACTCGGGATAAAGCTCCCACCTACTTCTTCAAGTGGTTGGCAATGGCAGAGAGGCAAAGTAATGCGAAGTTTCAAGTCCTACGTTGAAGCAATGCCGGAGAGTACATGAGCGGGGAATTCATGTCCTGCCTGGAGGACATAGGGATTGTGCAGCAGTTTTCAACAGCCTACACACTGCAGCAGAATAGTGTGGCTGAAAGAGCCAACCACACAATGCAAGAGACATTGAAGGCTATGCTTATTGGTGCTCAGCTCAGCAGCAACTGGTGGCCTTATGCGCTGAGGCAAGGAGTTTGGGTGCGCAATTGCGTACCACATGTGACACTGCTTGACATGACGCCATTTCAGACATGGCATGGTGACAAGCCTGACGTCACCATGCTCAAAACCTTTGCCTTCATGGCACTCTTCCATGTGCTAGAGGAGCGCCGTAAGAAGCTGGCAGGCAAGGCATCGTGGGGAGTTTTTTTTGGACAAAACCCTAACATGAAGGGCTGGGAGTTCTACGAATTGGACTCGCAGAGAATCGTTGTCTGCCGAGATGTAGACAACGTTGTTTTTGCGAACCTAACGCACCAAGCACGGGAGGAAAAGCAGAAGACAACTCCAGACCGTTTACGACTCCTATAATGAGTCATTGAAAGAAGAAGATTCAGATTCAGATTTACTCACCCTTGCGGACCTGGATGAGGCGTATGAGGAGGCGGTGGATACGCGTGTGCCCCTCCATAGAGACCACCTGGTAGGCGTCCCCCGAGATCACGAGCCTGTCGAAGTACGCACTGGCGAACCCAAGGTGTTGCCTGTGAAGGATGGTCCGCAGGTGACGCGGCAGCATCATCCTTGAGGCGGAGTCCACAACAGGCGTTTCGCGCGCCTCTTGCAGCACTAGTTGGAGCAGCAAAGAGCAGAGGAAGAGGAGGAAAAACACATCATGGCCATCACAACACATTCAGTGTACAAAGAGGAAGCAGACGCTTTCGCGGAATTTACAACTACCCACCTCACTGCCCTCCTGATATCAACTAAAGAACTGCCACAAGAGCCAAGGAATTTAAAGGAAGCTCTTAGTGGAGAGCATGCAGTTGAGTGGAAAGCAGCATTGGATGCGGAGTATGGGAGCCTCATGGAGCAAGGCACATGGGAGCTCATGGAACTACCTGCAGGCTCACGATCTGTTGGAGTCAAGTGGGTCTTCTGCATCAAGATAAAACTTGATGGCAATATCGACAAGTTTAAAGCCCGTCTAGTGGCAAAGGAGTTTTTACAAGTGGAGAAAAATGATTTTTTGAGAATCACGCCCTCGTTAGTCGCTACACCACAGCCCGCATCATGCTGGCTATTGCAGCAGTGTTGGACTATGAAGTATAGCAGCTTGACGTTAAGAACGCTTTTCTGCATGAGGAGATGGACACGATCGTGTTCATGAAGCAGCCAAAGGGTTATGATGATGGCAGCGGACGAGTGTGCAAACTAGTCGAGAGTTTGTATGGCCAAAGTCCACTTCTGTGGTATCGCAAGCTCCAAGGAATATTAGAGATACTCGGCTTCCATCCATCAGCCCTACGACGATTGTCTTTTTCTCCACAGGCCGTCAGCAGAAGAGAAACCAGACTATTATGTTCTGGTCTACATCGATGACATCTTGATCATCGGCCCATCAGCCACTTTCATCAAAGCCACGACAACGGCCATGGCAAAGGAGGTCAATGTGATACTCATGCCAAGTTTTGAGTTCTACCTTGGCATAAACATCGAGCGTGATCCCACAGCTCGGACGCTTGAATTGAGCCAACAGACCTATACCACAAAGGTCTTTGAGCATTTTGGTGTACCGGATCGACATGTGCCAACTCATCTCCCTCAGCAGCAGCTGAAGCATCAAGGACCAAGGGGAGGAGCGAGACAGACTATTGCAGCAAAGTCGGCTCACTAATGCATGCTGCGACCTGTACATGACCATATCTATAACTTGCAGTCAGCAACCTTGCATGCGGTAACGAGATATGCTCAGAGGCAGCATGCAAAGAGCTTGATCAGGCCCTTGGATATCTCAAAACTACAAGCGATGCCAGTCTGAGTTTTGGCACCGCAAGTGATCTAGAGCTGCAGTGTTATGTGGACGCAGACTTTGGTGGAACCGAGGAGGACCGACGTAGCATGACAGGATTTGTATGCCTCCTTGGTGGTGGAGCCGTATCATGGACAAGCAAGAGACAAAACCTGATCATACTCAGCTCTGCAGAAGCTGAGTATGTGGCTACTACATCAGCTGCACACGAGGTCACGTACCTGCGCAACCTCCTCGAGGACATCAACTTTCCACAAGAGAAGCCGACGAAGATTTTTGTGGACAACAAATCTGCAATTGACTCGGCAAATTCAACCAAGTTTCAGGGTCACACTAAGCACATTGACATACGCGGGCATTGGATCCGCTTAAAAGTGCAAGATGGCACAATTCAGCTCATGCACATGCCAGGGACAAGGCAAGCTGCAGACTTCCTGACAAAGAATCTCCCCAAAAAAATTGTCTACAGATGCTCGCAGTAGTGTGGAATCACCACAATTGCGTTCTCGCAGAACGCCTTGAAGAACGGTGATGAAAACAGCACATGGCAGTCAAAGATTGGACGACGCGCCATCGGCACCTCGTTCAGCGTACCAACCACTATCACCTGTTTTATGGTGCAAGTGGGTGAGAAATTCATCACTGCAGCAGAGAGGGGGGCACTCAGAAATCTGTGCAGTCAAAGGAGAAAGTTCCTGGAGATTCTGAGCAGCAGCCTCGCTTTCAGCAGTCGGTGGACTGGAATCGGTTCACTAAGAACGCGGACCCAAACACGACTGAGTTTCTGCAGGAGTGCAGGATTTACCCTCGCAATTCTACGGGTCGTTTTTGCAAAAAATAAGAAAAAGGTGAGCGCGATGACGCAGCTGCTTGCCGACGAGCTCGCTTGCTTGAGATGAAGCAAAAAGTGACTACACAGCTGCGGTCGCGGAACGCAGCCACCGCGACGCAACCAACTACCGTTCCAGCAGCTGGCGCGGCAAAGGGGGGTGCTGCAGAAGCAGCGAGAGCAGCAGGTCGCTTGCAGCTGCGGCAGCTTGCGCAGAGCGAGCAAGGGGTCTCGCCAATGATGGTGAGGTCCTGGTTGCCCTCACCCCATCGCACGCCCTGGCCGGCAGTACTATCCGGCTCCAATAAATCTCGCTTGAAAAAAAAGGAAAAGACGGAGAACGGGATCGCGGGACGAATGAAACGGGTGGCGGAGATTCCTCGGCGACCAGCTCGGCCTACGCAAAGTGCCTCCTTGAATACGCGGCAGAAAATGTCAACACACGGATGTGCAACATCCACACAGTACCTCTCCATGAACGCAACGAACTGTGCGAGGTTCCACCAGGGAAAAAGCCGTGAGCGACTGCCTCAACAACGACTGTGCTTCTGGAAAATTTGAGCGAGAAACGGCTCACCGAGATAAAAATGGGCAAACTAGGAGGACAAAAGCAGGTCAAGCTGGTGACGAGTAGCAAAGCAACGGCAGTTACTCCTACAAATTGGCTGAGCAAGGGTGAAAACGGCCAATCAAGCCTTCCCAGCCGTCAGGTCGCTGTTTATACAGCTCCAACGGCCCAAGAAACGGTGGTGGGGCCACAAAAGATTTATTTGGACTCCAGGGAGGTGCCCACAAGTATCCAGGAGAAATTTTGGGAGAAGAGAGTCTGGAAATGCAAGCCGTCACCCAAACAAACCACCAGAACGGTTGCTTTCTGAGAAAGCACCTTCGAATTTTCTGGAGTGGCCTAAGCTTGACCCAACTATCTCAAAATTTATGGATTTACTTGAGTCAAGTGGGACAGAACCAGAAACAGGCCCTTCAAAGTCCCGAAACACCGAAGGGCTTGCTATCAAGCCCTCGGAGATCGAAACATCGAGGGAAAAAGTTTTCTCTTCAACACTGCAGCAGACATCGAGAATTTTCTCGATCAACCCATCACCGAAGAAGAGTCTCGGCTCGAGTTCCTCGACGAGAATTTTTGGGAGTCTCTCAAGGAAATTCTCAGCAACAATCCGGCTTGATATGAGCTCTTCACCAACGCACCCATCGAGAGGGAGTGTTAGTGGGTGCGATGACTGCGTTAGTTTTGTGCTCTGATATGGCACAGTCGGTCTTGCAATCGGATAAAGATACGCGGAGTGAGAATTTTCTTGGTGGCTTCCGGGAGCGAAGCCGTGGACAGTTCTGCACTGTACAGGCCAGTCCAATTCTGGCAACCAGGCCTAAAGTGCTTGCATTGTAAAATAGTGTTTGGCATGCGGAGGCTACTATGCATAGCTCTATTGGGACAGGGACTCGTAGCTGAGCAGTGTGACTAAGCGCCGCGGTCAGGTGGGCCAAGGCGTGACTGGGCTTCTAGCATGAGGCGGTGTGTGAGCTCCTGGTGGGGACCATCTGCACAGACAATCCGTGGCCACGACTCAGCATGCTTCTCTACCCTTTCGTCAAATTCATACAATACACCTACATAATTTGAACCCGACAAAACTTTGAACGAATTAATTATGCATCAGGTCGTTCGTCGAATACATTTTTTTTAGGGTACGTGATGGACATAGTTTGCGTGACCAAGAAGAAAGAAGCACATCAACATGACATACAATAAATTTAAGCCACAAACGTTGCATATGGTGCATCTGGTTATTAAGCAAGAGTGTATTTGTATTGGTGTACTGTTGTGTCATTGTGTTTCTTCATTTTGTGTACAGCATAATCATCAATTCATGTTTTTGCTTTGTACAGAGTCACTCACTCGGCCCTTTCATGCACACGCATGATGCCTACAACACATTCCTCTAGACCATGTCAGTCCCATTCTTTGGAGCATCAAGAAAAATTGAAGAACCACATTCACAGTTTAAGGTAATCATAAGACTCCACACAGAAACGGTACATGTAGGGTTTATCTACAAAATTTGAATGTTTTTATGGCCTATCTAGCGTTCGGAAGAATAAAACTACCGTATCCGGCATTCGGAAGAATACGACTCCCCTACCCGGCGTTCCAAAAATAAGACTCCCCATCTCAAGAACAGCGAGATAAAAATGCATTTCGACACTGCATGTGATGCAGCATCGACATGCATACGTTAACACTTTCTATGAAAATTCACAAAATCCTCTTTCAAGGGGTTTTTGAATGTTCAAGGGGAAGTTTGCGTGTGGTTTGCATGGGGGGCCCAAGACTCCCTATGTGTTGAAAGGGAACCTGCTGGGTCTCGCTACCGCAAGGCCCAGCAGGAGCCTGCACAAAACTAAAACCCTAAAACCCCCAATGTCAGTTGGGGTAGGGTTTGAATATGTTACAAAGCGGGGGTTCGGATGTTAGAAAAAAAAAAAAAACAGAACGAGCATTCTCGCTTGATCTTGAAAACGAAATTTCTCGCTTGATCGCGATGGAGCAATGGCCTCTTGTTGTTTTTGTGCAAATCCCTTGGTTTGATGTAGGGCTTTTTATTTTGCATGGGCTCCTCACGTGCAAAACATAGAAGACCCAAAATCACGCCAGGGGATTTGTGTGACAGAAAAAAGAAACAAGAGGTCAACGCTCGATCGTGATTCTTGCGTCGGGGCAAAACTGCAAGGGGTGTTGACATGCCCCTGCTCACTTCACTCGATGAGTGGTGCATGGTGCTAATGGAGCATGATGAAGCGAGTGGGCAGGACAGTCCTATTTTTTGAGTCACTGGGTAGGGTGTCAATTTGACCTTGTTCGTTGGATAGGACACCACCAACCCCCTTGCGGATTGGGTAGAAGGGTTATTTTTCCCTCACAGATAAAATACTGATTGCTAGGTTGAGCTTCCTGGATTTACTACCCTTCACAATCTTGGAAGAAAATCCACTTCAACAAAGACTTTGATGATGAAGGATCAGGAACACGTAGTCCACGATGCTCTCCACAAGCACCACACAGCAGCGATAGGCTTTGGGGTGAATCGTACAGCACCGATGACTTCAACTAATCTCTCGGACTCTGTAAATCCTTCGCCTCCGCCGTTGTTCGTGGGGACGGCACCTGGCGTGATTGGACAACCTTGCATCATCAAAGACTTATACTAGAAAGTGTCTAGACTCAACAGCCATAACAACCATCTGCTGCAATAACTCACTACACCTATTGAGGAGCTTCAGAATATGTGCAGGCCAAAAGCAGTACTCACATAGAGGAACAACAAGCTCTCGTGTGAATATCAAATCCAGAGGGCACTTTTGGAGCTTTTTGATCCTGCAAACTCAAGGGGACTCACGGCCGGGATGTGGCTCACGAGTTTGGAGGTGTACAACTCGCTAGGATCTTTGTATTGTTGTTGAACCCGCTAGGGTGAAAAACAATAAGGAAAACATTAAGCTTGCGATCTAACTTCTGCGCGGCACTGCATCGAACGGTAGCAGGAGACCGGTGGATTTGTATCAACAAATCATGCAACCACTCTCACATCTTGAACCATGGATGATATTCATGCATGCAAATTTTCATTGGGTTGAGAGCTGACACATGGTACAAGCTTCAAGGCTTGCATCAGTAGTAAAGTGTGGTAGAGTACGTACATTGTTCGTGAGAAGTAATTTCCAGCAGGGACATTGACCTTGAAGAACTCTATTTCATCTACAACGACGGCCTCAAAAATGACATTTATCAAGTAATCACAGTATTTTTGCATTGAAAATTACCTTTCATGAATGATCACAACAGATGGTTGCATTAATAACCCCAGCTCCAATATTCGGATGTAGGAATCCAACGGTTGGTGATCCCAAAGCCATAAACCATATCATGATGATGGAAAGTTGCCAGAGACTGAGACCTTACATAAAAAATTGGGCGGGAAGCTTGGCCACCTGGGCCAAAACCATGGTGATTGAGGTTCTCCGACCCTCAACCCATCCAGTCAACCGCCCATAGACCAGGGATCCAATTCAAGCCTTGTAGAGAGGCCGGACCGCGCTACACTCCTCCCACCTTGGAGTAGACCCGCCTTCAGTGTCCACAAAGGGACTCAAAACCTGGCATTCTGATACCACTGTAACGGATTGAACGGGAAGCTTGGCCCACCAAGCCAAAATTGCGGTCATTGAAGGTCTCCGACCATCAACCCATCTCATGCAATCAGCCACAAATAAGGGATCTAATTCAAGCCATGTGGAGGTGCCGGGCCGCGCTACACTTTGTCTTCAAGGGGAATCGATGTTGTTGATCAACGCAACCAATGACTTTGCTGGATCTACAAGAAGTTGTGTCACATCTTGTCTGACTGCCGAAAATGGCAGCAACAGTTTTAAAAGGGAAAGAAGTTGTAGAATGGGGGGGAATTCGCAGTTTCTAAGTCAAAAGGAAGGAGTTGACGGTGCGGCTCTTGTCCAAAAAGAAAAACATGAGTTGACTGATTGTCCATCAAAACATCTCTAAATGGTAGAAACAAGCATTCCTCAGATGGTAAAGTTCAATGAGGGATACGAGGATGACCAACCGACAATACTACTACAGGTACAACCAAGGAGTTGTTAAATTGAAAAATGGTGCCAAAACTACTGGATGGAGGGGCTTCTCACAATTTCCTGAGAAAGAAGATGGTTTGGAATCTGGATGTACGGACTGAACCGGGAAATTCTGAAGAGAAAACCGTCCATGGATGATTGCACGATGTAACGGTTCAGAGAACCTATCCATTAAGTAAGCAAAAAATCATTCTGAGACGGTCTTTCCTGTACCGACTAATCCTTAAGTGGAATGGAGATTCAATGCACTCTACATTAACATTAATTGCAAAATACAACACATGCCTCTAGTCAAGCAGCGCATGATGCAGTGGTGGTTACAAAAAGCATCAGAGATATCTCTAGACATGGAAAAGAGGTATCTCCAATTGGGAGCTCAAGCGTAGCTAGTCCACGTAGAACCTTACAAAGCAAAGGAGATCACAACAGCAGAAACAAAAACAACAACCTCATTGGCCTCAACACCTGAAACATTTTCAAACATTTTGGAGGAGGTTGTACCCCTCGTTTAGGAGGTTAAAAGGGTTTTCACCGATGACCTACCCTGAGAATTACCTCGGCAACACAGCTTTGACCATCAGATATAATCAAAGTTGGGCAGCAGACCAACAGTCAAGGGTACCTATCAGACGAGGAACCACAAGCTGATTGAGCTAAGAGAGGAGTTGGACGAGATGGTCGGTCAGGGATTTATGAGGCCATCCATGTCACCATATGTTGCAACACTAATTTTTTAGAAATCCTCAGTGAGATGCCGATGTGCATGGACTACATGACGTTTGTACGACATTACAATCAAGGAGCGGTACCCATTTCCACGAGCAAAAGAGCATTTTGACCAAATCCAAGGAGTGAGGATTTTAAACAACATAGACCCGCAAAGAAACTGACATCATTTCCAAGTATCCAATGTGGACATCAAGTAGATGGTGTTCCACACCCGATACGTGCACGTTGTATTCATGGTTATGTCGTTCAGATTCACGAACGCCCCAGCAACATTTATGATAGCCATAAAAAAATTGGTTGTTCCTCAAGGAATTTATCATCAAGTATCTCAACGAACATCCTGGTGTATAGTCAGACCCCGGTGGGGTACGGTAGACATCTAAAAAAAAATCTTAAGATTTCACAAGGATAGATTCTAAGGAAACATCTTGAAGTGAGAATTCAGTCACATCTTGATTAGGATTTTGGGCCACATTATCAGTGGCAGATGGATCACCATTGATCCAAATAATGTGGAGGTCGTCGCCGATTGGCCGACACCCACTAATATTTAGGATGTCTAGGTATCTTTAGGATTTGTGGTATTTTACAGCTAATGTATCTCTAAAAGTACTACCGTTGATTCGTAGATGAGTATGCTCGAGTTTCAGCACCTCTTTCTGACCTCACTTACAAAGCTACGGAGTATATTTGGGAGACAAAAAAACAAGAAGCGCTCATTTTTTTAAGAAACGTTCAAACTCCGGTGTCAGTCTAACACGTTGTGGAGCCAACGGTGGACTACATCATGGCTACCAACGTGTTTGGTCGAGCAACCGGAGCCATTATCCTCCTAGAAAACAGTGATGGAGAACGACCTGTTGCGTAGAGTCAAGAACGTCGTGTGGACCGGAGCTGGACTACGTGGTGCACAAAAAGGAGATGTTGATTTTTGTACATGCGTTCAAGAAATGGAGATCTTACGAAACTGACTGGCATTTTTGGTCCAAATACATTTTTTTTCTGTTCTCCCATTTCTTCCCCTATGAATTTATTTCCAAATGGACATGTTATTCATGGTATCATTTGAATACATTACCTCTTCCACTCATGAAAGGATTTCAGAAGCCTTTCATCAACAAGAAGCTTGTGCATCTCCACTGCTTTGGGTTGATTCGTGGTGGTCATTCTGTCAGAATAATACACGACAGCAATACAAGTTGATGGAAACGAGAAGGATGATTGCAACCGCAAGTGGCTCCTTAGGCAGCCAGAATTCATGTGTACAACGGAAGGTCAAGCGCACTTGTATGAGTTGCGAGTGCGGTCGACCATCTGATGTGCGCATTATGTTTGGAGGTCAGATTTTGAGGCTCACTTAAATGTTCAAAAACACATAATGAATAGCGCATGCAGTTTAGAACAATAGACACATTTGTCTATTTTCAAATGGCCAGGGATATGGGATAAAACGGTGAACAAGATAGCTAGAAAGGTGCCAAAATGTAAGAAAGAAATCTCTATGTTCCTTCTGAAAAATGGGAGGGAATATGCCAACCCGTACGGTATCTTGAATACTGAGAATGTTTCGTCTGCACCGATCACCATGTGCTTATACTCTTTAAGACTAAGCCAAATCCAACCTGCCAAAAGACTCGATGGATGGACTTCCTTGAATCCAACTTTGACTATGACATCGAGTACCGCCTGGATGCTCTAAGTCGACAACTAGATCTCATGGCTGATATTAGCATGTTACTCGTTAAACGAGATCCGTACCTCACGAGGTTGATTGCGAAGGATTACAAGGAGTTCACTGGGCACGACAAACCAAATTCTTGTTTGATGACCCCTAATGACGACAAAAATTCACTCACCCGGTCGTCCTAATCCTGAGCGATACCATAAGATGTTGCATGTTATTGGAGGAGTGCCAAGACACAGGTCCAAGTGAATTTTTTTGGGGAGGACACAATTCTCAAGAAAGTTGCAATGTACTACAGGTAGGAAAAGATGTAAAATGATGTTGTAAACTACCATAAAACTTGTGGCATGTGCCAACACCATGCGTCGGCAGGGACCAAACCTCCTAGTTTGCATCAACCACTACTGATACCCAAAGAACTGTTGGAATGATGCTCCTCACCATGGCAGGAGTGACTCCAAAAAGGAACACCAAAAAGACAAGCCAAGGTGGCTTAGTGGTTAATGGTGTCCACCTATAGAGGCAGGGGCCCAGGTTCAAGTCCCACAAGATGAAATTATGCCCTGCCTCAAGGGAGGTGGAAAATAGATGCCAGGAAGCTAGCTCAACCTCTAGAGTTCCTCTTTAAGTTTCTAGAAGGCCAGGTGAGGGTCCAGGAAGGTGGCACACCTTCTAGA
>SZWC01000771.1:107350-129003 GCA_023375785.1 Penium margaritaceum | reverse complement strand
ATGCCTTGTAGGACAAGTCACCCCATCTAGAAGGTGTGCCACCTTCCTGGACCCTCACCTGGCCTTCTAGAAACTTAAAGAGGAACTCTAGAGGTTGAGCTAGCTTCCTGGCATCTATTTTCCACCTCCCTTGAGGCAGGGCATAATTTCATCTTGTGGGACTTGAACCTGGGCCCCTGCCTCTATAGGTGGACACCATTAACCACTAAGCCACCTTGGCTTGTCTTTTTGGTGTTCCTTTTTGGAGTCACTCCTGCCATGGTGAGGAGCATCATTCCAACAAGGCCAACAAGAACCATGGACGGAAATTCTCATTGGGCTTCGTGTCGGCTTTATCCGTCAACCCGAAACGGTTTGACGTACATGTTGCCTCTACTTGTAGTGGTCGACCAAATCTCAAACATGCCGTCCTTCAACTTGACAAAAACTATAGTCATCACCGAGGGAACAGCGCAGTTGTTCCCTAATGACGTCGTCTGATTACACAACGTTCTCTCCTCCATCACTAGAGATAGGAACGAGAGATTAACCTGAGACCTTGGCAGGATCTAATGACTCACTACAGCAGTCACTCGCGGATCTTACTACGGCAGTCACTCACGGATCTAACTATCAATGACTTTCCATCCCAAGAGTGACAAGAAGACAGAGTGCACCAGTCAGAAGCTCAAACAACTAGTCCAAACATTGTGTGTGCTACCAACTGCCAAGCTCGTATACCATTGTGCAATATCTGCTATAACCGGCAAAATTCCCTTCGAGATGATTTATAATGAACTCCCCTTGAGTAGCATACCAGCAATCAACATCCAAAGACAAGAATTCTAGATCATTTTGGACGAGACTTTCCAGATGCTTGCAAAGAATCAATTAATCATAAAGTGAGCTGCGGAAAAAGATAAGACGGACACCGCATTCCACATCAGTAAGAAGCGCCCTACTCAGCTGGACAAGCATCCATTTGCAAGGATAGGACTGCGTGAAGACCAAACTTAATTGGTTTGGGCTGTTTGCAGACGAGGAGATATGAACACACATATTTGGACTACCAAACAGCATGGCTATCCAGCCGGTATTCCACATCAGCAGATTTAAATTCTACCGGGACCCAATGAGCATTTCCTTGGCAGAGCTGTGTCTTTGCCAGCTCCTATCAAAGCAGACGAGGACACGGAATATACCACCAAAGATATTTCAAGACACAGCAATTGTGGAAAAGTGACGGAGTATCTGGTCAAATGACAGGGCTACGATGCTTTGCATTAGCTGGAGCCTTGTGACAACCAACGCGACATCCGACATTAGATCGACGCTTTATCAACGAGTATCGACGTACGTCTTGCAACGCGCTGTGACTTCATGACTACAAGGGGAGAAAACTATGCATCCCTGATGTACATGAGTTTCTAAACTCCTTGTGTGGTCATCTCAGTCCTTACATTCATGGCCCACTATACGTTCATCTCAAGTGTCCTGTTCCAGAAGGTTCTGACAGGTTTGGCCACTTTGAAAATAGTGTTGATAGAAATATTGTGAACCGTATCAACATTTTGAAACATTTTGGTCAACTTCTCAACGATGTTAGACTTAATAGATTCACGCCTTGATATTCTTAATATCCTCTGAATTCTCAACAGAGTTTCTCAAAGTATCCTCTCACGACACGACGTTCTATGCATCTCTAGACTCGAGCGTCTCTACATAATGGTTGATGATACCACCCACGATGTAAAAGTATCGAGATTTTGTGATTTAAAAAAATGCCCTCAATACAATGAGCTCATTCACATTGTGCGGTACGCTTAAAAATTAGTTTTAACTTGGTCAAAATTTAGAATGGGAAGGTGCTTTCCTTAGTCAAATGTGGCCATAAGATGCGGACGTGAGTTGATGAATCTTGGAAGCTACGGCATCCGTCATACTGATTACATGTTTACTAGAAACTTGGCTTACCATGATCGAGAAATTTCACTCAGATGAGTGGAGGCAACATGACGATGTAGTTCAAATGACAACTAAATGGTTTTCCCGTAGATGTCCTGTCTGACACAGGAGGAGATGAATCCTTTTGTTAGCCTTGGCTTTTCCGAAATGGTGGACCTGAATTACAAGCAATCGGATGGCAGGTTGTCTTTGGTGACAGCCGTAAAGTACGTGTGATTGGTACATGCAAAGCAAAACTCTGCACTCATGGGTACACGTTGAGCATCACATTGAAGGTACTCATCCTTCTCAACTCATTCAACGTTGTTCTATGTGATCCATGGCTTCGTGAAAACAAGGCTATGATGTGCTTTGAATCAAAGAGAAAGGGGCAACGTCTCTTATGCTGATTTCGTGTACAAATTGTCATCGATCAGGCTTGAATTCCATGCATTATTCTGTCAAGAAACATATTTGACAGGGTTAATACTTCTTGGCTCAGCAGTAGAAAGTGGAAGGTGCAATGAAGGAAGACACGCCACAAGAGATGAAATCTCTGCCGGCGGAGTTATCGGATGTATTCCGAGGCCAACCGGCTTAGCTTCCAGCACAACGACATATTAGCCATACAATTCTGCTGCAACAAGAGATAACTCCTCAGCTTAGATTCATGTATCGCCTTAGTCCGGCCAAATACCACATCAACGAGAACCTTGTGAAAGGGTGGCTTGAGTCAAGTCACTCTCTGCACTTTACGCTCATCATTTTCATGAAAATTGGGACAACGATTTATGTACATACATGGACTACAAGGCATAGAACAAAATGAGATTGAAAACATTGATTCCCTTCATCATCGATTGAGGACCTATCTGACCACCTCAATGGGAAAAAGTCCTTTCGTCCTTGGATTTATCTGAAGAGCACTGTCAAAACTGTATCTTGGAAGATGATAGGCCCAACACAGTGTTCCGGACGCACATGGGACATTATGAGTTTCGGGTGTTTTGATTCGGGATAGCAGATACCTCGGCATCCTTCCAAGAAAAAATGAACCAGACGTTTTCCAAGCAACTTGAACAGTTTATCTTGGTTTGTTTGGAAAAATTATAACCTTCTTTAAATCAATGGAAGGGAACCTAGAACATTTGTGCAAAGGAAAGAGCATGCATAGAGGCATCAGCGTTGGTAGGTACAGGCGCGGAGGTGTAGGCGCGGACGTGCCCATGCAGAGGTGCAAGTGACAAGATGCAGGCATCGAGACGTAGACACGGAGGCACAGGCGTAGAGGTACAGGCGTGAATGCAGAGGTGAGGAGGCAGAATTGTGGAGGCGCAGGCGTGGAGGCAAAAGTACGGAGGTACAGGCGCGGAGGCGTAGGCACAGAGGCGTTGGTGCGGAGGCATATGTGCAGAGGCACAGGCACAGAGGTGCAGGTGTGGAGGTGCACGCATCGAGGCGTAGGTGTGGAGACGTAGGGGTGAAGGTGCACGAGCAGTGGAGCATGCAATGAGATACAGGTGCGGAGGCACAGGCATCTAGGCGCAGGCGTCAAGACATAATCTTTGAGGCGTAGGTTGCTATGGCTGAAACACAAAAGGCGTAGGCGTAGAGGCATAGGCACAGGTGCAGGCGTGGAGGCACACGCGCGAAGGTGAAGGCACAAAGGCACAGGTGCAGAGGCACATGCCCTGAGGCGCAAGTTTGAAGGCACAGGTACTGAGGTGCAAGTGTGGACGCACATGTGCGGAGGCTCAGGTGCGGAGGTACAGGTGCAGAGACACAGTTGGAGAGGCATAGGTACAGAAGTGCAGAGGCAGAGGCATAGGTGCAATGGCGCATGAGCGAGGATGCAGGCATAGTAGCACAAGCACATGGCATAGCTTTGGTGTCACAGGCATGGTGACAGAGGCAAGGACATTCAAGAGCACAGACGCGGGCATAGGCGCGAAGGCCCAGGTACGACAGCTCTAACAATAAGGTTTGGGTGGGGAGCCACAGGTGCATAGGGACAAGCGTGCCACAGTTCCAATGCAACATAGCCACCCAGTTATGGTACAATAGGTTCTTTCCCCTTCGATAGAACCGACCACAAAAAAAATACTTGGAATTTTATGCACCCGGAACAGGTAATCTGGGATAAATTGGGTACTTTCTCAAATTAAAATGTCTGCCAGCTCAGGATTTCCCCTTCTGCTGTTTGGTTAGAATTTAGCTTTAGTAGAAGAGGATGGACCGTATAGGTCCATCTGATGATATCAGCATAGCAGGAAATATTCCGCACAATCTTGCCTATGACAATATGTTGGTAGGTAGCTCGTGCTTCGGCGAACACACGATGGGGGTTCACACGCCAGCTGAGCCGTCGAGGCCAACCACTCCTACCGAGGACTTCTATTCTATTCACATATCCACTACCGTCGATTTGTTACATTGGCATAAGAGCCATGTATGATCCTCCATCTGACAGAACACTTCTTCTCTCCTGTATTTACACAGGATAAACGGCATGCGGACAAAGTGCGTAGTGTTCAAACAACTCCATATCTGACTTCCAAATAATTCAGTAGATAAATATTTGTACCTTGAAACAAAATTTCGTTCACGTGAGGCTGTGTGAGATAAGGTGAGCATCCACAAGAGACGCCGTGAAGCATTGTGAGACCATGGCATGAACTCATAAATGTGTGTGTTGCAGGTCCTTCACGGGAGTGGAAGGTCTGGGTACAGAACCAAAAAAATGCTGCAGCCGAACACTCGAGCTCCCCGTTCGTCCCAATGGGATCCCGGGACTTAAAAATGAGTCCAATATTGGGCTGTACAATGGCATCTAAGAACGTGCTTGGAGCATGTTTGGTGGTGTTGCAAGGATAGATAGCACAAGAAAAGCGGTATCTACGCGGAGTAACCATTTACTACAATTAGGCTGACATGACGACAACAAGGTAAAACACAAACATTTAATCATTGGACAATGTAGGGCTGTTCCATGGCATTTTGGTGCGTAATTTGGAGGCATGTGCTGTTATCTCCTGGTTCTTTTTTTGATAGGCAAATTCCTACTGGATGTGGGCCACAAGGAGCAAAATTCACACTGCTGGAACTATCAGCAACGTAAGCCTTCCTGGTATTGCCTGCAGTGGCACCAGCTGTGCTGGTATTCTTCATAGTAATACACACCCTTCTGGCATTGTCAGTAGTGATAGAGGTTGCGCTAGCATCACCAGCTGCATTACATTGCCTAGTGTTGGTAGCAGCCGCAGAGGCTGTGCTAGCATTGCCAGCAAAAAATGCACACCCCTGCTGGAATTGCCAACACTGGCATAGGTTACACTGGCATTTCCAATAGTAGAGCATGCTCTACTGGCGTTGCCAACAGCGACAAAGGTTGCACTTGTATCGCTAGTAGTAGCGCATGTCCTAATGGCGTTATGATCAGTAGCAGAGGCTGCATAAGCATCACCCGAGCAGCGTATGATCTTCTTGCATATGCTGTGTTGGCATCGTGTGCAGTAACGCATACACTCCTGGCATTACCAGCAACGTCAATGGATATGCTGGCATCTCTAACAGCAGTGCACACCGTGCTAGCATTGCCAGAAGCAACAAAGGTCGCGCTGGTACTGCTCGCAGTAGCGCATATCGTACTGGCATTCCCAGTAGCGGTGGAGGCTTCACTGGAATTGTTTGCAGTCGCACAAGCTCTGCTGGCGTTGCCAATAGTGCCATGGGATGTGTTAGCATTGCTAGCAATAGCGCACGTCCTACTAGTTTTGCTAAAAGTGGCATATGCTATACTAGCATCACCAGCAACAATGCATGCCCTGTTGGCATTGCTAACAGCGGAAAAGGATATGCATGCATTGCAAGCAATAGCAGATTTCTTGCTTGCATTTCAAACAACAACGAGGGTTCCAATGGTACTGCTCACAGCAACAGATGCTTTGTTGGTGTTGTGAGCAGTGTCAAGGACTGCACTAGCACCATCATCAATAGCAGATGATTTGCTAGCATTGCCAGTATTTGCAAAAATTGTGTTGGCACTGCCAGTGGCGTTACATATTCTTTTGGCATTGCCACTAGTGGCAAGGGCTACACTGGCACCGCCAGTAGTAGAAGATGTCCCAGCGGCATTTTCAGTTGTGACAAGGGTTGTCCTAACACTTCCAGCAGCAGCAGATGCCGTGTTGGTGTTTTCAATGGCGGCAAGGACTGGAATGGTAGTTCCAATAATAGCAGATGCCATGCTGGTGTTTCCAGCAGTAGCAAGGACTGTGATGGTACCACCAGGAGAAGCAGACGACCTGCCAACAGTGCCAGGGACTTTGATGGAATCGCTTGTAGCAAAAGACAATCATTTGGCATTGCCAGTAGCAATAAACACCCTACTAATGTTGTTAGAAATAGCTCAAATCTGACCAGCATCGCCAATAGCAGTAAGTGCCTTGCTGCCGCTACTGGCACTTGCAGGAGTCAAGCTACCGTTTTCAGCAACACAAGGTACCTTGTGGTTACAGCCAAAAGTCACAAGAGTTGCATTGGTGCTCATGAAAATGACATGAGCCGTATTTGTACCGCAAGTAGCAGTGATGGTAATCCCAACAATGGTATTAGTGCCGTCTAAGATTCCAGCAATAACGTTGGTATTATCGGTGTTGCCAATAATGGGAAAAGTGTCGTCGGCATTGCCTACTGTGGCAAAAGCTGTGTGGTGCTACAACTAGTAACATGAAAGCACTGCCAGAATATATACATACATATATATATATATATATATTTATACATACATGCTGGCTCTAGTAGGTGTGGAGGCACCCTAAAGGATGCCTAGCTCTCACTGATGCACGCTACCAGTGTTTGGGCAGCCAATGGACACCAATGGTGAAGAGTGTGGAGCACAAGGATCACGGATATGAGTGGGCAGAACACGTTGCATTCGGTAGAAATGAATCGAAATACGTTTTTGTTGCTTAGCATACTGTGATTACATCAGATCCTTGTAGCCTGTGTTCTAAGCTTTCCCACGCATCCAAGCACGCCCAAAACAGAGCAGTAGAGTCCCTGCTACGGCCGTCAAAGTAACCCTTGGTGGAGCCGTCCACCTTGCCTTGCATGCTAGGCAACAGGAGGCGCTTTGACGATGACCCGTAAAAGCGCCTTTCCTCGCCCAGAAGTCAAGGAGAAGTTCACCCTGGTCAAGGAGAGTCTTCTGGTTGCTTCCTTTATGGCCCTGGTGCATTTGGAGGCCATTAGGAACGAACTCAAATTCCTGGCGGTGGAATATCCCGCAACCCATGGCGGGTACCAGATTCCACCCGCCCAACTCCCGATTTTTGAGCTAGGCTAGCTTTCTGAATACTCACTCAAATCGAACAATTCAAAGCTCAATCCTGCATGGAAAAAGTTCAATGAATGCAAATCTGAAATCAGATCAGCTGTTTGATCACTCCTGAGTGGTCGAACCACGGAGTACGATCAATGGCACTCATGGCAAGGGGAACACCTTGTCAACAATCTCCCCCTTGCACCGCAGCCTTGATGCCCTGTCCTTGGAACTTGTAGCATCTAAAACTTGGCAGCGCAGACCAAGCTCCATGCAGCTCGCATAGTGCCTGTCTTTGAACTGTGCCTTGGTCATGGCATCGGCGAGCATGCGCGTAGTGCCACAATGCACAATAGCCGCATCTCCCTTCGCCACCAAGTCTCGCACATAGTGATGACGGATCTCGATGTGCTTGGTCCTCCTGTGCAGCAATGGGTTCTGGGTGAGGCTGATGGCACTCATGTTGTCAACGTTATGTACAGTTGGCTTCCTGTGCGGCACGCCGATCTCCTTGAGTAGCCGCCGCAGCCACACTGCCTCCTTTGCGGCTTCCGTGAATGTAATGTACTCCGCTTCGGTGCTGGACAGTTCAACATAGTCCTGGTTCCTGCTTGCCCATGAAACTGCTGCACCACTAAGCACAAACACGTACCCCGACGTTGATTTTCTGTCATCCACATCACTAGCCCATTCGGCATCCAAGTAGCCGACCAACTCGAGGGAGTCATCACGCGCTCCCCCTCCAAACACGAGCCGCGACTATTTTGTCACTTTGAGATAGCAGAGGATACGCTTCACTGCTTGCCAATGCAGCGGCCCGGGGTCAGCATCATAACGGCTCACTTGGCCCTCCGCGAAGGTGAGGTCTGGTTGCGTTACCACCATGGCGTACATGATGCTCCCCACCGCGGACTGGTATGGCACACCTGCCATCTCCTCCTTCTCCTCGTCCGTGCTCGGGCCCATGCTCGAGCTCAACTCACATGTGGTGGTCATGGGTGTGCCAATGGGGTTGCACTCCTCCATGTTGTAGCGGCGGAGCAGCTCTTGCATGTACTTTACCTGCCCCATCCCAAACGTGCGTGCCTTGCGGTCCCTCTTGATGGCGACGCCGAGGTAGTACTCGAGCTCGCCCATGTCTGTCATTTTGAACCGACCGCCTAGCTGCCGCTTCAGGTTCACCTACTCCTCCATGTCTGATGACACGAGGATGAGGACATCCACGTAAAGGACCATGATCTGGTGCAGCCCTGGCTGCTTCCGCACGTACATGCTCTGATCCGCTTCGCAACGCTTGAAGCCAAGCTTGGCCATGAAGCCGTCCATTTTCAGGTACCACATGAATGGCGCTTGCTTCAGCCAGTAGAGCGCCTTGCAAAGCCGGCATACCTTTCCCTGCGGCACGTCCACCCCCTCCGGCACCTCCATGAGGACCTTCTTGTCCAGGTCACCATTGAGGAACGCGGTTTTAACATCCATTTGGTGGACTTTGTAGTCGCGCGCCGCCGCCACCGAGAGGATGGAGCGGATGGAGGAAAAATTCGCCACTGGTACAAAGGTTTCTTCGTAATGTTCACCCTTTCGTTGGGCGTAACCCTTCGCCACCAGCCACACCTTGTACCGCTCCACCTTCCCCTCCTTGGTGAGCTTCTTCTTGAAGATCCACTTGGAGCCAATGATTTTTGTGCCCTCCAGTCTGTCAATCAACTACCAAGTGCCGTTCTCTTTGTGGGAGGCGAGCTCAGATTTTATGGCTCCCTCCCAGTCAGCCCCATCCTTCAGCTGTAACGCCTCCTTGACGGTCTTGGGCTCCTCTTGCGCAAAGAATGCTCGAGCGAACTCAGTCCAGGTGCCCTTCCCGGCATTGTACCGTTTTGCTATCCTCCTTGCGTGTCCGCTTCTCTGGGGCTGCTACTGTTGAGGTTGCTGCTGTTGCTGATGTTGCTGCCCTCTCGCAGTGCCACTCACACCGCTGGCCTGCTCCCCCTTTCTCGGAGACCGTGGAGATGGGGGCTCACTTCCCGCCTCCTCGTTCAGCTCCATTGCTGTCGGCGCTTCGGACTCATTGTCCGACTCAGCTCAAGGAAATCAGCCACTCCCCTATCCCCTGGATGGTTCCCGCCGGTTGGAGCCGCTCGGACGTCACCCTCTTTTGCGTCCTCCGGCGTCTCTCCCTCAAGGAGTGGCAACCACTCCCCAAGCTTGGAGAGACCCACACCCTTGTCCGTCCAACGGCTGTCCTCGCCAAACGTGACATCGTGACTCTTCACGATCTGCTGCCTCCATGGGTCAAAGAACCGTTACGCCTTGCTCTTGCTCTTGTACCCGATGAAGATGCACCGGTGAGTTCGCGTGTCCAGCTTGCCCCGCCCCTCCCGTGCTTGCACAACAGCATGTGCAACACGCCCAAACGTGCATAGGTGAGCCACTGTTGGCTTCCTCCCACTCTACACTTCTTGTGGCATCTTCCATACCTTGGACTCCACGTCTCTTAGCGGCTTCATTGGCGTCAGGTTCATGATGTACGCCGCTGTCCGTGTGCCTTCTTCCCAGTACCGTTGCGCGAGGCCAGCATCGCTCAACATGGACCGGACCATGTTGAGGATGGTGCGGTTCGCCCTCTTGGCGACACCGTTCAGCCGCGGAGAATGTGGCGTAGTTTTCTGCCACGCTATCCCCTCGCTCTTCATCCATGCCGAGCAGTTCTCGTACTCGCCACTGTTGTTGCTCCGGAACACCTTCACCTTCAACTCCGTTTGCCGCTCCACAGTAGCCACAAATTCCTGCATGCACGACAAGAAATTGCTCTTCCTCTTGATGATGTAGAGGTAAAGCTTGCGGCTGTGGTTATCGATGAAGGTAAGAAAGTAGCGCGCCCCACCAATGGAGGGCTCAAACGGTCCGCACACATCCGAGTGCACCACCTCCAACTTTGCCGATGCACGTGTCCCTTTGCCGTCAAACGGTTTCTGTGTCGCCTTGTCAACCATGCACGGCTCGCACACGGCATTTTTTGCTACATCAAGTCTCTTCACCTCAAGACCCCGAACTACTTCCTTCTTTGCCATGTCCCTCACAGTTGAGGGAGCGATGTGGCACAGGCGGCGGTGCCACAGGTCCAGGTCTCCATCGTCCTTCTTCGCAAGGTGGGCGATGTCGGGCCCCATCTGGCTTCCAAGGATTTTTGCACGGAGCAGGTTCAAGTCGTCCTCTTGCTTTCCACGTGCAATCACCTGGTCGTTCCCCTCCTTGCGGATGATGGCCTCCTTCTTGTTGAAGAACACCTCGAGCCCCTTGTCGGTGAGGCGGCTCACTGACAGCACAATTGCCCCAAAGTTGGGCATGTGGAGGACGTCATGAATTGTGCTCGTGACAGCCTCCCCGTCCACATCCATCTCGATGCGGACGTTGCCTTCACCGGCAGCCAACTCCGTTTTGCCGTTGGCCACTGTCATGTGCCGCTCCAAGGCGCTATATGTGACACATGCCGCCCGGTTGCATTGTGTGTGGTGGCCCGATCCGGAGTCAATCACAGATACTCCTGGATCTGTCAAGTCGGCGGACTCCTTCACCATCATTGTGAGATCGTCCTTCTTTACAGCTTGCCCCGGCTGGTGCGACTTCTTGTTGGGGCAGTTGCGTGCATAGTGGCCCTGTTTTCCACAGTTGTAGCACTCCCCCTTGTTGTCACCTTTTTTGGTGCCCTGCTTGGCACCCTTCTCCTTCTTGCCTCCCCCTCCACCTTGTGGGCGGACGGCATAGGCGGAACTTGACGTTGCCCCGTTCTCTCTCCCACCACGCCACATCCATTTGTTGCGGACGTACTCAGCCACCTTCGGGTACTTCAGCTCATCGGCAGACCAGCCGCCTATGATGGTGATCATGGAATTCCAACTGTCTAGCAAGGCCAAAAGGAGGATCATGGCTTGCAGCTGAGGGTCAACCTTCCATCCGACGGCTACGCACTCGGCAGTGAGGGACTGAATCTGTTGCAGGATCTCCATGATGTCGTCGCCTTCGTTGGCTCGGAGGGTGACGAGCCTCTTGAAGATGAAGAGCTGGTTAGCGAGGTTGGTAGACTGGTTAATGGTGCAGAGCTTCTTCCTGGCCTCCGCGGCCTCCATGCATCCTTGAATCAGTGCGCGCTGCGGTGGAGCTAGCACTAACACCAACAATGCAAGCGCCTTCTTACTGCGCTTCTTGTACTTGTCCACTTCCTCTGGCGTCCCGTTATCCGGAGGGGTGGTCTCTTTACCGTTGACCAGCTCAAGCGGGCCCTCTTCATCGAGGTAGACATCAAACTGCCACCTCCACAAAGGGAAGCCGTTCCCATCAAACTTGGAGACGACATCAATTCTCTCCTTCTCGGTCGTTGCCATGGCGCGCGGTGGTAGCATGAAAGATGAGGAGCTAGGGTACTTCTAGGCACATGGGCCCATAACCCTTTGTTGGCTCTAGTGGGCATGGAGGTACTCTCAAGAATGCTTAGCTCTCATCGATGCACGCCACCAGTTTTTGGGTAGCCAATGGACATCAATGGTGAAGAGTGTGGAGCACAAGGATCACGGATATGAGTGGGCAGAACACGTCGCATTCAGTAGAATAGAATCGAAACATGTTTTTTTTAGTTAGCATAGTAAGATTACGTCAGATCCTTATAGCCTGTGATCTAAGCTTTCCAACGCATCCCAGCACGTCCAAAACAGAGTAGTAGAGCCCTTGCTACAACCGTCGAAGTAACCCTTGGTGGAGCCGCCCACCGTGCCTTGCATGCTAGGCAACGGGAGGCGCTTCGACGATGACCCGTCGAAGCGCCTTTCCTCGCCTAAAAGTCAAGGAGAAGTTCACCCTGGTCAAGGAGAGTCTTCTGGTTTCTTCCTTTGTGGTCCTGGTGCATTTGGAGGCCATTTGGAATGAACTCGGATCCCTGGCGGTGGAATATCCCGCCACCCATGGCGGGTACCGGATTCCACCCGTCCAACACCCGATTTTCGGGCTAGGCTAACTTTCTGAATACTCACTCAAATTGAGCGAATCAAAGCTCGATCCTGCATGGAAAAAATCCAAAGAATCCAAATCTAAGGTTAGATGAGCTGTTTGACCACTCCTGAGTGGTCGAACCACGGAGTACGATCAATGGCACTCATGGCAAGGGGCACACCTTGTCAACAATATATATATATATATATATATATATATATATATATATATATATATATATGCATGTGCATAAGTCAAAAGAAATACATAGGGAGCATGTACCTTTCTCCACTAGTCATCGGTTAATGGAGATGCCTTTTTGTTGCAGGCTACTAAGGAATTCTTGTCCTGGTAGAGGTCGGTACATGCACAATTGGCAACTTGCTGACAGAAGTGACTCTATTGGCAACTGGCCAGCAGTACACAAGGGTGCGTTAAGCCTGTCTCTCCCCTCCCCAACATCTTGCCTCGTCATCCAAATTTGGCAGTGGTATGTGAGATTAACCAATCATGTTCTGAAGCATGTCTGCTTGTCCAATTGTGACATGGTCCATGTCAGGCTGTCCAACAACAGCCTGAACCATGTTGGGTTTTCCAACACAAACATGAAATGTGTTGGCTAGCTTAAAAGTGGCATGTGCCATGTCGACAGGCACAAGAGCAGCATGTTCCTCTTGAAGCTCAACTTGCAATAATCATGAGCAATGTTAGTTTCCTCCGCCAGTGGCGCGAGCCACGATGGCCCATCCAACAACAACATGAGCTGTATGAGCCTGTCCAATATCGTTTTTCTGCTTGGTGGTCGTTGTCCTATGACTTGAGGTGAAACAACATGGACAATGTTGATACTAGCAGCAATGGTGTGCGCTTTGCTAGTGCTTTCAATGTTTTTTGCATAGCCAAGCCTGGCAATAAAACCACGGTCAACCTGTTGACTCATGTCAACAGATGATGCCGTCTTACTACTTGCAACCAGTTGGGTCTGCTCCAAAGTAGTGACGAACTCAAGCGCAACATCTGGTGAGAATTCTCCATGTTCGGCATCTATGACGACCTTCTGCCAATGATCCCAGCAGCTCATTGCGTCGCAAACACCGACTATAATGCTCCGATGCAGGAATCCGACGGTTGGCGACCCCAAGGCTACGATCCATATTGCGGCAAAGGGAAGTCACAATTGACAAAAACCTCGTCTCTGATGGACATTGACGCTGTCGATCGACACAATAAACAATTGTGCTGGAAAGCCGGGACACATCTCATGTGACCATCGGAAATGGCACCACAAGGCCAAAAAGAGGGGAAATTCATTAAAAACATGTGGAGTCCAGAAGTGGCAAAGGAGACGAGTAGGGGGCAAACCTCTTGTCCGGTTGGAAATATCTACACCGAACAAATCTCCATTCAAATGGCTCACGTCACCACAGTAAAAGAATCCTAACATGTCAAACTTTGATGAAGGACGACCAACTGGCGATATTGCTACGAGAAAACCTGAGGTTTTGCAAAAGTTGTAGAACTATACCAATGCCACTAGATGGAGGAGATTTTCACAAAGAAGAAATGACATGGTTCAATAACTGGGTTTTCAAACTGAAAGAAGAGTGTTTGAAAAGAAAAATTGTGATGTTTGAAAATTAGTTGACATCACAAACCACTCTGACTATAAGCTAAAGATCTGCACACCATAACGCTACGAAGAACTTACCCAACGAGCCACGTAAGATCATCCTTGAAAAATGTTTCCTATATCAACAAAATCCTCAAGTAGACTAGAGTAGCAAAGCAGTCTACGCCAACATAAAAAACAAAGAAAAAGTACCTACCTCTAATCAAGAGACCCATGATAGCAGAGGTTACAGAAAGCAGCAGAAGTGGGAACACCGCAATAAGCTACATCAATTGCAAACTGTCAGCTGTTAATGGTGGATATCAATTGCAAATTGTCAGCCGGTATCAGCGACGTCTCGTCCATTTGGAGAAAATAGAAGCAGAAGCTATTGTGGCAGCAAACACAACAACATAAACTTTGGTACCTGACAAGTTTGCAGTCATTCAAGAGGAGCTTGCATACTTTTTTGAGGAGTTTGAAGGGGGATTTTACAATAAAATGCATCAATAGTTGCCTCCACAATACCGTGTCGATCACCAGATAGATCTAAAGCCGAGCAGCAAAAGAATGGGCAAGGAGACCTATCGGACGAATGACCGCCAGCAGAACAAACTAAAACAAAAGGCTAGACGGGATATCTGGTTAGGCGACGAATGCTTGATGTATTCCTATACATCAGGCATTCGCATCATCCTACACAGCACTTGAATTATTGTGGAAACAAAAACAAGAGAGATATGGATGAGCATGGATTACTGAGCATTGAAGGAATTTATCATCAAGAACTGCAACCTCCTTCTGCGAGCAGATGATATTCGTGAACAACTGTACGGGGCGGAGGTTAACACCAATATCAACCTATGCATCAGCTATCATCAGATACACGTACCTGATAATGACGTCAAGAGGACAGCATTTTGCATAAGATACGAGCACTTCAAGTTGACGGTCATGCCGTTCAAACTAAAAAATTTCCCTGAAATGTTCTTGCGGTAATGAACAACATTTTTTAGCCATACATCCACAATTTTATTGTTGTATACCTTAGGAACATCCTGGTGTACAACGGCACCTTGGAGGAGCACAATGGGTTACTCCAAAAGCTTCTCAAGGCTTTCCAAAGAGAGAAATTTCATGGAAAACGCTTGAAGTATGATCAATCACTATTTGATGAAGCTTTAGGCCACATCATTGGCGGCAGAAAGATCACCATCGACTCAAAGAAAGTGGAGGCGGTCGCTGACTAGCCGACACCGGGCAACGTTCAGGACATAGAGGTTTTTTTGGGGATTATGTAACTATTACCGTTGAGTTTTAAATGCCTATGCTCGGGTGTCAATGCCTCTCTCCTCCCTGAGTCGTAAAACTACCGCATGATCTTAGAGGGATAGAAAACAAGAAGTGTTTAGCTCTTTAAGATTTTTTTCTTGCCACTAGCCCTACGAATGGTAAATATGATTGCGGACTATGTCATGGCCACTGATCCGATCGAGCAATCAAATGGTCGCGAGTATGTCGATCAGATGTATCAGTGGCCATCAATCAAATGGTGAGGATCAAATGTTTAGGATCAACGTTGTCTTATACAGTCAACGTTGGTGAGGATCAAATGGTCGCGTATATGTCTCAAAAGCTACGCGGATTGGAACTCAACAACGCCATACATGAGATATCACGGCCATGCCTGCATTCAAGACATGGCGGTGTAATCTAGAATGTCAAGGATGTGTCGTCCGTACCAACCACCACAAACTAAAGAATCAGAATACGTAGCCAACTATGATTTTCTCATAAACTCGTGGGAAAAAACCGCATACCAAGTCAAGCGACACGGCTACAATGCCCCGTACAACTGCTGGGTGCCCAATCACAACCTCCAAAATATAGATTATCTTATCGACGGCTACAACAGGGGTCATCGGCCCATGTCTGCAAACGTGCCTGAGCGTCGCGGTTAAGAAAAGGAGAAAGTGCTACGTCCTAGACATACACGAGTCCCTAAACTCTATGAGTGGATATTTATGTTCTCACATTTATGGCCAACCACACATCGACCTTCGGATTTTGACGCCATTTGGCAGAGTGCATTTTGGCCACTTCCGCCAACCTTTGGTGTTGTGTTCATGAAGAATGTGACACATTTGACCACTCTCTAGAATGGTTGACACAAGTGTGGCAAAATGTATCATCGTTTTGATGCTTTTTGGTCAACTTCTTGACAGCACTACACTTCCATAAAGTCACCTCTCGATATTATCAAAACCCCCCGAATCCTCGGCGGAGTTTCTCCAAGCGACCACTCACGATGCGTCAACATAGAGTATCCAAGACCCGACGTATGCCTCAGTGTGCCTCTTGCTCTTTCATTCATATGATCATCATGTTCGACACTTGTCATCGAAGTACACCTACTGCTAAATACAAATTATACATTTGTCCCAATCCCTTTAGATGTCTTCTGCCCCACACATCATCACTGTGAACCACCCACATTCTGCTTGGCGTAACACATATGACAATACCGTGCTTTCTGGCATATTTGTTCATTTCATGGTTATTTCTTTTGTGATTCGGGCAATTGGGCATTTTGGAATTCAAATTGAGTTCTTCTAACCACCTTTCTTTGAATATCAGGATTTGGGCATCCAGCTACTATGTTGGCTGAGATGCAGAAAATTCCAACACTATGGTCACTCAAAACTTTAGAAGTTCAAACTTGCCGCTCCCTCAGTCTCGGTCAACTAGCAACTTGCGCCAACATAATAGGTGACTGATGAGTGTGACGCACCTCCTTAGTCTTTTCCTTGTTCATGTGAATGAAAAGTACCCGGTGAACCTGGTAGTCTTGACGTTGAAATCCGGTTTATTGTGCATTGTCTTTCCAAGCATTTGTGGACTAAAGCCAGCATGACTTGTCGTAAGTTAAGAAGAATTCGCCCAAAGCATACACAATTTTCTAGCGCACACATGGGTGAATGAAGATAATTAGTTTGAACAAATGCGGGTAATGGTGCGATATGTTGGTTGGGGGGTCGCGCTCTGGCGCACTCCATTGGTTCACAGTGATGAGGTGCGTGCCAATGGAGTGTGCGCCAGAGCGCGACCCCCCACACCTCATCACTGTGAACCAATGGAGTGTGCGCGAGAGCGTGACCCCCCATACCTGCTGGGCCCCGCTACCGCGGGGCCCAGCAGGTGCCCGCGCAAAAAATAAACCCTCAAACCTTACATGTAAAAAGGGGGTGGGTTTGTCTATTGTTTGTAACCCAAACAAGGGCATGAAGTTGAACAAAGTGTAAAAACAAACAAATAGGGACTTTCGACTCTCGTCGGGGATTCCCATGGACGCCCGTCGGCCGGAATCCCCATCGGAGTCCACCCCCCTCCCACTCCCCACCGGTTCTTGACAGCCCACCGGCTGCCCGTTCCACCGCGGCCCTCAATCACGAGGGCCTCGATCGAAGGGTGGGTGGGTGGGCTATTGGGCTGCAAAGGGGGGGGGGGGGGGGGGGGGTNACGCCCGTCGGCCGGAATCCCCATCGGAGTCCACCCCCCTCCCACTCCCCACCGGTTCTTGACAGCCCACCGGCTGCCCGTTCCACCGCGGCCCTCAATCACGAGGGCCTCGATCGAAGGGTGGGTGGGTGGGCTATTGGGCTGCAAAGGGGGGGGGGGGAGGGGGGGGTTGGGGTCGACGAAGTGCCGACCGACGGATGTCGGCCGGCAATTCCCCCCCATCCCTCCCACCCCTCAATGCTATCGCGACGGTCGTGATGGACGGCATACGCGAGTTCACCATGCTTAAGCAGCGACATGCATCGATGTTTGAGCATGGTGAAAACGGGGGGGCGGATTAGGCTCTTTTTTTGCCGGACAGGGGCGGATTAAGCTTATTGTTTTGGTGGAGGGGTGAATGAGGCTTATCGTTGTGGCAGAGGGGCGGATGAGGCTTATCGTTCTCGCAGAGGGGCGGATGGGGCTCATTGTTTCGACAAAGGGGCGGATGGGGCTTATTGTTTCAACAAAGGGGTATATGAGGGTCAAGGGTGACAAAACAGGGTGTAATCGTCATTTCACCGTTACTTACCAAATATCCCAAGCTTATGTTGATGCTTGCATGGATTTATGAGCTATAACGACCTTTTGAATAGGGCGCTTTTGCGCGACGCCATAGCCGACTTCATAAAATGGCCCATCTACCGTTGACTCGGAGTATTCTCGCTGGATGTCCGGTCACTTTCGACTTCCACCGAAACTTTTTCCGCACGTGCGAAAAAGGTTGAGAGACTAAACTCCCACTTCGTTGAAAGGGAACCTCCCAGCCTACGCTACCGCGGGGCCTGGGAGGTGCCCGGACCATAATAAAACCCACAACCCCCGACTTTTACGAAGGGGGTGAGAAGTTTCCTAGAACCTTCCTAACCACTTGCCGCGACAGTAGGCGTCAGCGCCAGGTCAGCGTGTGACAACAGTCACAAGTTAGAGACAAAATTGCAAGGGTCTGGGTTGGGACACGAACAGAGTGTCAGGAAACTCAAACCGAATATAATTGTAGAGAGAGATAACAAATGACAAGTCCAAAGTATAAATACCTGCCGTGGCGCACGACAGGTGTCGCACGCGGCAGTGCAAGGTCTGTCCTGAAACCTGCCCAAAAACACTACTTTGGCCGTAACTCTGCGCAGACAAATCAGAATGCTACGCCGTCTGAACCTAGAGATGTAGAATCTCAAGCCGGACGCTACGACTGGTCACACACACAAGTCCGGCACCGATCGGTGGACAGGAAATACAAAACATGCACATCGGGCTCAAGAGCCAGTCCATCGAGAAAACTCTAGCGTCTGCAGAAAAACCGCAAAGCACCCCGGCAAGCACCCAGGGCATCATGGCAGCTCTCTGGCAGCTGTTGGTGGATGGAGCCACCACTCGTCGGTGCTCCGGTGCCAGCTGCGTCCGCATCAAGGATTGATTGCAGAAAACCTGCAGGAGGTCCGAGACAGCATCCACGATGCTGGGGCGGTCGTCGGTCGGCTCCGAGTGGAGGTCCACCACCTGCCGACGCGTCGGTGTCTCCGAGGTCCGCATCTGGGATCATGTCGTCGCGCACTCCTGTAGCGCTGCTCTCCTTGCCGTCGCTCGTGACAGGTGGAAGCCACACACACCAACAGGGGGTTTCCCGGAAATAATTTTCTTTAATGTTTTTGAGGCATTTTTCGGGCACGATGTGAAAATAACGTGAGTCAACACTCGAGATGCAAAATACAACAAGAGGCAGGTGTTGCACGCAAAGCGTGCATAGGGTTACATAGTAATCGAGCAAAAGTATTCATGTTGGTATCTCTTAAGAGGCTAAGTAATTGCCCGCAATCTGGACCGCGTAATGGAAGGTTTTCCATGAGAATTTACCTCATCGATGGAAACAAGAATTGGTTGTAAATGGACTACCAAACTGTCACCCGCATTCGTTCAAACTAATTTTTTTGTTGCCCATTGTGTATGGTTAAGGCGAACTCTTTCTAAATTACATCAAGCTACGCCTGTTTTTCTTCCAGCTTTCGTGGATGTAAAAGCGAAAAAAAAACCAAAAAGTGAACGAATGCGCTTGAAAGTATAGTATTGTGTATAACAATTCACCAACATATTGAAGAAGAACCTCAAAAGGTATTTCTCTTTTTTTAAGAATATGGTTTTATCTTATGATTAACTTATTTAAATGACATTAAATTGTTCTTGTATTGTAAACATGCTAGTTTCGCACGTTCATTATGAGCTTCACTTAATAAAACATCATCTTTGAGAAAATTGGATGAATACTAAATGTTTCCTTATTTTGTAAAAAATAATATGACGTAATTATAGGCATAATTTGATTTATTTAACTTATTGTATTTCTTTTCTTTCAATTGCATTTTGACCCTGCTTGAAGCCGGGCTCATGAGTCTCAAGAGCTTAGCATTACGACCAGTTCTGTGAAACAACACAGGGCGAGGCCAAGGAGGAGCGACTGGATGGCCTAAACGTACAGTCTGTTCCATTCTGTCCTAGCGTCGGACTGCTCATTCCGTACTATCCGGGTTCTATGCGGAATCCGAGGTCGAAGTCCGTGATTTTTTTCGTCCGGGCCGACCTCACCTATACGTCCGCGGACGGGGGGGGGGGGGGGGGGGGCATACAGTCCAACTGATTCTTGCGCCCTGATTAGTGGATATGGCAGAATGAAAACAATGGGGTTACTATGTAACCCAAAACCGACTGATCCACCAATCACGATTTTCTTGAAGCATCTTTCGGCTACAAACAGATAGCCGGGCCTGGCAGATCCCCTCTCTTCTATCATATAGGAATCCATGGCATGCACAGCAGTGCGACGCGTGGCGGGGAGTCGGCCATTTCGTTACTTCGCATGGCATGGCATCACACGGGCTGCCCTCTCCCTCTGTCTTCTACAGTGGAGAGGACAAAAGGGTGGAGAGTCTCCACAATTTTATTCCAACCTTTTTCCTCCTCCCCTCTTATCGCGGTCCTCGTTCGGCGACGCCCCATATCCCTCCGGCCGCGTGCCCTGCCACATCCGCACCTGCGACAACCTGTAGCTGAGCCTGCGTCGGCCCAGCAGCCGCCTCCACCGCCTACTCCTGCTGCTTCTGCTGCTGCTGCTGCGACTTTCAGACGCAGCACGCTACCGGTCGCCGCGCACGTAGACTCTGTCCCAGGGCTTGTGCCTTGAAGCACTGATGGCTGGCAACACCTTGTTGCCCTGATGGCGAGCACATCTGCTCGACCCGCTCTCCATTGCATTGCATGCCGGACACTTGCTGTTGCGCTTGCGTGTGCACCGCACACTACTGATGGCCCACGCTCGCCTGGCTCGCCGCATGCTCATGCGGAGGGATGAGGGGAAGGCGCCGCACCACACCTGCGCCGCGCCGACGTGAGAGGCATGGGGTGCGCCGAATTCAAAACCATGGTACATGCTGGTTGCTGGTGAATGTTCATCCGTGTTAGGGTCTTTGCCGGTTGTTTCGTCAAGTGTGGGGCAACTCAACTGCCACTGCGCCAGCCAGCGCCATGTGCGAGTCTCGTCGGCCCGCACCGCTAACTCTCGCTCGCATCGCACGCCCACGCATGCGCATGCGCATGAGCGAATGCACAGCTCCTCTTCCACCCCTCCGCCTGCCGCCCGTCTACAGCCGGAGCGGCCAGAGACCACCTCCCCCCCCCCCCGATTGAGAGAGAGGAAATGCGGTCGCTCTGCCGCGTGGGCCCCACCTCGTGCGCGGCAAGCTCACTTTCAACTCCAACTCTGCGCACACGTGGCGCGACGCGGTCTCCCGCCACGCTGGGCTCACTGCCCCACCCAAGCCCGCTGCGACGCGTTGCGTTGCGTACAAAGGCCGGCCGAAGCTGCTCACGCCAAAATCGTCCAGCGCGAACCCCACACCCCTACCCACAGCACAGAGCTAGTTCTCGTGTGGAGTTTTGTGCGATCAACGACCGCGTCATCCCCGGACTGGCGGTTGTACGCCCCCGCTCGTCTCTCGTTGCCTGAGCGGTCTCAGTCTCACGATTCAAGCAAGGTAGGTAAGGAGCGAGCAAGCATCACGTGAGCAAGCAAGCAAGGCAGCTGTAAGCAGCAGTGGGCAGCATGGCGTCGGAGGAGCAGAAGCAGTACACTCCTGAGGAAGTGCGCAGCATGAGCCAGCAGGACCGCAAGGTGCGTTGAAGTTGCATTCAAGTGACAACTGAGGAGGGAGTAGGAGAGAGGGGGAGAGAGGGGGAGTGAGAGAGGGGGAGTGAGAGAGGGAGAGAGAG
>SZWC01000771.1:52941-84872 GCA_023375785.1 Penium margaritaceum | reverse complement strand
ACGTGGCGCCTGTACTTTTTGTGAAAAGGAAAAAAAGAGACATGTGGATGTGCGTTTACTACCTAGAGTTGAACGACATCACCATCAAGAACCGCTCCCCTCTTCCGTGAGCAAATGAAATCTTTGACCACCTCCGAGGAGCCAGGATTTTCAGCAAAATCGACCGACACAACGACTGTCAGCAGATGAGTGTATCTGATAAGGACGTGGAGAAGACAGAATTCTACACTCGATACGAGAACCTCAAGTTCACGGTTATGCTGTTCGGACTCACAAATGCCCCCACAACATTCATGGTGGCGATGAACAACATCTTTTGCCCATATCTCAACGTTGTCTTTGTGTATCTCAACGATGTTGTGGTGTAATGCCCCAACCCAAAGGAGCACATTGGACAACTTTAAAAAGTTCTCAAAAATGATTTTACGAAAAAAATCTTGAAATGCAACTTCGGTCGTCATTCGAAAGAGTTCTTTCCCCGGAGCATCATTGACGGAAAAATCACCGGGGACCTGAAGAAGGTGGAGGCGGTCGCTGATTGACCGACGTGGGATGCCCAAGTAGTTTTGGGCTTCTACAATTACTACTGTCCATTTGTAAAAGACTACGCACGAGTGGCATTGCCTCTCTCTGATCTCACCCAGAAAACCACTGGGTGGAATTCATGAGACATTGAAGGAGAAGAGTTCAAATGTTTAAGAAATGCTCTGACTTTGACGCCAACCTTACGACTGGTAGATCCAATGGTGGACTACCGAGGCATCCGATCGAGCCATCAAAGTCATTTGACTCCAAGACAACCATGGTGGAAACAACCGGTCGCGTGTTTGCCAAGAAAACTACGTGACCAGAGCTCAACTACATGGCGCTGGAGAACGAAATGCTCGGAGTAGTGTGCTTGTTCAAAACATGGCTGTGCTATTTGACATGCCGATAATGTGTCGTCCAAACCGACCATGACCTTCTAAGATACCTCAAGTTTCAACCAAGTATAAGCTGTAAACACACTCAATCGATGGAGTTCTTCAAGTCCAAATTTGACTACGACATCGAGTACCAGCCTAGGAAAACTTATCCGGTGGATGCTCTGATTCAAAGACCACAATCAATGGCCGAGATCATCACGTTGCTCGATTAATGAGACATGTACCTCACGATGTTGTTCGCGAAGCGCTACAACGTGTTCGGCAGGTACAAACACGACCAAGTTCTAGTTTTACAACCGCCAATAGCGATTTACTTGCCAATACATCGTTCCACTGAACGAAGAGGTATGAAGAATGGTATTGGAGGCATGTAATGAGACGGATCCATGTGGACATTCCAGCATGGACAAGACGCTCAAGAAGCTGGCAAAAAACTACTAGTGGGACAAGATGCAGATCCACCTATACGAGGCCACCTGGTGTACTCCAACCCCTACCGGTCCCGACGGAACCGTGTGCCGACATCAGCATTAACTTTGTGATGGGACTTCCCGCCACCCCCGAGGCTTCTGACACTATCCTTGTCGTGGTGGATGGATTTTCTACAATGTCACACTTCATGTCTGGAAAGTCCATCCGTCACCGCAAAAGGGACAGCACGGTTGTTTCTAAACCATATTGTATGGTTCATAGCGTGCCATGTACCATCATCAGCGGTATGGATTGCCGCTTCACTCGTTGTTTTTGGTGAGAACTGATGACATGCTATGGCCTTCGGATCCAGCTATCGATGGCATTCCATCTTCAAACTGACAGGAAAACGGAGTGGACCAATCGAATAGTTCTTAACACGTTTTGCAAAACGCACGTCACCAATCTGGCAGCAAAACTGCCGATTGCCAAACTCACATACATCTCTACCACTTCCACCGTAACTGGGGAAATCTGTTTTGAAGTAATGTACGATAAACGTCCCGCCATACCGGCAGGATTACAGAGTCAAAGCAACATCCCCGCGCGCGACATCCACTGTATGGACTTTGCAAGTGTCTGGGAGGAAGCACGGAAGGGTCTTGCAATGACTCAAGCGGCTATGAAAAGTGCCGCCGACCAACATTGCACCAATGATGTGTTCAATGCTGGCGGTCACATCCTCCTTAGCTCAACGAACATTAACTCCAAGGACACGACTTTGCAAAACTCAAATTGTGTTGCTTGGGACTGTTTGAGATCAAGCAAATGCAAAACCTTATCTTCGCTTGACATTGCTTGTCGGACAACGTGGCAGTGCACCATGACTTCCTCAACAACAAGCTCAAGCACTACCAGGATCCTAGTACGCACTTCCTTGGCAAAGACGTTGTACCCCCACCTCCTGTACAATTCGATACAAAGTATGTGATTGAAGTTATCTTGGGACTTTGACACCATTGAAAAGTACCAAATATCTGGTCAAGTGGCACAACTACGACGCTGTACATAACAGCTGGGAGCCCTACGACGACCTCTGAGACATCCATCATCTGACCAACAACTAATACCGTCGTCACCAGCCAATGGGTGCTAATGTGCAAAGATGTCACGACTAAAAGGGGGAAAAGTGTTACGTTCCTGACGTACAGGATTCCTTAAACCTTGCAAATGGGCATTTTTGTTATTAGATTTGTGGCCCACCGTGCGTTGACCTCAGGTCTTTCACACCATTTGGTGGAGGGCATTTTGGCCAACCACCCCGACCTCCGATGTTCCGTTCCATAAGTTTCTGATAACTTTGACCACCTTCCAAAACGATCAACAGATGTGACGCAAACTACATCGATGTTTCGATGTTGTTCGGTCAACTTGCAACGGAGCTAGACATTCATGAAGATACGCCTCCATATTCTTGAAGCACCTCAAATTCTTGGCGGAGCTTCTTGAAGAATCCACTCATGGCATGACCTCGCACTTGTCGCTCAGACTGAGCGACAAGTGCAAGGTGGTGAACCAAGGTCGTGGACACGAGCGCCAAGGACCGATCATATGCCTCACATTTTTGGCGTTGTATGTATGTGCCCGACTCACTCGACACTTGTCATCGAAGTACACTTACTTCTTAATGCAAACTATACATTTATCCCGAAAACCTCAAACTCTCTTTTTTACTGCACCTAATCCCTGTAAACCACCTATGTTGTGCTCAAAGTAACAGTTCGGTCGAGGGAGTTTTGGCGACCTACGTTGACCTTCGGTCTTCAAATCCCAAAGGTTTGAACATGTTGGACAAATTTCGAGAAGTGTTCGAAAAATGATTATAAAATTGTTAAGGCCAAGTTTTTTATGATGCTAGATTTTAACAAAGATACACTTGGATGTTTTCAGATTCCCACGATTTATCGGTGGAGTTTCTTGTGGAAGCATATCAAAAGGCGGTATTACACACATAACTCGGTTCATGCACCAAAGACCCGAATGATGAATTACTCATTTTTTGCTAGTGTCCACATGTTTTGACAGTTTTAACACTTCTCATCAAACTTGTTACGTACCAGACGTACACGAGTCCCTACTCTTTCCGAGTGGGTGTTTCTGTTATTACATGAACAACCCATCGCATTGCGAGAACAACGCTTTTCACTCCGACAGTCAAGGGAAAACTGGCCAACTACCCCGCCCTCAGTGCATATTCCTGACCCTTCCGACAACTTTGACCACTCTTGCGAAGCTACGAACAGAAGTATCACAGCCTGTCAGTCGACTTCTCGACGCATCGAGTGGAATCTGGATTTACAAAGATGCATCTCGCATATTCACCGTCGATTCTTGAAGACCCCCAAATTCTTAGCGGACCTTCTCAAATTTGAGCACTCATGACGCGACTCCACACGCATCGCTCAACAATCGACCCAATGACCCCGACTACACCTCATTCGTATCTAGACACTTGTACATGTATGTTCGATAATTTTGACACTTGTCATCGAAGTACATTTACCGTTAACTATGAATTCCTCAATTGTCCCAAATACTAAATTGTGTTCTGCCTCGCAACTTCTACCTGTTAACCATCTACGCTCTGTTCAACATAACATTTGGTATCAGAGTGCAGTGGTGCTGGAGAGGCATCCGACTACTTTACCCATCCAAAGGACTACCTTGCACAAGCCGTCAGCGCATCTCGTAAGTCAAGACTTTGCAGACTTTGTTACCACAACGTGAAGCAAGCGAGTGCAATCCACGACCAACAGCGGGTCTTTGGCGACGACTTCGGCGATGGAGGAGCAAAACGTGCCGATGCATGCGAACCGTGAAGCGAAAGCGAATGCTGGTGTGGTAGGCTATGCAGCAGCTGGAACGACCCCTATGGCTTCGATGGCCAATCCGGTCGCGGACCCAATGGCGAAAAACCAGCTGCCCCTACCAACGGCCTCGACGGCGATAGAAAGACGACGGGTGGCACTGGGCAACAAGCACGGATCAACGAGAAACTGGCAAACCGGATATCCGCGCTCGAGGAGATTGACAACCACCTACTCCAACAAATCAACGTCGCGATGGAGGCTTTTTGCAACACAAGCTTGAGTGAAGCGGTGCTCATCGAGAGAAATTCAAAACTCTCAAGCAAACCCAAAATTCGTCCGATTCCACCAAAACCATTCGATTATGCAAACTCAAAAGGACCGACGGTTCAAATGTGGCTCACAATTTTGGAGGTGTAATTCACCACTGCTTGGGTCAACAACAACCGAAAGAAATTTGACCTCTCGGCCGCGCTTTTGCAAGGCACGGCGCTAAGTTGGTGGTCCAATCCAAAGACCATCCAATGGCAATAGGAGACCAGCAGAGCATCATCAACGGTCAACGGCGCCAATCTCATATCGCCTATCGTGGGCATTCTATCCTTAGAGCAGATCAACCCACAGTGGAAGGACGCGCTGATGCCACCAACAGAATGGAATGATTTTTTGCATGATGCTCGCACGTTTTGGATGACTAAACAAGAAAGTCCGACACACGGTACAAGCTCCAACGTCTACGTCAGCAGTCTAGTATGGCAGAGTACACACGGAGATTCTGCAAGATCATCATCAGAGCAAAAATTGCCCCAGATGAACTCTGTTTTGATTACAACAGCCTCAAGCGAGATATCCGGCAAGCAATCGCTACTTTTGGCATCCAAAATGGCTTACCGTGGATGATTGCAGCAGCAGAAAGGATCGACAGCAACGACCACAACGCTCGGATCCAATAATCCTATGGCTGGCGACCTCCTAACCACAATCATCGTGGAAACCAGTCGGCGGACTCTTCGACTCCGATGGAAGTGGACACCATCGACTCGAGAGATACGCGAACCTGCTACAACTGTGGAAAAGTCGGGCTCAGTGCTTGCAACTATCGGAGCAAGCAACATGCCAATAAGGAGGAGAAGTCGCAAAACAATGAGTCAAGAAACAAAAAAGGGCAGAGTAAAAGGCGTAACTCTTGTTTGAGAGAAGCAATCTGCACCGAATAATTGCCCATCTCAACGGCCTACATTGCCAATCTGAATGGCCTACACCAAATAATCACAAATTTCGACGAGGGTTACGAGAAACACCAACCGGCGATACTGTTAAAAGTTCAGCCTCAAAGATGCAAAAGTCGCACAACAGTACCGGCACTATTGTATGGGTTAGCTTCACACAGCTTTGTAAGCAACGACATGGTTCACAAGCTGGGTTTTGCAAACCAAACCAGGAGTGTTAGAAGGAAAAACCGTTGACGGGAGACTATAGATACGGAGACTCCAAGAACCAGTACGACTACTAGTAGGAGATCTACTGGATGTTACGGTTTGGAGGTCTTGTCCAATGAGCGATCACAAAATCATCCTTGGACAAGATTTCCTATACAAGCACAATCCGCAGGTCGACTGGAATAGCGAGGACATCTACGTGGAGATTGACGGTGCGAAAGGAAAACTTTCGTGTGCGCGACGGAAGCCAACAACGGAAGCAGCACAAGTGGAAGCACAAGAGGAAGCCGCACAAGTTGAAATGCGACCACTTGTATAGCCGATATCTCTTAACATGGCCAAGCATTGTATATGATGAGGAGCTCGTGCATGGCTCATACATCTTGAGCCAATGGAAGAAGTGGTAGTGGCAGTATCTGAATCATCATCGGCCCCTTCAGCCTCATCGGCATCAATGAAGTTCGCGATGGTACCCAAAGAGTTCGAACCACTCATCCAGGAGTTTGCAAAAGTCTTCCCCCACGAACTCCCAAGAACTTTGCACCTGAACGAGACATCGACCATCGCATCAAACTGATGCCGGGCAGCAGACTTACAGTTTGAGAGGCTTATCGGATGAGCGACTAGGAGTTGACCGAGCTGGAAAAACAACTTGATGAGATGCTTGGTCAGGGGTTCATCCACCCATCCACGTCACAATACGCCATACCAGTACTATTTGTAGAAAAGACAATAGATGAGATGCGGATGTGCGTGGATTGTCCGGCTTTGAACGACGCTACCATCAAGAACCACTACCCTCTTCCCCGACCCGAGAAATGTTTGGACCAACTCGGAGGCGCCCGAGTTTTTAGCAAAATTGACTTACGCAGTGGATATCACCAAATACGCATGGCAAATGCCGACATTGAGAAGACGGCGTTCGGAACCCGCTACGGGCACTTTGAGTTCACGTTCATGCCGTTCAGACTTACAAATGCCTTGGCGAAGCTTATGGCCGCAATGAACAACATTTTCTGACCATACCTCGACAATGTTGTTGTGGTGTACCTTGACAACATTTTGGTGTACAGGCGCACCCCGGAGGAGCACGATGGACATCTTCAAAAAATTCATCAAAGTTTTGGAAGGAGAGAAATTTTTGGGAAAACTCTCGAAATCTGACTTCAGTCATCATTCGATCAAGTTTTTGGGCCACATCATCAATGGCGGGCGGGTCACCATGGACCTGAAAAGGGTGGCAACAGTCGTTGATTGGCCGATGCCGATGGACATTCAAGAAATTCAGGTTTTTCTTGCATTCTGTAATTGCTACCGGCGGTTCGTACGGGATTATGCCTGAGTGTCAGCGCTTCTTTTCGACCTCACTCAAAAAGAGAACGAGTGGTAGTGGGGAGACAGCAAACAAGAAGTGTTCGCCGCTTTGTGGAATGCTCTAACCTTGGCTCCAGCCCTATGATTAGCTTATCCAACTGTCCACTACGTCATGGCCACGGATGCATCAGACCAAGCCATTGGCGCAGTCCTTTTGCAAGACCATGAGAGCGGTGAACAACCGATTGCGTACGTGTTTTGAAAACTACGAGGTAGTTCGATCGGTGTTTCCTTCTCAGGTACGTAGTACATTAAAAGGAAATGATGGGGGTAGTGCACGCGTTGAAGATGTGGCGATGCTATCTAGTGTGTCGCCAATGCATCATGCGCACAGACCACCACACGTTAAAACATTTGAAGACGCAGCAGAGCCTTAGTCGTCGTCAAACCCGATGGATGGAGTTCCTTGAATCCGGGTTCGACTACGATATCGAGTACCGGCCAGGCAAAATCAATCTGGCGGACGCACTCAGCCGACACCAGATTTAGTGACGGGTATGGCAACACTACAGCTACAGCAAGACCCGTACCTTGAGCAATTTTTTGCACAAGGCTACGACCAACACGGGGGATATTATGAAGCAATATTCTGGTTCGACGTATCCTACTAGTGACAACGCATCACTTGCCAAGTGGTCGTTCCCCCGAACGATGAACTTCGCTGTATGTTGTTCAAAGAGTCCCATGAAAACGGACCAGGTGGACACTCTGGAGAGGACAAGACGCTGAAGAAGCTGGCAAAAAACTATTGGTGGGACAAGATGCAGTCCGACATGATCAACTTCTCCAAAACTTGCGACACATGTCAGCGACAAAAATTCCGTCGCACGAGGGCACCCGGACTTTTGCAACCATTCCCTGTTCCGATGAAACCATGGGCGGACATCTCCATGGACTTCGTCACAGGAGTACTCGTCACACCCGAGTGATATTACGCAATCCCTGTGGTCATCGACAGGTTTTCCAAAATGTCCCACTTGATTCCGACAACGACCACCGTCACCGCCGAGGGAACATCGCAACTGTTTCTGAACAACATGGTGCAGCTACATGGCGTACCAAGAACCATAACGAGCAACAGAGACAGTCGATTCACCAGCCGTTTTTGGTGCAAACTGATGACTCGTTTAGGCAGCGAAATTCAACTTTCAATGGCGTCTCATCCTCAAACCGACAGTCAAATCGAGCAGACAAATCAGACGCTCAAACAGCTTCACCCAACACTATGCCATCCTCACGGGACGGATTGGGCACAAAAACAGCCAACGGCCAAAATCACACATAGTTTGACAGTTTTCACCGGAACGGGCTAAAAATCCATTTGAAGTGGTGTATGGAAAACTTCCGGCAAACCAACTCTACTACAAAGTCGAAGCAGTATTCGTGCAGTCGACATTCAACGTAGAGACCTCACCGCCATCTCGGAAGAAACACGACACACACCCCCAAAGACACAAGTAACGATGAAGCGAGCAGCTGAACTACATTGTAGCAATGACATATTTGCCACTAGCGACAGAGTCCTATTTAGCTCTGCCAACATCAAACTCCGAGGATCCGACTATTCAAAGCTCAAACCCCGATGGTTGGGCTTCTTTGAGATCGAGCACATGCAAACCCCTATGATTGCGCAAATCCAACTCCCCGAAACTATGCAAGTTCATCTGATATTCCATGTCAGCAGACTCAAGCAATACCGTGACCCCAAAGAGAACTTCCCTGGCAGGGATGTCCCTCCTCTGCCTCCCATTCAAGTGGACAAGGACACAGAGTACGTCATCGAGGAAATCCTCGGAAATTGACGACAAGGCAAGACGTTACAATATCTCGTCAAGTGGCACAGCTCCATCAACGCGCATAACAGCTGGGAACCTTACGACAACCTCCGAGACGTTGATCATCTCATCGATGGCTACTACCGCTGTCACTGGGCCACATCTGTACGCGCGCCAAGTCGTCGCGGCTAAAAAACGGGAGGGGGGGAGTGTTACGTACCAAACGTACACGAGTCCCTAATGTTTCTGAGTGGGCATTTCTGTTATTACATAAACAGCCCATCTTGTCGTGAGAACCGCGCTATTCACTCCGACGGTCGAGGGCAAACTGGCCAAGTGCTCCGCCCTCTGTGGATACTCCTGAACCTTCTGACAACTTTGAGCACTCTCACAAACCTACAAACAGAAGTATCATGACCTTTTGGTTGACTTCTTGACACATGGAGATGAATTTGGTCAGAAGATGCGTGGAAGCTTCCTAGCGACACAGCCATTGACTAGGCATCAGTGCCTAGTCAGACAGTGACGACAGTCACAAGTCGTACACACAATAGCAAGGGTCTGGCTAGGAGACACAAGGCAAAGTGTCATAATGCTTCAATAGCATTTGTAGAGAGATTGAACAAATGACAGGTCCATAGCATAAGTACCTGGCGTGGCATACAGCCGGTGTCACACGTAGCAGCAAAAGATCTTTTCTAAAACCGGCCCAAAACCACTGTTTTGGCGGTAACTCGTCGCAGACATGTCAGAACGCTACGTCGTTTGAACCAAGATGTGAAAAATCACAAGACAAATACTACGACTGGTTGCATGCATGCATCCAGCATCAAACGGTGGACACACAATGCAAAAACATGCAAATCGGGCCCACGGCCAGTCCACCAATAAACTCCTACGTGCTGCAAAAAAAATGCAGGAGGTCCCGGGCAGCGTCCAAAGCTCTCCGACGGTCGTCGGTCAGCTCCACACTGGTAGTCCACCACCAGACAACGCACTGGTTTCACCTAGATCCGCATCAGAGATGTGCACAGGTATGGACACGACCGAGTGGTCACAGTAAACTGTACAGGTCGACAAGAACATCACAAATCACAACACACCCCCATGACCCGATGGTACGCATGTCCATACACGTACAGCACTGAAACAAGTACAACAACGAGTGTTAAACCAGTCGTGACACAGACATACACACGTCCCTCAGTCAACCACACTCAGGCAAGGGACAAAGTCCAATAAAAGGAACGGCCACCGAAAACTTCCCGTGTGCTAGTGCCTTTGTCAAGAAGTCAGCACGCTGCATGTTAATACAAACCCATATGACGGAGATCACATGTCGCTCCACCACATCACGCATAAAGTGATGCTCAACCGCAATGTGCTTTGTACGAGCGTGAAAGACACTAGAGCTCTCCGCAATGGCAAGAGCACTCTAGTTGTTCCAACGAAGCACAATAGATGGTACTGACTGACCCAGCTCAAGGAACAGGCGTTACAGCCATACTACCTCACCAGCCCCTACACCCAAAGCAACATACTCTACCTCCGATGAGCTACATGTAATACAACCCTAGTTTTTGATTCACCAGGATACAGCAGTACCACCGAGTAGGAACACGTAACCAGTGCGGCTGCGTCCATCTGGACTCCAAGCCGTGTAGCTGTCAGTGTACCTGTCAAGGACCACCAAACACCGCCAGTGAAAGCAGAGTCCGAGGTACTGTGCAGAGATCACATACCCCACCACTCGCTGAGCTGCATGAAGGGCTTTAGTGCGTAGAGCTTGCAAAAACTGTGCAAGGAGGTTGACGGCGAAGGGGATGTCGGGGCGAGTGGTAGTGGCCTGGTACGTCAAAGATCCGATGAGACGGAGGTACAAGGTCACATCCATTGTCTCCCCAAACTGTGTGGGATCGTCCATCTTCACGATAACCTTCCCATCAGGTGTGAAGGATGTGGAGGCCGTGGGCACCACACCAAGGAGGTCATAGACACGCTCCCCCAAAGTATACACGTATCAGGCCAGATGCAGCAGTAGTGTCCGACGTGTGCGGTCTCGCACGATCTCCATGCCAAGAAACACCACTGTAGGACCAAGGTCCTTACTCCTATAGGCAGTCTGGAGGACAACCTTGGCCTCCTTCATTGCCTCCATGGAAGGAGACACGATCAGAAGGTCGTCATCATAGACCAGTATGGCGGTGAGCCGCTCATGTGTTGTCGGATAAAGAGAGAGGGATCTGCCTCGCTCTGTACATATCACGCACGAGTCAAGGTGCCAGTGATTTCCTAGTTCCAACACCGAGGAGACTACTTCAGGCCTTACACGGACTTGAGCAAGCGCCGGACCTTGTCATCGTCCTCAAAGCCAGGTGGCTGATCCATGTAAAAATCCTCATCGAAAGAGCCATGGAGGAATGCATTTTTCACGTCCATCTTGTGCAGTTCCCACTCATGCTGAGCCACTACACCGCACAGAGCACGAGCTGAAGTCATGCGACCGTCAGGGGCAAAGGTATCAGTGTAATCAAGGCCATCGGCCTGAGAGTACCCCTTGACAACCAAGCGAGCCTTGTGGCGTTCCAGTGAGCCATCCGGCTTCACTTTCTTGCAAAAGACCCACTTGACCTACATAGCCTTCCTTTAAGGTGGGAGGCCAACTAGCTTGTAAACTCCGTGCTCTCGGACGCCACGAAGCTCATCCTCATAGGCAGCACGCCAAGCGTCAACATCTTGTGATTAGAGCGGTTCCCACGGTGTGCCTGGGTCAGGCGCCATAGAGGGAGAGCTCTGAGTGGCAAGAGCACACGCCTCAGTGCTAAGTCTGACGACCACAAGGTCAACTGCTGCATCACAAGCGATGTGAAACTTGCGAGTGACGAGATTGTGCCCTACAGGACACAGTGGATGTACCTCTGTGTGCTCAATGCGGACCCTCAAGCCTAGGCCCTTTGTGCTGGGATCACCACTCGCGATGCTACGAGTGGGGCGCCTAGGTACGAGACCCGACACTCGCTGGACTTTGGAATCCAATGGTCAAAGACGACCGCCAGGCTCACGTGAGTAACCTAAACTCAAGGGGCACACCTCAGGCTCAGAGACAGGCATGACCACAGCTGGTGAGGGCTGAGGCAAAGGAGCAGGTGATACAGTGCGAGGAAATGCATGTGTGGGAGACACGGGACAATGTGTCACAATAGGAGCAGGTGAGGCAGGACCACGCACATAGGTGAGAGTGCTGGCGGACATAGGTTTAGGATCATGGGTACCTGTGGGGTGCGAGGGAAAAGGGGTAGAAGCCGGCTATGTTGGAGAGGTCTCTGGGCCGACACCGATGATCGTTGGGTTATCAAGAGCCGGAGACCAAGAAGTGGAGGGAGCTCGAACGGACACATCAACTGGGTGAGAGGTGCTCACAGGGTCAGACTCCCCCATCCGTCGAGAAACCTCACACGTGGTAACATGTGTGACAGACAGTCACGTGATTGATGTCAGATCACGATAGGTGAGAGACTCAAAGAAGAGCGTGTCGCATGACTCAATGATGCAATGACGAGCAGGATCCTGAAAACGCCAGGCCTTTGACAACATGGAGATGCCTACAAAGATACACAAGCGACCTCGCGGGGAGACCTTCGACCCCTGATGGTCCTCAATGTACCATAGAGAAGCCATGAACCCCCAGACATGAGCGAGGCGCATGTCAGCACGGTGGCCAAACCAGAGCTCGTACGGTGTGACGTGGTCCAGAAGGGGACCGTGTGGGAGGCGGTTCTAGACCCAAGTCATGTAGGCAAATCCTTCAAAGGCAAAGGACTCCCGGAGACCGCACTCAGACCACATAGCAAAAACTCCATCCTCCATGGTGTGGTTTTAGCGCTCAGAGAAACCATTCTCCTGAGGAGTAGCAGGAGCGGAGACCAAGTGACAAACCCCGTGCTCAATCAAGAAAGTGTCCATCTGGCCAAGAAATTCACCGCTGCAATCCGACCGGAACAGGAGCAGGACTGGCGCTCAGCCATCACTAGCCAGAGATAATCCGCAAGAGCGGCATCACTCTTCTGGCATAGGCTATACACCCACCGCATCCGGGTGAAGTCATTAGACAGGGTCAGGACGTATCGACTCCGATTAGACAGAGACTGAATAGGGAGAGGACCGAGAAGGTCCAAATGGACTAACTCGAGAGGGCGACGTGCGCGAGAACGAGAGTCAAGGTAGGTGCAACGATGCATCTTACCCTCAGCGCAGAAGAGACAGTCAATCTTGGGCAGCTTCTCGAAGGAATCCACGTCAAGACCAAGTGCGGGCTGTGTTTGAATGAGCTTTGGCATAATGTCGGAGCCCACATGACACAGAAGACGATGAGGCAATCACTGGTACTTAGCAGACAAAACGCTAGTGACAAAAACACGAGCAGGGGAGGCGGGGGAGCAAGGAGGATGAGAAATCCAAGAGACGCGATAAAGGTCATACACAACAGAGGCACAAAAAACAACGCTACTGGTTTCAATAGCAGTCACCGTTGCGGATTCTACAATGTGCCCACAGAAAGTCCCATCAGTGTCCAGGCACGTACAGAAAGCAAACTGAGATCGGGCACAAAAAGCACCTCAGAAAGATACAGCGGGCCAGACAGACCATGGAATCACACAACCCCAACACCCTGGACCGGCAAGGATTGACCAGAGTTTGTGCAAACAGAACAAACAGACACAACCGGACTGAGAACAACAAAGCCAATATGCCTCCGCCCTTTGGGCTGGAGCATCCGCGCGACAACCATGTTGGACGTCCCCAACCTCCTATGGTTGCAGTCCATGAATGCCACCCTGCGGGAATTCTGTTCACTTTTCTCGCATTTAGGTGGTGCCCCCTGACATGCGTCCACCCGTGTGAGCTGCCAGCTCGCTGTAATACTCGTTGACCACCCCTATGGACAACCAAGATTCGGGCTCCCATGAGTTATGTGCAGGTCCACACCGGGCCCAATGAACAAGGTATTCCCTAACAATCCGCGACCGGAGTACGCTCTCGGTGCTGGAGTAGGCAAAGAACCTCGTATTGGCCATCGGCAGCAAAGACTACCGGTGATGACTGAACGGTTCCCGCTGCTGTGTATGGAGCCAACAAGCTCACATAAAATACGTCACGTATCTTCATACTTGGCGGAAGCAACAATCGGTATGCCGCTGGCCAGATACGTGCAACGATGGAAAATGGCCCAATCCACTTCGGTAGAAGTTATCGCGCCCCTAACGACTTTAACCAAAGATTCTTACAGCTTAGCAATACTTTGTCACCGATGTCAAACAAGACCTCACGGCGATTTTTGTCGGCATATGCCTTTTTTCATTGTCGGGCAGCTTGAAGGTGACCCTTCGCCTCCTGTAACAAGGAGTCAATGCGCACGGCAAAGGCTTGAGCAGAAGGAACCTGTCCTCCTATACTCCCACTCTTCACCAATGAAGAGGACACCACTGGATTCTGACCAATGTTCAACACAAACGGTGTGAATTTTCTAGATACGTTCACCGTGTTATTCATCGTAAACTCTACCGGTGCTATGAATTCGTCCGAGTCATTCATGAGAGGGTCCACGTGCATACGAAGCATTTTCTCCACAGTGCGGTTCATGTGCTCTGTTTGTCCGTTAGTTTGAGGGTGAAATGTTGTTGACATCTGCGACTCACTGCCAAAGTACTCGTGCATCTTTTGCCAGGACTTAATAGAAAATCTTTGATCTCGATCAGAGATTATGTGCAACGGCAAGCCGTGGTACTTTATGACACCCTCAAAGAAGAGAAGAGCGGTCACCTCTGCATTCACGTCATTGGTTGTAGGAATGAAGTGTTTCATCTTCGTTAGAAGATCCACAACCACTTCTATTGCATTGTGGCCACAGGCGGTGTTCGGAAGACCAGTAATGAAGTCCATGCTCACGCACACCCATGGAGTCCCAGGAATAGGAAGCTGTTGGGGGATTCCAGTAGGCTTCTCATTACTAGACTTATTCCGAAGACATGGGTTGCATGTCATGCAATACTTACGAAAACTGGCACTCCATCCTGGCCACCAATAGTGGTCCGATAGTGCCTTTCCGGTCTTCCGAGGTCCCACTTGACCTGCGACTGGCAGGTCATGGAACTGGGAGATAATCTTTCCTCGAAGGTCTCTCGAGTTTGGCACAACAACTTGTTCTCCATGCCAAAATATTCCTGCGGCCTCCATCAATTCGTACTTTTCCAAGCTTTGAGATTCTTGAAACCAATAATCCACACAGTATCCCAACCCGATCATGTTTACAAAACCGTTGTAATGGATAATCTCTCGTGGTGGTTGTCGTAGACGTTCAGGGAGGTCTGGTGTTGGTATTGTTGCTGTTGCAATGGCCAAAAAACACCCACCAACCTCGGTGGTTGCTTTGATTTCCATAGGTTGTTGGCTTAGTGGATCGGCCATATTGATGCGTCCTGGCCGATATTCCCATGTGAACAAGAATCGGCTCAAGTATTCGCTCCAACTCGCCTGCCGTCTTGACAGGTTCGATTGCGCTTGGAAGAACACCAAAGGGTTATGGTCGGTCACGACCGTCACACCCCTTTCAGCACCCTCGAGGTAGTAACGCCACATCTTGAAAGCGTGTACTAGTGCAAGGAGCTCTTCATCCCTAGTCATATACTGCGATTTTGCGGGGATGAGCTTACGGCTCTCATATGCAACTGGGTGACCGTTCTGCATGAGGAAGGCTCCGATTCCTACTACCAACGCATCACATCAAACCTCCCACAGTTGCGATGGGTCTACAAGAGCTAGGATGGGTGCTGTTGATAGAAGCTCTTTGACTTTGAGAAAAGCATTCTCACAATTGGATGTCCATTACCACTGCACGTATTTTTGCGTGAGCCTGGTTAGCAGTGCTACCACGGTTGAATACCCTTGCATAAACCATCGAAAGTAGTTTGCAAGGCTGAGGAAAGACCGAATCTGCCCAACATTTTTCGGGCGTCGGTAGTCTACAATGGCTTGGATCTTTCGTGGGTTGACACGAATGCCGTCCTTGCCGACAATGTGTCCAAGGTATTCGAGCTCATCTCGTGCAAACTTGCACTTGCTCACTTTTACGTAGAACTTCTTTTCTTGAAGGATTGCAAGGACTTTGTGCAGATATTCTATGTTCTCTTCTATTGATTTGGAGAAAACGAGCATGTCATCCACATAAACCAAGATAAACTGACCGAGTTGCTTGGTGAATGTTTCATTCATTTCTCTTTGGAAGGTTGCCGGGGCATTTGTAAACCCAAAGCAAAATAATCGAAGCTGATAGTGTCCCATGTGCATTTGAAATGCGGTTTTGGGCACATCATCTTCCGTGATGCGGATTTGATGGTACCCTTGAGACAAATCCAAGGACAAAAATACTTTTGCCCCTTGGAGTTGGTCAAAAAGGTCTTCACCGTCAGCTTGTTCAACGCCCGGTAATCCATGCACATGCGTAAACCACCATGTTTTTTGTTCACAAAAAGAATCGGCGCACCGTATGGCTAGCTACTTGGCTGGATCCATCCTTCTGCAAGGTACTCTTTGATTTGGCGTTTGACCTCTTGCCTTTCTGTTGGACAAAGGTGATACATGGGTCTGAACGAAGGGTTTGCCTCCATTTGCAGTGGAATCGTGTGGCCCATGTGTCTTTCTGGTGGAAGCCCAGCCGGTGGGTCTTGGAATACATCCAAGAATTTGGCCAATAAGGATTTGATCCCTTCTGGCATGTCTTCTTTCACGTCGTCCTCCACTTTCTACAGCTCAGCTAAGAAACATCGACAACCTTGTCCAATACGTCTCTTGACCTGCATTGTGGAAAAGCTGGCATGGACTTTGAGTTGGGTTGGCGATAACTCCGTCCTCGGAATCAACGTAAAGAGATGTTGTCCTTTCCGGAGGATCAAACGCTTTAAATCAAAGCACATTAGAGCCTTGTTTTCACGGACCTAGGGATCGCCTAGAACCATGTCGAACAAGTCGAGAAGGTTGAGTACCTTCAACGTGACACTCTGTGTGTACCCTTGAAAACAAATTTTTGCTTTACAAGTACCAATCACGAGTATCGTACGGTAGTCACCGACAACAACTGCGACATTCGATGGCTCGTACTTCCGGCCGACCTGTTGGGCAAAAGCTAAGGCTGATAAAGGAGTCATCTCCTCCAGCATCAGCAAGAACGTTCACGAGAGCACCAGCTAGGTGTCCTTTGAACTGCATCTTCATGTTACCTGCACTCTTTCGAGTAAACAGGCTCGACGATGACAAGCTGAGTTTGTGATAAACACGGAATCTAGACGGTGGACGCTGCAGCTCCCATGATTTACCTACTCTAGTGCACATCTTGTGGGCACGCGTGAATTCAGCTAGCACCTTCCAGTCTTTAAGTTTTGCTGGGTCAAAAATGTCGACTAAAGGTACCGCAAACGTGATTGAACTCATCGCTTTGAGGGCGTTTGGTTCAATCACTATGTTACACAATTCTCGCACAGTGGTTGGTGTCGCCATCACTAAGTAGGTTTAGTCATGCATCTCATCCGGTCATGCAAGATTTAGTGAGAAATGTCAATCAACAAATGCAGGATGAGGTTCAATGAGAGAAGAGAAAACAACAGAGAAGTTTGAACTCATCAAAAACTGAAATTGTTTAACATCCTTGTCTGAAAACCTGAACCTACACTTGTGATCCATTTCTACCCTTGAGTGGTCCCCACTAGCGTCACTCAGGGATGAGGAAAACCTGCCCCACGGTCTTGTTCGTTACCACAACGGGGCCCATTGCCGCAACAACAACCCTGTCCACGGCCCTGTCCGCGGCCTCCTATTGCACCCTCCCCACGAGGTGATGCTGCTACGGCTAACGCCGCGACCTCTTGTCCACCACCAGCAGCCTCAGGACATCGAGCCCTGAAGTGTCCGGGCTGAATGTCGTCGTGGCAGAGTCCCTCACAGGAGGCCGTGTTACAATGCTTGCGTACCACATGTAGCTCGTTATTATCACGGCCACGCTTGTGGTTGGGGGGATTGTTCCCACCAGTCTTCTTGGCTGAGGGGTTTGACGGCTGCTTGCCCTTGATCCCGCCCCGCTGCCCGGTTGTCCCTCCAGCCCCTAAAGCATCCATGTGTACATCGCGACCTTGCTGTGCACGCACGTTTGGCCGTGCATCTGAGTAGTGCTTCGGGTTCACCGAATACACTTTGCTCATGTAGTCTCGCACCGCATTCCAGCTTATCGAAGCTCTGCCCGTTACGGTCGTGGTGGTCTTGTCCTTCAGCGTCTCGGTGGCAAGACCATCGCGCAAGTACTCCAGGAGAAAGCACTCTACGTACTTGAAGGTCTGGATACTGTCGCTCTCGGTGAAGCTTTCGGTTTCCTCCACGAGCGTAGTAAACTCGCTCAAGTAGGCCTCAAGCGTGTTACCCAGCTGCCTGAAGTCCTTGATCTTGTGAAGACGAGTTGCACCTCCTTACGCTAGGTACACTTCTTACGCATGATTGCGTAGAAGGCTTCTCATAGCATGGGCTACCCCTCAAGGTGAGGCCTTTGTGCACTCCACTCCTTGAACACGTACTTGAAGAGCTTGTCTTCAAGTCACGTGGCAAGGTTGCCCAACTGACTAAGTGGAGCCTCGTGGACGCATAAGATGTGCTCCATGCGTTTCAGCCAATCGGTCGGCTTCATGCCCTTCCCGAAGATCTCCACACTGTGGAGGAAGGCCGTGTTAATGACCAACTTCGAATTTGTTGAGGTAGGTAAGTCGTCGATGCAACCGACAGTAGCATCTGCAACTGCGGCGTGCTGTGCTTGTTACTTCATTCGCACCAAGGTCACGCTCTACAACGCATTGTCGAGGTCGTTGCATCGGCGGCTTGCGTCATGGGTGGTCAGGCGCTGTAGCTGGAAATCACGGTCGAGGTCCGTGATGCGCTGCCTGACTTGGACCAGCAGGTTGGCAAAAACGAACTTGAGGTGTGATGTCATCAGAGCATCGGCGATAGACTCCAGCAAACTCCGCAAGCCTACGACGGTCATCGCCAATTGCCTTTGTGCCAACGTCGTCCAGCTCGTTCTCGCTGGAAATTCCCGCATGGCTGCTTTCGACACCCTTGCTGCTCTCGGCAATCTTGCTGCCGTCAGCAGCTTCAAGCGATGCGGTGAGTGCCTCACCCTTCTTGACCAATCGGCTTGAGTCGCCGCACGACGATGGTGATGATCGCGATCCTCATCGCCTTTGCCATCGTCGGTACCATGCTCTTTGTCGTGGTCCCCCTCTAGGAGATCCTCCTCCATCGCGTCGTCCGTCGCATGGGGGTTGTCCATGTGCACGTCGACGTGCTCGTCGAGCACTTTTCTGACCTCTGTACGCTTCTCGGTGTTGCTGAGGTCGGCGTCGGTTGCCTTAGGCGGTACAGTTGCCTTTAGGTTGGCAACCGTGCTTGTAGCGGCGGCTCCCAATATTTGGAGTCCGCCAAGGGCGTGTGGTGAAGCCATCACCACCTTGCCCTTGTCGGTCTTGGATGGTCCGACACTTGCCATCTCTTTTCCCGTACAACTAGCATGTGAAGATCGTTGTGAGGATCACCCCACAACTTTGAGGAGGAATCGCCTCCTAAAATCTTGCTCTCACGATCGGTGAGACAATTATAACTTTAATTTCTATTTTCCTAGGACACCACGTCAGCACAAGGGTGTGGATTTTGAAACTAGCGTTCCTAAGCTGAGACTCATGGCAATTGGTAGCGACTAGAATCCAGGAAAACATGAAATTTCACAATAAGGAAATGACAAGAAATGTGAGTATCGTTCACAAAGCTAGGGTAAAGAGTAGGAGGAGAATTACAACAATTCTTAGCAAATGTTTTACTCCCTCTTCTAACTTCTTGTCCTACTCCTGTCTTCTTGTCTTCCTTGGCCTCCTTTTGATTCTTCTTCGCGCGTCTTGCGCCCCTTGGCGGAGTCCTCCTTAAGCCGGCGGCATTGGGAAAGCCGTTGAAAGTCCTCAAGGTGTCCACCTCCAACTTTTTAGTGTGTTCTGGGGCCGTGAGAGCCCCTGGCCTTGGGAAGAAACGATGTCCCAATTTTTGGTTAAAGGAGGGAGGGGGGGCCTTGGACATGGAGGAAAATTGGTGGTTTTGGGGGTAGGCACTCCCCACCCCGTCCCAAAAAAGTCCACCTAGCTCCCTGGAGTGAAGAAGAAGCTCCACGTTGGGAGGCTGAAATTAAGAGGGTGAGTTGAGTGGCTGAAGTAGAGCTCTTCAAGAGCTTTCAAAGGCACTTTTTGGTGCTTGAAACGGATTAGTATGGACACCATATGCTCCTTTGGCGTTTCTCCAACTGGTTGCAGTTACCGGCGGCGTTTTACATATGGCGCAGCCGCCGTTTCCGTCGAACCCTTAGTCGTAGGGATCGTCTAGCTATGAGAACCACTGGAACGGGTCGAATCTCCAGCTCCTGATCTAAAGTCATTGTCGGAGTTCGTAGAATGGCATTCTCAGTTCGCGTCAAGAGTTTACCCCTTTCGCAGGACTGAGGGGCAATCGTCATCAATGACCCAGAGGAGGAATACTTGAATCTTTCGAGTCTCCGGCGACCCATATCCGTTTCTAATCTTACCCTTGGTTTTGGGACCCAAACCCGGGGTCTTTACCTCAAACTCGTGCATTCGCACGAGTTTTTCGGTTTTCAAACTCAAAGTTCGTCCTAAACGAACTCCAGTTTTGTTTTTTACACGTCGGCGCAAAATCGTCCCGTGCGTGCCACGATCGGCGATTTCGCGCCGACTCCTCTTGTGTGCTCCCTCGTTCATCACTCTATCCCTTGTCCTCGCTTGCTCACTTGGAAGGAGGGCTAGGGGGGGAACGAGGGCACGAGGCCACGAGGCCACGAGGCCATTGCCCTAGAGGCCCTCGTGGCCTCTCAGCCGCCGATCGGGCTAAGGCCACGATCGGCAGCTGGCGGCTGGCCGGCTGGTGGCCGGCTGGTCGCTTGACCGGCCGCCGGCCGTCTAGCCGGCCGGCAGCAAGCTAGCCGGCGACCAGCAAAGTGCTAGCCGCCGGCCAGCCCTTGCTGACGCGACGGGTGGTGCGTAGCCAACCTTACTTCAGCGAGGAGGGAGGGCAGAACCGGCCCTCCTGAACAATAAGGATCTCCCAGCACTTGAAACCATCCTCGCTGACATGCCGTGGGGATAGGGTGTCAAAATCTTTGGGTAGCCGCTCCGTAGGGAGCAACTGCAGGTTGAGAAGGACGAGGGATGGGGAAGACATCGGGAAGAGGAAAGTCGTTGGGGTGGAGATCAGGTGAGGATCCAATCTCGGTAAGAAAGGAACAAGACATGTGTGGGGACCGAGAGCTCGTCTAGAGCTAGCGGAGACGCTCCTAAAGCACACGAATCTCAGTCTCATGAGAGCCACCCTCCATGCCTAGCATGTCTGGTGCCTCATCCCAAGGATCTAGAGATGGCGGGTTGCTTCGTGCTCCTGACACTGGCGCTGGTGCTTACTACTGTGCGGAGAATGCGACACTGACCGCACCCTCGGAGGTCTGCCGTGGGGTCGTGGTTTGATCACGAAGAAGCTCAATGAGCATACTTGTGGCGTCATTCTGCTGCTTCTGTTGACGACGCATCTCGTCTTGCTGGCTCTACATGTCCTCAATAGCCTACGAGTGTGGGCTCATGACCCCTGACGAGGAAGGTGAGGGATCTAGGGGTCTTTTGCCCGTATCACCGGCCGGAGCCATGTCAGCGCTCAGTATGAACCGGGATGTCAAACTGGTCGGATGGCAAATATGTCAGCGTTTCTCAACGAGTTGAAACGTTGGCAACTTTTGACTTTTCAAACCAAAGTTTTGACCAAGTGCTGACATCAACAAGGGTTTGCTGATGTCAGCTCGGATCTGATGACGTCAGCAAGAAAAATGCTGTCGGTATGGCCCTCCTTTTTTTCGACAACCCTCGCGGTTGTTGCCTTGCTGCGCGGAGGGCAACTGCTCCGCAACAGCTGTGCAGAAGCTACACGGAGGCTCAACGGTAGCTTCTGCTCAGTTGTTGCTGTTGTTGCGTCGGCACCTACAACAGCAGTCACGCGGCTGCATGCGTAGTTGTGGCAGCAGCTACGCGCTACTGCTGATGCTGCTTTGCACTACGGTTGCTGCACGCTGTTGTATCCACGCGCTGCTGCTGCGCTGCTCCTCTATTGCTCTGCTGCTGTTGCTGCTAATGTATGCTACTGCTCTGGCTCCTCAATGATGCTGCTCCTACTCGCTGCTGCTGCCGCCGCCGCCGCTGCGCATTGCTGCTGCACGCTGCTCATGCTGCTGCCGCTACTTCGCGCTACTGCTGTCGCGCGCTATTGCTCCTATTGCCCGCAGATGCCTCCTATGGCAGCAGCTTGCTGTAGCCGGTGCTAGTGCCAATGTCAGCAGCTGCTAGCTACTATCGCCTGCTACAGCTATCGCTTGATGCTGCTCGTGACCGCTGCTGATGCACTCTCATGTGCTGAAGGTGGGTGATGTCGACAGCAGTCGGCTATCGTCAACACGTCCCCGTGATCGGCTGCAGCAGTGACGCTCGCTCACTATTGTTGCGTCTCTACTGTGCAACTCAGCGAGAAATGTCTCACCGCTTTGATACCATGAAAAGATGTGTGGAAGCTTCCTAGCGACCCAAGCACTTACTAGGCGTTAGTGCCTGGTGAGATAGTGACGACAGTCACAAGTCGTGCACACAACGGCAAGGGTCTGGCTAGGAGACACAAGGCAAAGTGTCAACATGCTTCAATAGCATTCGCAGAGAGAGTTGTCAAATGACAAGTCAATGGCATAAGTACCTGCTGTTGTGTTTTGTGTCGTTCCTGTACAGTTTATAGTGACTACTCGGCCGTGTCCATACTCGTGCAGATCCATGAGGCAGGCGGCCCTGGTGACACCGGCGTGACAACAGGCGGCGGACTACCTGCTTGGAGCTGACCGACCACTGTTCCAGAGCCCCAGATTCCACCGGAACTCTTTGTTGTGTCTTCTACGTCTTGCAGGCGCCTCTCGGCGGACTGGCCATGATGCCTATTTGCATGTTTTTGCATTGTATGCTCACTGTCAATCCATGGATGCATGCATGTGACTAGTCGTATCGTCCGTCTTTTGATCTTGCACGTCTAGGTTCAGACGGCGTAGCATTCTGACATGTGTGCGCAGAGTTACGTCCAAAACAGTGGTTTTGGGCCAGTTTTAGGACAGCTCTTGGACTGCCGCGTGCGACACCCGCCGTGCGCCGCGGCAGGTATTTGTGCCTTGGACCTGTCATTTGTCATTTCTCTCTGCATATGCTATATTGAAGCATTCTGACACTGTGCCTTGTGTCTCCTAGCCAAACCATTGCCGTTGTGTGTACGACCTGTGACTGTCGTCATCGTCTGACCAGGCACTGACGCCCGGTCAGCGGCTGTGTTGCTAGGAAGCTTCTACGCACTTTCTTATCGTATCAGAGCAGTGAGACAGTTCTCACTGAGCTGCGCAGCAGAGACGTAGTAGAGCTGCAGTAGTGAGAGTCACCGCTGCAGCAGAGTTTCTGGTATCTGCTAGAGACGGCCGGTCACCGTCGACGTCCTCCACCCACCACATGAGATCGCAGCTGCAGAGGCAGCAGTAGCGGTGTGTACCGCCACACAGAGGTGTGTGGTGGCTGCGGTGCGTGCAGCCGCCCTCCCACAGCTGTAGCAGTAGAGTAGCAGCAGCAGAGGCGGCGGCAGCAGCAACGTAGCAGCAGCGTAGCAGCAGCGGCCACAGCAACAGCGTAGCAGCAGCGGCCGCAACATCAGCGTGGTGGCAGCGGCGGCAGCAGCAGCGCAGCAGCAGCATCGGTAGTAGCAGCGCAGCAGCGGCAGCGGCACAGCAGCAGCAGCGGCAGTCGCGGCGGCAGCAGTAGCGCAGCAGTGGTAGCAACAACAGCGCGCGGTGGCGACAGCCAGGAGCAGCGCGACGGCGACAGCCAGCAGTAGCTATTGCGCGCAACGGCAGCAGCAGCAGCGCAGCCGCTGCTGCCACCGCTGCACACGCAGCTACACAGCTGCTGCTGCAGCTGACAGCACAGCTGCAGCAGCAGCTAGGCGGAAGCTCCTACGCAGCTTTCGTGGAACCGCCGCGCGCCACCGCGAAGCGGCACCACACGCGCGCAGAACCGCGACAAAAAAGAAGAGGAGGGGACGAGCTGACATCAGCATCGTTGATTGCTGACGTCATCAGGTCAAGCTAACGTCAGCAACCACTTGCTGACGTCAGCATTACACTTAGCCAAATTTTCACCCGGGAAGTCAAAAGTTGCCAGCGTTTCAACTTTCCGAGAAACGCAGACGGTTTTGAAATCTGGCAAACTTGACCTGTCGTCCCATAGTGAGCGGCGACATGAGTTCGCCCGACGACAAGGACAAGGGACCAGGTGATCCCTCCTCCTCTTCTTCAGGGGTACTGAGCCCTCGCTCCAAAGGCCATTGCGGACCTGCGCAGCCAGCAGGAGTAGATGCATCGTCTACAGCGAGAGCAGACTGACGCGATCCGCACGCTGACTGAGCTCCTGCGTGGTCAGTCCACGGCTCCTTCCAGGATTTCTGAGGGAGCTGCCGGCGTTGCGGCCTCCACCCAGCACTCGGCCCAGGTGCCCGTGACAGGTGCCCCGCCTGCTTCACCTCCTGGTGTGGTTTCTCCACCACCTGTGAACCTCCTTGATGACGAGCCATTCATGCCAGGCTTCGAGGATGACTCCCAGGAGCGGGAGATTTGTCTTCTTCAGGAGCGCCTCCGTCAGCTGCAGACGGGTATCCGACCTCCACCCGTGTCCCCGATACGACCGTCACCTGACTTCCCCGGTGATCACCCCTTTCCAGGAGTTTTCCCTGTCTCTCGCCCTCCTCAGCCTGCGGTTGCTCTCCCCACGGAGCGGCAGCCAAAAGACTTTGAGGCACCACCTCCACGGTACATCAGCGAGGATGGATTTGACTGTTGGGAGATCCTGTTTCAAGTGTGGGCCACTTCCGAGGGAGTGTGGCCCTACTACCACAGCCCATACCAGTCTACAGATCCAGCACAGGTGCTGACAGCAGCCCGAGCCATGCGAGGACTTCTCCACGCCATGCCACGCCAGACTGTCGTTCAGTTCCGCCCCTTCCTCGGCAAGGCTGGCACAGGCACCGGAGCTGATCCTCGTGGAGGCTGGGATCAGGCGTTGTCCCTACTCGCCGCAGAGACGCACGCCACGCGTGCGTCACACATTCATGCATTCCACTCGCTCCGTCACGGACCAGCGGAGCCTGCGACGGATTACTGGCGACGCGCCATGCATATCTACACGCGTCTGGGGACCTCAAGGGGCACACAGCTGTGGGCACTTCGGACGATCATGCTCGGAGTTCGCCTGGAGTATACTGACATATTCACACGGTACAGCGACGTTGCTCTCGAGCCCTTCTTAGCCACCCTAGAGCTGCTTCCTTGGGCCCATCAGCTTTTCCTCCAGGTGACGTCGGCCCGTGAGGCATCAGAAGTACATCAGGAGACCTCACTCACTGCAGCAGTCCTCGCCTCACTACCATCTTCCCTCCTACAGTCACCCTCATCTACCTCCACCATGACCTCATCTTCCTCCTCCTCTTCGACCCCGGATACAACCACGTAGACGCAGGGCGTTGCAGCAGCTGCCCAGGGGAAGAAGAATAGGAAGCGCGGATCGGGTCAGCAGCAGTCGTCATCCAGTGGTAGCAGTGGCCGTTTCGTGCACTGCTACAACTGTGGAGGTGCCCATCGCTACACCGTGTGCCAGCAGCCGCTTGACTCAGAGCGCATCACTCGCGGACTTCAGGCTGCCCATGCTGCCCGCACCGCGTCCGGCACGTCGACCACTCACTCCTCTGGACGCGCGGCGACCACGACTGCAGCTATTCCTGCATCCACACCGGCAAGCAGCAGTGATCCAGACCCACGTGACCGCACCATCGCCGAGCTTCGTCATGTGCTGGCGCTTCGCTTTCAGGGACGTGCGAGTGTGTTGTCATCGTCGAGTGGGTCACAGATTGCTTGTTCGTCCGTCCTCATGACTCGTGATGACACGTGTGGGGGAGCACAATCCGCATGTGATGATGATGGGCCTGACTGCACTGACTAGATTCATGAGTCTCACCTTTGTGATGTACGTTGTTCCTTCCCACTGACGGCTCAGCGTCCCTCTGATGCCAAGTGTTCCATTGCTTGTTGTACAGTGACGTCCACCAGTCGTGACTCTGGTGGCACTTGGATCATCGATTCTGGTGCCACCCACCACATGACGTGTCGTCGTAGTCACTTTGTGGTACTTGGTCCTGTCACGACTGTCCGTTCTCTTCGTACCGGCTCTGGTCAGTCCTTACCGGTCCACGGTCTTGGGGTTGTATGCTTTGATAGTCCGTCTGGCCCCCTATATCTCTCTGATGTGCTGTTTGTGCCTGATCTTGAGCTCAGTCTGCTGTCTGTGCGTGCCTGCACTCTCATGGGCCTCTCGGTTGAGCATACCGCTGATTCAGCGACTGTGACTGCTTTTGACACCCGTACCATTTTCCTGCGTGCTTCAGTCGTAGATGATTTGTACCGCATTGCTCGGCCCTCCTCCCCTTGCTCTCCCTCCTCCTCTGGTCGCGTTTCTTTCACTGGTGTTCTATCCCCAGAACACCAACGGTTGCTCCACCGACGTCTGTGTCACGTGGGCTCCGACACCGTGTCGAAGCCCATCCGGACACAGCCCGCTCTTGGTCTTGACGTGGCTTCTTTCGAGAAGCCACCCAAGACCGACTGTCTTTTTTGCGCTCAGGGAAAGATGCACCGGTGCACTTACCCTGATTTGCGTTCCCGAGTGCTGAGGCCCCTTGAGTTGGTTCACTCGGACCTGCTCGGTCCTCTCCCGGTCGAGTCCCTGTCCGAGAGGGGCCGGTATGTTCTGACGCTGACTGATGACTTCACCCGGATCCGGTGGGTCTACAGTCAGCGTCAGAAGAGCGACGCCGCCCTTGCGGTTTGGCTCTAGCTCGTGATGGCTGAGCGTCAGTCTCGCCACACGCTACATACCTTTCGCTCGGATCGCGGCGGCGAGTTCCTCGGTGAGATGGACTCGTTCTTTGCTGAGCACGGCATTTTTCACCATGTCTCCGCTCCTGCTACCCCACAGCAGAACGGTGTATCTGAGCGCTGGAACCGCACCATGGAGGATGCGGTTTGCGCCATGCGGTCTGAGTGCGGTCTCCCGGAGTCCTTCGCATTCGATGGGCTTCGCCTACATGACTTGGGTCTGGAACCGCCTCCCGCATGGTCCGCTTGCGGATCATGTTACACCGTACGAGCTCTGGTTTGGCCACCATGCTGATCTTCGTCTCGCACGCGTCTGGGGTTCCCTCGCCTCCGTGTGGTACACCGAGGACCAGCATGCGTCCAAGATCTCCCCTGGGGGTCGCTTGTCTGCCTTCATCAGCATCTCCCCGCGGTCGAAGGCCTGACGCTTTTGGGACCCCACTCACCGTCGTGTCATTGAGTCCCGTGACGCACTGTTTTTTGAGTCACTCACCTACCGTGATCTGACTTCAATCACAGCCCTCTCTGCGGCTCATGTCCCTTTCTGTGAGGGTCCTCGGCAGATGGGGGAGACTTCTCCGCCAGCGACCATTTCTCGTCAGGCTGATGTGTCCGCTTGAGTGCCCTCTCAATCTCCAGCACTTGATGATCTGGCTATCATTGCCGTTGGTCCAGAGATCCCGCCTGTTCATCCTGTTTCACACCCCACAGGTACCGCTGCTCTCACGCCTCCTCCTGCATCACCACCTGTATCCACTGGCACTCCTGCTCCGGCATCTAACCCAACCCAGCCCACTCCTGTCCCTACGTCGGCTGACACTCCTGTCTTAGTGTCCGGGCCAGCCTTGCCCGTTGTCACCTCCAGCTTAGTGTCCCCCACACACGCATCTCCTCGCACGGCATCTCCGGCTGCCTCATCTCAGCTCTCACCAGCTGTGGTCATACCTGTCCCTGTGGTCGTACCTGTTCCTGAGCCTGAGGTGCGCCCCTCGACCTCCGGTTACTCCCGTGAGCCCGGTGGTCGCCTTCGACCACTGGATTCTGGAGCTCAGCGAGAGTCGGGTCCCGGACCCAGACGTTNGGCTGACACTCCTGTCTTAGTGTCCGGGCCAGCCTTGCCCGTTGTCACCTCCAGCTCAGTATCCCCCACACACGCATCTCCTCGCACGGCATCTCCGGCTGCCTCATCTCAGCTCTCACCAGCTGTGGTCATACCTGTCCCTGTGGTCGTACCTGTTCCTGAGCCTGAGGTGCGCCCCTCGACCTCCGGTTACTCCCGTGAGCCCGGTGGTCGCCTTCGACCACTGGATTCTGGAGCTCAGCGAGAGTCGGGTCCCGGACCCAGACGTTCCTCTCGCAGCATCGCGAGCGGTCATCCAGGCACAAAGGCCTTAGGCCTGAGTGTCTGCACTGAGCTTTCAGAGGTACACCCAGCGTGCCCCATCGGGCACAACCTGGTCACTCGCGAGTTCCATATCGCCTGTGATGCAGCAGCTGATCTTGTGGCCGTCAGGCCTGACACTGAAGCGTGTGCACTTGCCACGCAGAGTTCCCCCTCTATGGCGCCTCACCCGGGCACATTGAGGGAGGCTTTCTCATCGCAGGATGCTGATGCTTGGCGAGCAGCGTGCGAGGATGAGCTTTGCGCTATGCGAGAGCACCGAGTCTACGAGCTGGTCGACCTTCCCCCTGGGAGGAAGGCGATTCAGGTCAAGTGGGTCTTTTGTAAGAAAGTAAAGCCGGATGGCTCACTCGAATGCTACAAGGCCTGCTTGGTTGTCAAGGGGTTCTCCCAGATTGAGGGAGTTGATTACACTGACACCTTTGCCCCTGTCGGCCGCATGACCTCAGCTCGAGCTCTGTTCGGTGTAGTGGCTCAGCATGACTGGGAACTACACCATATGTGAACAACGCGTTCCTCCATGGCTCTTTGGATGAGGAGATCTACGTGGCTCAGCCACCAGGCTTTGAGGACGGTGACAAGGTCTGGCACTTGCGCAAGTCCTTGTACGGCCTCAAGCAATCTCCACGATGTTGGAACAAGGAGATCACTGGCACCTTGACTCGCGCAGGATACGTACAGAGAGGCAGACCCCTCACTCTTCATCGTACCGATACCCGAGCGGTTCACCGCCATCCTGGTCTATGTTGATGACCTTCTGATCGCGTCTCCATCCTTGGAGGCCGTGAAGGAGGCCAAGGCTGTCCTACAGACCGCCTACAGGATGAAGGACTTCGGTCCTGCATCGGTGTTTCTTGGTATGGAGACCGTGCGAGATCGCAGACATCGGACATTATTGCTGCATCAGGCCCGATACGCACGAGTCGTGGGGGAGCGCTTTAACGATCTCATTGGTGTAGTGCCCACTACTTCCACACCCCTCACACCTGATGGGCAGGATGCCCTGAAGGTGGATGACCCTACACAGCTGGGGGAGACAGTGGACGTGACCTTGTACCTTTGTCTTATCGGATCTCTAATGTACTTGGCCACCACCACGCGTCCCGACATCGCGTTCGCCGTCAACCTCCTCGCTCAGTTCTCGCAGGTTCCACGTGCGAGAGCTCTTCATGCGGCTGTGCGAGTGGTACGGTACGTGGTCTCCACGCCGTACCTCGGACTCTGCTTTCGTCGGCAGTGTTTGGTGGTTCTTGACGACTACACAGACAACGACTGGGCTTGGAGCCCTGACGGGCGCAGCCGCACTGGCTACGTGTTACTGCTCGATGGTACCGCTTTGTCTTGGCGAAGCGAGAAGCAGGGTTGCATCGCACGTAGCTCGTCGGAGGCAGAGTATGTGGCTTTGGGGGCAGGGGCTGCTGAGGCAGTTTGGCTACATCGCTTGTTCCTTGACCTTGGGCAGTCAGTACCCGCCATTGTGCTGCGTTGCGACAACCAGAGTGCTCACGCCATTACAGAGAACTCTGGTGTTTTTCATGCTCGCACAAAGCACATTGCGGTTGAGCATCACTTCGTTCGTGATCTGGTGGACGACGCGTGATCTCCATCATGTGGGTTGGCACTGACTTGCAGCGTGCTGATTTCTTGACGAAGGTACTTGCCCGCGGAAAGTTTCTGGTGGCCATTCGTTCTGTTGGGCTTCGCCCCGTGCGTGACGGTGGTTGAGTGTGGGATGTACGTTTGCGTTTCATCTGTCTGTGTCACTCACTATGTGGTTGTACCAGTGCTGCACGTGTATGGACATGCGTACCATCGGGTCATGGGGGAGTGTTGTGTTTTGTGCCGTTCCTGTAGAGTTTACTGTGACCACTCGGCCGTGTCCATACTCGTGCAGATCCCTGAGGCAAGCGGCCCTGGTGGCACCGGCGTGATGACAGGCGGCGGACTACCTGCTTGGAGCTGACCGACCACTGCTCCAGAGCCCCAGATGCCACTGGGACTCTTTGCTTTGTCTTCTACGTCTTGCAGGCGCCTCTCGGCGCACTAGCCATGGGGCCTATTTGCATGTTTTTGCATTGTATGCTCACTGTCAGTCCATGGATGCATGCATGTGACCAGTCGTAGCGTCCGTCTTTTGATCCTGCACGTCTAGGTTCAGACGGCGTAGCATTATGACATGTGTGCGCAGAGTTACGGCCAAAACAATGGTTTTGGGCCGATTTTAGGACAGCTCTTGGACTGCCGCGTGCGACACCCGCCGTGCGCCGCGGTACGTATTTATGCCTTGGACCTGTCATTTGTCATTTCTCTCTGCATATGCTATATTGAAGCATTCTTACACTGTGCCTTGTGTCTCCTAGCCAAAGCCTTGCCGTTGTGTGTACGACCTGTGACTGTCGTCATCGTTTGACCAGGCACTGACGCCCGGTCAGCGGCTGTATTGCTAGGAAGCTTCTACGCACTTTGTCACCTGCTGCTGCGTAGAGCGGGTGTCGCACGCGGCAGCACATGATTTGTAGTAAAACCGGTCCAAAACCACTGCTTTGGTCGTAACTCGGCGCAGACATGTGAGAACGTTGCGCCATCTGGACCTAGACGTGCAAAATCATACGCGAGAAGCAACGATTGGTTGCATGCATGTGTCCGGCATCAAACTGTGGACACACAATGCAAAAACATGCAAATTGCGCCCACGGCCAGTCCGCTGATAAACTCCTACGTAATATAGAAAAAATGCATGAGGTCCCGAGTTGCGTCCAAAGCTCTGAGACGGTCGTCGGTCAGCTCCAAGCCGGTAGTCCACCACCAGATGACACACTGGTTTTACTTAGATCAGCATCAGAGATTTGCACGGCTCTGGACACGCCCAAGTGGTCATAGTAAACTATAGAGGTTGACAGGAACGTCACAAATCACAACATTTGGAGTCATAAAGATGCATCTCGCATGTTCACCGTTGATTCTCGAAGAACCCCCGAATTCTCGGCGGACCTTTGTAGAATTCGACGACTCACGACGCAACTTTGCATGCGTCGCTTGCCTTATTCGTAACTTCACAGTTGTACATTTATGTTAGATCATTTCGACACTTGTCATGAAAGTACACCACCGCTAATTATAATTTTCTTAAGTGTCCCAATTTCTAAATCGTGCTTTGCTTCGCAACTTCTACTTGTGCACCATCTATGCTCCGTTGGGCATAACAAAAGCACACTTCCTTTTCAATGCAAACTAATAATTCAATTAATTAATTAATTATTGAATAAATATTCGAGTAAATTTTAATAAAATTTTCATCTACCAGCCGCTTGATAGAACAAGTGATGTTGTGAAGGATTGGGCCGGAATGTTGACACTTGTTCAAATTGTGGTGAGCTGGTTATGATATTCAGAGTGGGGGTAGTCTGATGTTGGTCCGGGCGGAATGGGGGTGAGTTGGCGTATGAGCATCCAGGCTCATCCGTTCAGTGGCACTGTTGGGCAGTTTCTAGCCGCGCCTTCATCGCCATAAATGTCACACAGGATCCTACGGTATGGACGGTGACCGACCCACTGGATGGGGGCGGCCAACAGCGCAACCCCCCCCCCCCCCCCCCCCCCCCCCCCCCCC
>SZWC01000770.1:319235-321735 GCA_023375785.1 Penium margaritaceum | reverse complement strand
AGCGACAAGGGGAGGGCCACCTGGCCGATCGACGGCCCAGGAGATGACTCCCTGGGGCCGTCGATCCTCGCCATCGGTGAAACAAGAGGGGGAGGGGGTCCCCTCTCGCTTCCCCCGCGAGAGGAGCCCCCACCCGGTGGGGGCCCTCGATTCTTTTGAGGTACCCACACGGAGGGGGGGTTCGCAAAATACCCAAAGGGGGTATTTCTTGAATACCTGGAGTACCCGACAACAACCGAACTCCTTCCCTCAGCAAAAACAACTCCAACGGCACCGACGTTTTACACCAAAAAATCAGGAAAAAAAATAGAGCACATCATCCCATTCCAGGGAACCCCCAGGCTCCTGCCCTCATCACCATCACCTCCAACAAACCCCCCCCCCCCTCCAACCACTCACAACCCAGCCGGCGGAGGCCCCGGAGGTCGAGTTCAAGGGGGTGGAAAAACCGAAACCACCACTACAGCCAGCTTGCACCAGATACAAGACGATGGTGAAAGGGTCACGGAGCTGGCAAAACAAGCACGCAAGTTTCAGAGCAGCACAACAGGAGAGGGTACGACAACGGGCGGAGAGCGAGGCGCGAAAGCAGGCGGCACCGGACTCTGCAGAGGCGAAGCAAGAGCTACAGCAGGAGAGGGGAGAGGGGGATGGTAGCCCCACGACGAGTATAGAGGTGGACCGAGAAAAGGTCATACTTGGTAGACAAGGCGAGGACAGAGGGGAGGAGGATGCAGCAAATAGGAAGGAGAAAATGGGAGAGACAGGAGGGATACAGGCCAGCGGGACACCGGGTGAGACTAAGGAGCGGCACGATCATGGTATAGAGGACGGGACTGGGGAGGGACGACAGCCTGCCAGGAGCGAAAAGGGAAAGGGGAACGGCGAGAAGGCAAGCGGACAGGTAGAGACAAAGGTTGCGGGGGTGAGGGTGGAGGTTGAGCCCTTAGGGAGGGGCCGGGAGGAGAAAGACGAGGACCGGAGGAAGACAACGGGAGCTGACACAAGCCAAAGCGGAGTAGAAGGAAAGAGCCCGAAAAACCCACCCCAACGGGAAGACCGCCGCGACAAGCGAGGGTGGGTAGGGATGGTGTGAAAACTATGGTAGGAGGTGGTCCTGGCATGCGGGGCGATGCAAGAGGACACCAAAGACAGGATCCGAGGGCTGTTCCTTCGCTACGACGAGGTCATGGGCTGCCACTTCACCAGTCTCCAGGGTCAAACGGATGCCCTCCAACAGGAACTGCAACGGGTCCAGGTGGCGTAGACAGTGTCTGAATCACACGTGCAAGAGTTATACAAAGCTACGCGCCTGGTGCAGGCGATAGTCACAGCCCAGGCAAGGGGGAGGGAGCAAGACCGGCTGGAGGACGAGCGAGCGCGACGGGAGGCCGTAAGGGGATGTGAGTCATTGCGTGATGCGGTACTGGGTGTGCTCGACTAGCAGCAGAGAAGACTCCGGGAACTCGCGGGGACGCTGACTGTGCACTGGGCACTGTCTCAGAGAACTGACCACGTGAGTCACGGTTTGGAGAAGAGAGTAGCGGAATTAGAGGAACGGGGCCAAGTACAACGAGAGGACGTGGAGATGGCCGTGGGAGCAGACAGAAAGGAAAGAGGCCAGCACAGGCAATGAGCGCTACAGGCAGGAGTGGGGACGACATTGCGCGAACACAGGGGGACAGAGAGCAGAGGAATTTTTTCACGATGGGGCCCGCCATGGAAGTGCCCTTGGATGGGATGCGGGTTCACGAGAAAAAGCAAGCGGTCGATGAGTGGACATTGGGGCTACCGCCATTGGGGCTACTGCTTCAGGTCGGCGCTCAAGGGCGTTCAGCGACAGATGCAGAAGGGGACAACAGAAGTGTGCGAGGGAACTCATCGTATGGAGGGGGACACCAGGAGGGGGGATCGGGACGAGGACGCAAGTGAGCGCCGGGAGTGGATGGCAGGGCGACAGGCACTAGGAGCTGGCCTCGCGGACCCAAAGTAGATCCTTGGGGTGGAGGATTGGCACACCGAGAGCCGGAGGATTCAGGAGCGATGGGTGGCACAGCGAAAGGCGCGTTGGGTACGGCGAGTACAAGGATAGCACGCCCAGCGTGAGCGAGCCTACCGCGAGAGGGAGCAGAGCCAGGAGGGGGAGTCCTCCTCCCTGGGAGACCGGCTGCGAGGGGAGCAGCCAGGTGACGGAGCGGGTGGAGGAGGACATCCACGGGGAGATGGTGAGTCCCCGAGGAGTCTACGGGAGGGGCATGACCATGACCATGGGCCCGGGGTTCAGGGGAGTGCGGAAGATGACGCAGACACAGAGGCAGGACGGTTTCTTCGAAAGCTGTTCCCCCTAACACCAGCAGAGAGGAGAGGAGACAGGGGAGCAGTGGGACCGGAGGGCCACAAGCGAGATGGAGACTCGCGGGAAGGTCTGATGGCAGAGAGGGACATGGGACAGCGACAACAGCGAGAGGTCGTCGGATCGGGAATTGGGGGTGGAGGTGCA
>SZWC01000770.1:311735-314235 GCA_023375785.1 Penium margaritaceum | reverse complement strand
TACTGAGTGGGTGAGATCACTGGCGACCCGGTTCCTCCAAGGACAGTGGGAGGAGTTATGGGGAGAGGCCGTCGCGCATGCTCGGCAGGTCGCGCACCACCACCACGGCGCCTGCGTCACAGAGAGGAGGAGGCGAGGGAACAGCGATTACAGAGGGCGGTGACCAAATTCCACCGAGGGAATACTTCAAAGGCATGCAATGCCTTGGACAGTACCTCCTTGGCATCGCCCGGACCAGAGGTATTGGCGCAACTACAGGTGAAGCACCCGGCAAAGGAGCGGCCGACACCAGCATGGGTAGCAGAGGCAGCGAGGCGAGCACCTACTGGGTTCCCTGATGGGGATGGAGTGCGGAAGGCTCTACTGGACAGCAGCAGAGGCACGGCGGCAGGGCCATCAGGCCTTACTTTGGATCATTTTCGACAAGTCGTGGTAGGAGACGAGCGGCTCACGAGGTTGTTGGCACAGCTACTCGCCTCTCTATGTCGAGGACGGCTCCACCCCACAGCTCGGGGCTTTCTTACAGCAAGCAGGCTCATCGCGCTTGCGAAGCCCGATGGTGGGGTAGGCCCGATCGCTGTGGGAGAGGTGATTCCACGCCTGCTTTGGAGATGGATGGTCAGTACAGGGAGGAGCGAGATGGAGAGAGCATTGGCGCCGCTACAGCAGGCGGTGGGAGTGTCGGCAAGGGGGGACACCGTGGTCCACACCATCATGGAGCAGCTGGACCAGCAGGCGGAGTGGGGGTTGCTGAGTATTGACGTAAAGAACGCTTATAGCTTGGTTGAGCGAGCAGCCATCTTTGAGGCGGTGCGGACGAGGGGATTCGAGCGACTCCTCCCAGCACTGGCCCTCTTTTACGACCAACCCTCGGAACTATACTATCAGGGGGGGTCCCAACCATGCGTGCTCCAGTCGGAGAGGGGGGTGCGACAGGGAGATCCTATCAGCCCCTTCCTCTATGCCTTGACGCAGCAGGACGCACTCGAGGCAGCACAGGCAGCGATGGGAGGCACCGGCCGGGTGCTGGCGTACTTGGACGACACGTACTTGCTAGGCCCAGTGCAGGAGCTTGAGGCAGCGTTCACTGCGCTGCAGGGAGGATTGTGGTGGGGATGGAGGTTCAGCCTCGCAAATGCCAGCTGTACCTACCGGCGGGGGTGGGCCAGGCGCCGGGGAGCATTGCGGGGGTCCCGCGAGCGACGGAGGGGATGGTGATTCTGGGGTGTCCGATCGGGACTGAGGAGTTCTGTCGAGCGCGGCTTGATCTAGCAGTACACGAGGTGGAGGAGATATTGGAGACGCTCGTCGACATGCCAGATGCCCAGGCCGCATTCAGCATCTTGAGGGAGTGTACCACGCGCAGGCTGCAGCATCTAACGCGACTGACGCCCCCATCAGAGTGGTGGACCAGCCGGCTGCAGCGATTTGACGAGAAGGTGGGGGGTTGCATCCGCCGACTGGTGGGACTGGACAAGGTGCAGGGGATCAGAGAGCGGCAGGTAGTGGCCCACGCTGAGCAGCAGGCACGGCTCCCGATCCGGCTGGGAGGGCTCGGCCTAACGGGAGTGGGGGACCTCGCACCCCTCTCGTTTGTATGCAGCCGCCTGCAGTCTTGGCACACGGTGAAACATCTCCTCCACCCACGAGGCCCTGGGGACAACGGAGAGGGTGAGGGGGGAGTACGGAGACCATGGATGAGGGGGACGTTTGCAGAGCTACAAGAGAGGGCGCTACAAGGATTCCCAGATACAGTGAAAGCAAAGGTCCCATAGCTGGCGGAGTGTGAGCAGGGGAGTCCCAAGCGCCTCTTCCAGGACTTGTCAGACGCCGTCTATGAGTGGCAGCTGGGGGAGCTCCGATCGGTGGTGGCAGAGGAGTTGGGAGGAGAGGAGGCACTCCCACAGTTGCAGTGACTTGCGGCGGTGCAGGGGGAGCACAGCGGGGATTGGCTATTGGCACATCCCAGGTCCGTCACCGACCGTCTGTACATGGCACCAGCAGACTGGAGAGTGGCGTGCAGGTTTCGCCTTGGACTCTCCATTACACACTTACGCCATACACCGACGTGCACGTGTGCAGAGCGGAGCCCTATACACCCATGCGCACCGCAGCACGCCCTTCGATGTGTCCAGGGAAGGGGTACGAAGGCGGTCCATGATGTAGTGATGAGAGAGTTGGCAGCAGTGGTTCACGAGAGCGGGATGGGCGGAGTGACGGTCGAGCATGAAGGCCTCCTACCTGAGGGGCGGCCGGATATCACATGTTTTGACCCAGCCACGGGACACACACTAGTGATGGACGTGGTCATCGCCGACCCGCAGCGGCCGAGTCTGGGGAGGAGGTCGGTGGAGCGGGCGGGCGTGGCATTGGAGGATGCGGTGCGCACGAAGGAGAGGAAGTATGGAAGATGGCGACGCGAGGCAGAGCGCGACCATATGGAGTTTGTCTTCCCCGCGATGGAGACCTTGGGGGCCTTCTCGCGAGGCCTCGGCAAGGT
>SZWC01000770.1:248339-278183 GCA_023375785.1 Penium margaritaceum | reverse complement strand
ATGTACATGTACATGTACATGTACATGTATATGTATATGTATATGTATATGTATATGTATTTGTATATTTATATGTATATGTATATGTATATGTATATGTATATGTTTATGTATATGTATATGTATATGTATATGTATATGTATATGTATATGTATATGTATATGTATATGTATATGTATATGCATATGTATTTTTATTTATATGTATATGTATATGTATAGACGTACACATATACATACACATGTACATATATACATATGTATGCCGCTTTTCAGTTTGGAGATTCGCAGTATAGTTTTGTTCAATTTGCTCATGAGATACAAAGTAATTTTTGAGGCTTCGGTACATGTTACCTGAGAGATTAGTTCATTAGGAGCAATGAGTCTTTCGGCGAGGGAGGTAGGTGAGCGTTTTATCGAAGGCAGCGTCTGAAAGTTGTCGTCCTGCATGTTCGACACTGGTCCTTTATTTCTGATTTGATTGTCGAACTGACTTTCAATGTTACATAATATAATGAAACCCTCTAACCTATGAACTACCGTTTGTGTCGCTCGGTCTCCTAACGGGCCCCACGATCGCGTTGCCCGCTAGGAGACCGCGAATAAACAACCGTTCATGCGGTGTGGCCGACGACACCGTTGCAGGATTGAAAAAGCCACTCAAACATTACTCAAAGTATCGCAAACCCATCTTTAGAAGGGTTTGCGATACTTCCTTTTCGCTTCTGCTGACGTCTCCATGTTGACGCTGCTTGGTATGGTGCGTCGACATGCGGAATTTCTGTCGAAAATTGGATATATCGTTCTTATTGTGCGAGTCTCTGGCATGGCTGCAAAAATCTGCGAAGTCGTGGATATGGCATACTTATTATGCGGTTCATGGATATGGGGGATCTATCGAGAAATCGATAGGTATATGGTCACACCCTCCTTTTGTTTTTCGTTTTCATTTCTTTCTAGGGTTCATAGACATATGTTTCTTCCACGTACAAGGTCTTGTGTGTGTATATACGAGGTTCGGTGTTCAAACATGGTGCGACAGGTCGATTTGAGAGGCCGATTCGACAAGCTGATTCGACAGGAGTGGTCAACTAAGACTAGTTAGAATTGACCATTCCAACTTTTCTAAGTTCCGAGCGGTTGATTCGACCGCTCGGAACTTCGAATGGCTGAACCAGTCCCTGGAATGTGTATGAGCAAAAACACCTAATTGGACTACTCGTCGAAAGGAGAAACTCGAGTACTCCCTTCGTCTAATTCAACATACTACCACCCTTTTTTCAACAAAATTAAGCGTACACCCTAAACAATTCCGAAATGGAAAAATCATAGTTGAATTGATTATGCAACAGCTCTGTTGTTGATTTTAATGATCATTGGGGTATCTTGTTAACTAGTTGCAACACCAGTGGGTATGCGGCAAAAGTAACCTTGAAAGCAGTTTGCATGTATTGAAATGGGTTTTTTCTCGGAAAAAAATTATTAAAATAGGCGTTTTTTTCTTGATTATGATTAAGCAATGAGCATTTTTTTTCTTCACGATTCGCAAACCCCTGTTTGCGAATGTTGGATTTTATGTTTGCATGGACTCCTCCGGCGCAAACATTGAAAAACCCAAATCCGTGAATGGGGGTTTGTGAGTCCCAAAAAAAAGGCTAATTGTTTGATTGTGATTCTTGTAACGACGTGGGTGACACATCACCCCCCTCCCTTCGCTCGATTGGCGAATTTTGCCGCTGATCGGGCACTTCCACGATATTGGGTATGCCGCAGGGCTTCTAAAAATTTCTTGATATGGCGAAATTAAGATTCAACTCGTGGATATTTGAGGCGTATGTTGACGCTTGAGCGGTTGCATTAGCTATAACGCCCTGACTTTGTTTGTCAACAAGTTTTTTTTGGTTCCAGGAATCAGTTCGATACCGCATCAGAACGAAGTCGCGGAACAATGCGTTTTTCCTTCGGACCGCGATTCGCTCTCGGTTGCCACAGTCCACCATAAGCTGCAGATCATCACTGATGAACTCCGGCCGACCCGTCCGCACCACTAGGTTTTTCGCTCTGTGGTTTCTCCCCTCCCCCAAACCCCACCCTCTCTCCCTCCCTCTTCACGCGTTGGCAAGAGGCCAACGAAGCTGGGTCCCTCCGAACCTGCGTCTTCCGAACTATCATTGAGTTTCCTTTGGCACATGCTGTTGGACGTCCACGATGCCGCCGCCACATCCCATTCGCCTAAACCTTCGCATTATGCGCCATACAAAAAGCTCAGCCGTTGCAATCCGATCACTGAGATCACCGCCGCATCGCTTTCTGTTGAAGACCCGTTTCATGCGCAAAACAATGCGCCACGGGCAACCCAGCCTGGTAGATTTGGAGACGCTCCTTAAAGGTGGCGAGGGATACGGAGCTCTGCAGACAGGGCACCTTGTGCAGTTGCGACGCACCCATCCACCAGTACAATCGCTCGCGAGAAATAGACGTAGCCATGGGAAGCTCTTTTGTGCAGCCGTGAAAACTCCGCCTGTTTGCCTTCGGCCTTGTGGGCCACTACCCGGGCCACTACTCGAGGGTTCACGCGTCGAACCCCAGCGTGCACGGCTTGGCGGCTTCCACCGGGATAAAAGCTGTTTGGTGAGAGGAAATGTTTGGGCTCTGTTTACATTCTTGAGGGAGGCACAAAGCGAGCAGCGGGATGCCAAGTGCCGTCGTCAATGCTGAGACGGCCACGTGTTCGCCTTTCACCTTACTGAGCCACTGTTTCCGCATGGCCCATGCGGAAACAGCGACGCTTTCGACACGGTTCACTCTGTCTCGCACTTGTGTTTGCTGCGCTCTGACTGCTCTTCGCCAAATACGCCTTAACGTTGCGCAATATATTCTGTCTGGGATTTCGTGGTTCCGCAAGTCAAGCATCTGCCCCCACCCCCCAACCCCAGCTCCCCCCCCCCCAAAACCCACTGGGTTGGACGAAGGCTCCATCATGAAGCCACATGTGAAAAAAGGTCCGAAGATTATTGGGAGCAATCATTCGTACAACTGGCGAGCTGTGGACAAGATGTGCAAGCCTGGCTGTGCGCCGTTGCTCACACAAATCACAGCACAAATGCCACGCCACGCCATGCCATCCTGCGGAAAACTTCGGGTGCGGCTGGTAAACGCTGGATTGCGTCCTTGGACCTCCTCAACGATGGATTCCAGCGATGGGCAGTCGGTCTTGTCCGCAGTGTTTAGGCCTTACTGTCGTCCACGTTGATCCGTCCAGAAAGACTTCTTCCCATGTTCAGCGATGCTGGCGGGCCCCACATGGCCTACCAATGGCTGAACGGAATCTTCCCAACAATCCCAGTTTTCACCAATCACGTGTGAACATGCATAGTTGGAAGCTCGATGATCATCCGCAAGTGGAAGAAGTTGATCCGGACCTGACCGCCCGCATCGCTCTTCTGACCGGCGACGAAAATGATGTGTAGGCAGGGTGAAGTGTTTGGACTAGGAAAGTCCTCCAACAAAAGGTACAAAGAACTGTCCGATCGCGTTCAACGATGGATTCCAGCGTTTACTAGCCTCACCGTAGAGTCCGCGCGCCGCTCGTTGCTGCGAATCTCCACAGTAGCACGTCACCGCGCCTTCTTTCCGATGCTTTGGTCCAAGCAAGTAAAGACGGTCTCGCCAAACGCCGTGGCACGGCGGATCTCCCCTCTTGGAAAACCGAAATATCTCTGCACCTCGCGGCTTGCCGGCACGGCACGAGCGGGCAGAGGGCATGCTCAAACGCACGGCCAGCACCCAAACACCATCACTCACGCAGAACTCGTGAGTTGGCCAGGCGGCAATCTCTGCGCGGCTCCAGAGCGCCGTGGTTCCCTATCGTAACGCGCCGCGCCGCGGTCACGATCACGATATCGATTCTGTCACATGCTCAAGGCACGTGACAGAATCGCATGATGCCTTGACCGACATTATGGCTTGTCGCACTCCTCCTAAGGAAGAGAGAAATAACTGGAAAGAATGCAACGAGGCAGTTCCCTCGACCCCAGCAGCTACCGCTTCCCTCGCCCCAGAGGGGAGGCGAGGAGAGGCACGGGCCGAAGGAATCTCCTGCTAGGAACACGGAAAATCGCATGCCTGCAGGGCAGCGCCTCCCCTCTCCCCGCCCTTCCGCGCTGCGCGGCCTATTGCGGGCGATTTGGCGCGGCGGGGGCTGCAGACCATCACCCTCGTATCGCATAGCGGCGCTGTGTCGTTGCCCTTATCTTTGCGTCGTCTCAATCTGCCGATTTGCAACTTGCGAGCGACAGATTGCGTGCGGTTGTGTTTGCGCAACGCCACACCACTGCGCGTTTGTGTGTGTTCCGTTGCGTTTGTGTGTTCTGACTTCGGCCTTCCCATCCGCAAGGCGAGTCGGCCCTTCCTATACAGCCCATTCTCTGCCACACTGCACCCAAAAAAGCTCCAAAGCGGCCATAAAGCAAGCAAGTACAATCGCCTGCTGCCTTGCTACGAAGCAACTTAGAGGAGGGCCACAGCAATAAAGTTTGGATTGGATAAAGCAGCTGCCACACAAACGCAAGCACGAACACGACTGCCAACATGGCAGCAACACCGTCTCCCCTTGCATGCCCTCTGAGTTGCTCATCGGCTTGCTCTGGAGATGTTTTCAGCTGCAGCACCGCCACCACGTGCACCTCAAGTTACGACCACAGCCACCGCCGCAGCAGCAGGAGCAGCAACAGCAGCAATGGCAAAAGCAGCAGCAGAAGTGGCCACATGAGCAGAAGCCGCCGCGAGCGCAGAGCGTCGGACGTGAGGGAGGATTTGGAGCTGCTGGTGTTGGAGGGGCGGCTGCAGCTGCTGAGAAGCCAACGAGACCTCTGTGCAGAAAAATGCCAACAGTTCACCGACATGCTCCTGCGCCATGTGGATGGCGGCGCACACGGACAAGACGAGGAAGGTGACGGACTCTACGTCACTGGGAGGTTCACTCGGGCCACAAGTCCGCCAGAGGAAGTGTCGCCTCGGTCTTCGCCCTCCACCTCATGCAAGGTCAGAAGGAGCGGCCGCCGTTTTCGGCAGCGATGGCAGCAAGACCACTACTTGTCTGCCTCGCTTCCCTCCTCCGCCTCACTGCCGTCAGAGCGCACACCACCTTCTGAAGCATGGCCTTCTGCCTCATCCTCTCCTGTGCGATCTACCTCATGTCTCTCACCTTCGCCCGATCATGCCCACGGTAGCGGCGGAGACACCTGTTGTCTTTCGAGGCGTGCTGCTCATGCGACTCCCCTTCTCCACCTCACAACCCATGCAAGTGGTCTAGTCGCTGGCGTGGCGCTCCCCCTCTCCACCAAAGTTGCTGTTGCTCCTCCCACAATGCCACGCTGTGCTTCTTCTACGTCTAGTCCCGCTTTGAGAAGACGGCGTATTAGTCCGACCAACACTCTGTAGTTGAAAATGAAATGATTCAGCCACAGACATCCAGATAAACTTGAACATTGGTCGCCTTCCTTCTGGCCCGGCAGATTGCATCACTCATCCATGCTTACACACTCAGACACAATTCACTGCATTTTTTTTCAGGCACCTCTATGCCAGCCATCCTCATTGTCTAAGAACTGTCCACCAACGTCCATTCCCTCTCAAGCCTGATGGTCTACAAATGATCTGCACGTTTGACTGTCATCCCCACATGTCCCCTCCCTCTTCCCTTTACCCTTCATGCTTCTCCTATCCCTCCAACACATTTGTCCTTGCCAATAGCTCGTGATCTACCCTTGTTTGCAAATGAGATTCATCCAGGTTACATCTTCCATGAATCGTGGAAGTGCCACGCGTAAAGTCACTGTACATGCCCTCACACATGGTCACGTCACAAGATTGGACACAAAACTACATGCCACGTGGGATGCAAGGAAAACCACACCAGCAAACAAGGGGGTAGATGATTGTTGTAGCAGATGCTAGTTGCCCCTTCTCAAGCACCCAATGATGACAAGCTAGTGGATACCTTGCGTGTTGTTGGACATGAAGGCCAACCGTTGTGAAAGCACTTAACCAGATGCCCGGACATCAAGATTTGTATGATAACAGAGGTTTTTGGAGGAGAGAAAATGATCCCCCGTTATCGCTCAGCATATCACGCGGACAGACGCCCAACTGACTGCGTTTCCAGACATGGTGTTGTAGAATATCAAATCCCACACGATGAAGAATCTTGGAAATGCCGAGGCCTTCTTGGGCATGGAGGTTGCTTACGATCCCGAACAGAGAGTTGGGTACGTTTGACGGGACAGGTGCATACAAAATCTCCGGGAGCACTTTTTCGACCCTTTCTCCACATGCATCCTTTGTTTGCCCCCATGACCCCCGACGGACACAGCTGTTGAAACCTGTTCACCATGTTTGCCCAAGTATGCTTGTGGATTGGACTCTGTACTCGCCACTCATTGGCTTGCTCATGTTCATGGCCACCACAGAATAGCTCGATGTTGTGTCTGCTATGAACCTGCTCACATAGTTCTCCAATCGCCAATGCACCCGCCACCTGGAGGTAGTTGTATGTTCTATGCCTAGTGCGTCTTAGGCCATGCCGTAGGCCGTTGGCTTACACAAACCGATGGTTTTTTCTAGGGTTTACCAACAGCAACAATCCTTGAAGAGCTGACGTGAGGAGATGGAGAGGTTACCATAACATAGAGGATGTTTAAAAAAATATTATTTTGATCCGCCAATGCCTTTTCAGATAGATTATTGGCCACTTTGGGTGAATCACCTCTGAAATGTGGGCGATCCTGATTGATGTTGAGCAGTTTACTACACAGAAGAACATGTGTGCAAGAGATGCTTCGGCAATCAGATGGGCTCCGTACTTTGTGTCTCGTGACATGTGAATGTGCTAGGCGAGAGACAACTCCGCGACCTGCTTTTCAACATCTGATTTCCCAGATGCTGGAGCTGTGACGGAAGGACTCCCCTCGCACGCTGACACCAAAGACGGTCTTTTCAGTGAATGCAGCATTTTGCACCTCACCAACCTGGCACTTCTTACAATTGGGTGACTACCAAAGTCGTTCTTTTTTCCCCCAGATATCTGACTAATGTAGCAGTCACAAAAGAGGGTTTTATAATATTTGGTGAATGTACCGCCCAGTACCGTATGTTTCTTTGTGGAACATGGTCATATCATTGAAGAGAAGGAAGTAGGGCTGCCTGGCATGCATCATAGTAGAAATTTTTCTATGGTGTTTGGTTCCATCGCCTTTCTTATGAGCAGTGTTACTCGGAGGATTTTATCCTGTTGCATTACAAAAATTTCAACATGAGATATCCTCTCTAGTGACTAATTCTCTTGCACAACCAAAGCACATTTCTGCTGAGAATGATTTTGGACATGGACCAAAGGCTAAGTGGCAGATTGATGAGGTGTGGATTGGGAAAAAGCATTAGATTGATGATCTCTTGACCAAGGCTTTCTTCTGTACACAATTTGAGCGTTTTTTTTTTTTCTTCGCTGATTGTCTCTTCTCCATGTCTCTTTGATGTTGTTTGGGGGGGATCTTGGTGACTTGGGTTTTTGGGTAGTTATCTGTGCATCATGATTGCGTGAGAAGAACATGAATGTCGGAGGGTTTTGAGGGAACAATATTGCATGAACGCAGACGGACATGGACGGTGAACCCATATTTGCTTTTCATGCACATGCAGGTTCATGAGTCGCCAGAGGAAGGTCAGAGGAGGGTTTTGGACGCAGGCATTGGAAGAGAAACAGTATAGACTCCATCCTGCTTCCGAGTGATCAGGGTTGGTTGCATGGGTTTGAGAGAGGAACTTTGTTGAAACAAGAGAGAGAACGGCTATGCAGCTAACATTGCATCAAGCTGGTGATTTAGTGCCATGCATCAGTGCATTACATATGCAGATGATTTATTTCAGCTGTCTGTGATTTCACAAAGATTTCTTAAGAGAGGCTCTAGACCTATTGCTTCTATATGTTCATGGCAGCTTCAATCCTTGTTTTGTGAGCGCTATATCAAGTGTAAAGCCATTGTTGTAGCAAAAAAATACTTTATCGAGGGCGATGTCACTGGTAGCAAGGATTTAACGGAAACGCCGAGTGTACTCTGCCACGCTGGCTGCTAATGCAATCTCTCGAGCTGTACCTTGTGTCGGACATCTAATTCAGCTTTCTAAAATGGATGGCATGCATGAAGCCGTTCAAGTCACCCGTGGAGTTAGTAAATCTTGCCATGTGGGAAAAATCTGATCCAGAGGAGAAAGGTTGCAGTCACTGGTGTGAGAGTGGTCGCGTGAGTCGAGGATCGTTCTCCAACGCACTTCTACTAAAAATTGATGTCCATTAGATCAAACACCACCTTAATGTCCTACCACACAAAAGCATGGCCGCGAGGTCAATGTTCTGCCTGCTATTGTTGAGCCATGCGGGAAAAACCTCAACTCACGAGCCTCATCCAATCTGTTGGTGCCCTGAGCTTTGGAAAGTTAAACGGCTCAGGGAGTGATGGCCAGATTTGGGTTCCACTCAAGAGTTGGTTATTCCTCTCTGCGACTTTTTTTCTTGCGCGCGCACATTCTGTAGCTCTTCCATCGATGTCGTGAATAATTGGAACAGATGGTTGTTGAGCCTCAACAGTCATCTGCGAAATACGTTGGCTACCCAAAAAACAAGAATTACAAGCAGTCCTCACCTCTTTGCATAGCAATAAAAAATACCGGTAGGACTTGGCCCCGGCGCCCACCACTTGTGCCTGTGCCAGAGATAGGGCCCGGTAAAGGGTTCAGTTGGCCACCTGCACATTGGCTGCTAACTTGATGATGACTCGCAGTACAACAGGAGGAGTTGTTGGATCCCGGGCAATGTGGGTGGATATATTGCGGTCGATCCATCTTGACGTACGAGCCAGACTTTCGTGTCCAATCATGAGAATGCAGAAGTGGCCTAGGATGACATGGGAGAGTTTCACAGCCCCGAGCCTCGAACTTACAACTGCACAAATTTTTTTAGGTACAGCCCCTTGTCATTACCTCCACACACCGGACATCGATGAGTCATGGCTCATGGCGGACCCACGCGAGCCTGAAACGGTATGCAACTGCACAGTCTTCACTTGCCGTCCTGCAAGCAGCCATGTTTCAGAACTTCTGACCGTCCAGAAGTTCATTGGCGTCGGCAATTCGTCTTTTTTTTTTTCTTCGTTGAACCATCAGGGGAGTTCTCTAACGTGTTCACAAGAACAAACACAACGGACGTCATGCATGCGACAAAACCTGGTGACACATGGAAAATGATGCAGGGAAATGGAACATAACAATGTTAAGGTTCGGTTTGTGAAAGCCAACAGCACAAAGTATAGAACATGGACTAAGAAAGAAAAAACAAGAATTCCAGACGAGACACCCCAATTTCCAGAGGATATATCAGGACAGTGCACCCGGTGCCTGCCTCACGACAAATGTGCATAGGGTAGGGCCTTGGTCTGCTTTGAGGAGCGCGGCTCCATCTGAAACAGTAACAGATTCTTCGCAGCGTCCTCATCCCAGTGCCTTTCCCATTCTTCATACTCCCGATCCCAGTTCAGCCAGAGGAAGAGGTCTTCTTTGGCACCTAAGTCAAAGTTGACAGCGTGGGATACCTGGGGTGGGGCCTTGACGACAGCCGATGGTACAGTAACATCATGAACAGGACTGCGATGCACAGGTGGCTGCGGTGGTGGACCCGCGCCCCTAGGAGCCTGGTTCCTTTGGAATAGTGGGGTTGCTTGGTGAAAGGACCGGTAGGTGATGTTACGTACAGGGGCACAAAGTGGGGGACGGACTAGGATTATGGTTGTGCCAAGTGAGTTGAGCAGGCTGACCATGGGCACGCGCATGAGAGGCGTCGGTAGTACCAGTATGGCATACAATGACAGGTGCAGTGGGTGGTGCAGCGGATGGTGTAGGTGATGGTACACGTGGTGGTGCAGGTGGTGGAGCAGGGGGTGGCACAGGAGGCGGTGCAGAGGTGGTGCTACAGTGGGTGATGCAGCGGGTGCTGCAGCAGGTTGTGTAGCAAGTGGTGCAGCGGGTGGTGCAGAAGATGGTGCAGCCGGTGGTGCAGCCGGTAGTGCATTGGGTGGTGCAGCCGGTAGTGCCAAAAGGTCAACAGTGGGTCACCACACACCAGACGTGGGCCTTGCCGGGCGACCAAGGTTGCACCGCCTTGGGTTGGAATGTGCCGATACAGACGTTGCACCAGCGGCTTGTGTGGCCAATTGGCTACGAGGTTGCACGCATGACGGGCAGTACTTCGACACTGCGGGTAGGCCATCCTGTCTGCCGGAGATAGCCTAAAGTCATGTAAATGGGGCTGGGCGAGGTGAGAGTGTGACAGTTCTTGGATGCAGTGCCTAAGTATATGAGATGGGTGTTCATTTGGCAGGCCTAGACGACTGACTACGAACTGGTCAGCTGGGGGCACAAGCCTCTGCCATCCGGGCACTAGCCTGGGTTTGGGGCATCATAGTGCCAACAATGGATACATCGGTGATTTCATACCGCAATGTATGTCTCTCATACCGTGCACGTCGACTCGCCTTGCTTGACGACCAGCGTCAGGCGCTCCGTATCATACACCCAAGGCCCCTGCATGGTCGCCTGTGTACACCAAAGACACGGAAACTGATTGACAACTGAAGGGGGGGGGGGGGGGGGGCAACTGTCCCCACCAATAGTCAACGTTCCCTCCCATACATTCGTGACCATGCGCCCAAGGCTGCACACGGATCCTATCCGCAGAGCTTGGGGAGGATCCGGATCCGTGAGATGGATCCTTCACCTGGATCTGGATCCAGGGTTCCAGATCCTGGACCATGATCCGGGGTTCCAGATCCTAGATCCGGATCCGTGGATCTTGCTCCTGGATCCAAAAGCATTTGTCTTGAGAACCTGATTAGTGAATCTATCTGAAGTTGTAGAATTGAAAAAAGAGGGGGTCAGTATCGGCTCTGGCAACCTCGCAAATTTCTTGTGTGAATACGGGGGACCTCTTTCTGTGCTACATTCAATGGCCATTGAATGCTGATGTGGCATGCACTTTTACCACATCCGCATAGCACCACTGTGAACTACCTGTCCGTTCACTCATTCGAAGTCTAAACCACTGAACAATTGTTTGAATGTTCAAATGTAAAATAAACGTTGCAAGACCAAACAGCGTGTCAGCATCTGTCACTCAATTTCCTACAACAAGAATGTCTCCAATTGGTGATTTTCTATTTCACGATAGTGGCTTGGCACCCAACCTCCACAAACCTGAGGCCCGGCACCAGGAAAACAATATTGCCTAACCAAAAGACAAGTCAGCCATTTGTTGTACAACAGACTTCAGCGGTTCATTTGATGTTGGCGGCTGAACTTCGTCTGACTCAAAACCGGGACGCACATCTTGACCGTATAAATTCAAACAAGCGAGACAAATGCTACTCAAAAGACATGATCGGGACGTCTCGCACAGTTTTCTCAGCCCCCTCCCCTTCCCTAAAGGGATCCAGAACCGGATCCAGATCCAAGGATATAGAAGGGATCCAAGATATTGGATCCGGATCAGTTGATCCCGGTCTGGATCCAGATTTTTTGTAGTTCCCACGGATCTTAAAATCTGTGTGCAGCCTAAGACCAAGTCGAGGCCTGTACATGTCATGTCCACGGTGTTTGCCCGAGGCTTAGCATGTCATGGGTCCATTACATCATTCTTCTTTTTACCACCACTTCTTAGTAAGTGGTTTGTAGCCATTCCCCATTCCATTCGCACGTGCAAACTTCAACAGACCAGTCTGAAATTATGCCCTTTATGCACGTGCAGGTTTGGCAGACAGCCTGGAATACACGCATGTAGGCCGTGTTTACTACATCGACATGTCCAAGACTGTAACAAACGTTGGCATGGCATACGAGAGACATTGCCGAAGCGAACATGAACTGCATGGTTGATGTAACAACTATGGCCCCCGTTCAATGAAGCTCGTAAACACTTCCGAACCAACTCTTTACGTAAAACAGAGACTTTGAGGAATGTCGAATGCAGACACATGCAGCTCACAAGTGAACGGATGACGGAAATTCAATGTGAAGTGCATGTTCGCTTGAAGAAAAGCAATGACGTGCCGAGAGTGCAAGAAATCTAATGCAGGTAAAGTGGTCGTTAATAACTGAAACTGCCGTGGGCACATGGTTGCTTTGATGAACATCATAGGAGGATGGTTGCTTTTGTTCTGAGCGACAGGCCGATGGTTGCCTTAGTTTTAATCGACGGGCGGATGAGAGTCTCACTTTGCGTTTTATGGGTATGCGAGCTATTTCACACATTTTAAACTAACATACCAACTCCCTGGTTTATACTAAAACATGCTCAAATCCATCTCCTAGTTATTGTTGGGGTTATAGGGGTTTCTTTTGAGCGAGCTCTTGCTCGGTCTCACGATAGTAGGGTTTTGCAGGTTCCTTTTCAGCGCATGGGGTGATTCACATCCCCATTCAAAACCCTTGCAAAGCCTTTCTAAAAAAATTGCAAAACCCTCAATAGAGGGGTTTGTGATGTTTTGTTGAGGTTTGGTGACGTCGTTATGCCAACCTTTTATGCCACGTAGCATCGACATTATGATTACGTCAAGATGTTTGGGATGTATCGTTCTTTTGTGCATTATAGCTGGATATAGTGTTGTTATACCTTTGTAGCTGGATATGGCGTTAATTCTTTATAAGGTGTATTTATACATATCTGTTAATAAAACTTTGGATGTATGGTCACTCATCCGTTAATCGAATCATCATCGTTGACTTTCACATGTTTGATGTCTAACTTTCTAGAATAGTCGTCACCATTCCGTTAGGCATCACGTTGGACAAGTTTCCCCCCACTCTAAACCAACTTAAAATATAGCAGAGCAACACCACTCCTTCCCACAACCCTCTGCTTCCTATTTTTCTCTCTATCATATGCCTACATATGTAGGGATGGTAGTCCCATGCCTCCACTGACCCATACCTTCTTCATGTATTATGGATCGGTTTTTGTCTTCACTCATCATAGCTTCATTGCTCCATCACAAGATTGTGATCAAGCTATGGCTTCTGGTTTTTTATGACTCACCAACCACCCATTGGGATTTAGGATGCGTCATGTTTTGTGAAAGTAAAGCCTGCACAAAATGTCAACTCCTGCATCCTTACAGGGGTTTTGTGGGAAAACAAATCATCGCTCAATTGTGATTGAGCAAAAATATGCTTCAAAGAAAAAAAACTTATGCACAACCCTCCTTGTTTAATGCAAAGATAACGATCAAAACTTGTCCCAAGTTAACTTTGGAGACTGAGTTTTTTTCACGTAGGCATCTGCTAGGCCCTACAATAGCGAGGCCTAGCACGTTCCCTTTCAATGCATTGGAAGTCTAACACCCCCAACACAAACATTATGCAACCCCTCCAAAACCATTGCAAAGTCCTCAGACGAGGGGTTTGTGATTGTTTAAGAGAAATTCTCATGTCAGGAAATGGAAGGGCTAACCTTCTATCCGGTCAGAAAAATCTGTCCCAACCAATTATCCATCTAAGCGTCTCACATCGCCACAGACAGGGTTCCTGATATCCTAAAGTCTGATAAGGGGTACAAGGATAACCAATGGGTGATACTACTATGAATACAATAAAAGAGTTGCAAAAGTTCCAGAACGGTACCGACAACGGAGGAAGGAGGAGATTCTCACAGCTTTATCAGCAATGACATAGTGGGAAAGCTGGATTCTCAAATAGGGTTGTTTGAAATAAAACCTTTCCATGGAGAACTGCGAATCCATTGACATTGTGAGCCTCTTTGCTTGCAAACTGAAAATCTGTACAATGTAATGGTTTGGAGAGCTTGTCCAGTGAGCGACCACAAAAAATCCTTAGGTGAGATTTTCTACACTGAGATAATAAGTAGAGTAGCGGAGCAGTCTATTTCAGCATTCATGGAAATAGAAGACACCCGCCTTTGATCGGATGATCTACTATGTAATGGCGGTTATAGGAAGAAGAACAGGTAGAAAGAGCAATGTGAGTTACAGTACTCGCAAAACATCAGCTGAAATTACTAAACGTGGCCAAACAATACCTGCTACATGGTGCACAAGCGTGACTTGTCCATGTGGAAACATGGAAAGCAGAAGAAACTGCAGCAATAGATGCAACCACATTGATCTCAACACTTGATAAGTTTACAGCTAGTGTGAAGAATTGTGCATCACTCGTCGGAAAGTTCGAAGGGATTTTCCTGATGAACTGCCTCAAGAGTTACCTCTGCAATGTAGCATCGATCACCAGATGTACTTCAAACTGAGAGGTAGGCCAACGGTCAGGGGGACCTATCGCATGAGCGACCACAATCTGACCACACTCAAAAAGCATCTAAACGAGATGCTTGGTCAGGGGTTCATGAGGCCATCAACGTCACCCTACACGGCACCTATACTTTTTGTAGAAATGAAAACAAGCAAGATGCAACTCTGTGTAGACTACCGAGTGTTGAAGGGCATCGCAATAGAGAGATACTTCATCCTTCCACGACCAGATGAACTTGTTGACCAACTCTGTAGGCCAAGAATTCTCATCTAAATGGACCTACGTATCCGCTATCATCAGATCAGTGCACGTGATGAGGATTTCAAGAACACGGCATTCCACACTACATTAAGGCACTTTAATTTCATGGTCATGCCGTTCAAACTCACAGATACCCCTACAAAATTCATGGTCGTGATGAATAGAATTCTGGACTTTCCTTGACGACTTTATTGTTGTGTGTCTTGAGGACATCTTTGCGTTCGATACCACCTCGGAGGAGCATAATGGACATTTAGAAAAGGGTGAAATAGCTCAGATACCCATAAAACGCAAAGTGTGACTCTCATCCGCCCATCGTTTGGAAGAAAAGCAATGATCCGCCCGTGCTTCGGAAGAAAAGCAACCATCCGCCCACCATGCATTACAAAAGCAATCATTTGCCAAGCCTCCACAACAAAATAAACTAGCCACCCACCCCTTTCTTCATGCTGGATCACAGAATGTTTTTTGGACGTGACATGGAAAAAAGTACAATGGTGCATCCGTTTGAGTCATAGTGAATGACAAAAAGCATGTCATGCATCAATGCTACATGGTATGTGGCGGGAACATGACTTTTTTAGCGTTTCCGAGTTCCTAAGGTATCTTTCATGTAACATTGGAATATGCGTTATTTTATGTACAACATTGTTGTATGCATTATTTTTTGTGCAACGTTGTCATATGCATGTTTTTGTGCGGCGTTGTCATTTATGTTGTTTTGTGCGCAGCATTGGTATATTAGCTGTAAAGTTTCAAAAATTGGGTATATGTGACTTGAACCCTTGGATAAAAGATTGCGATTAAACAATGAGATTTTTTACTCTCAGAGTGCGACTTCAGTCACCATTGTAACAAGGTTTTGGGTCACATCATTGGCGGCGGACGGATCACCATGGACCTGAAAAAAGTGGAGGCAGTCAGTGATTGGCTGACATGGACCAACGTTTGAGACATAAAGGTGTTTTGGGGATTCTAAATCTGTTACCGTTGACTTGTGAAGGACTATGCTCAAGTGTCAGCGCCTCTCTCTCAACTCACTTATGAAAGAACTAAGTGGAGTTTGGGACACATTGAACAACATGCGTTGAACTCTTTGAGAAATACACTATCCTAGACACCAGCCATACAATATTCCAAGCTAATGGCAGTCAACATCATAGCCATTGACACGTCCAATTGAGAAATCGTAGCCATTCTCCTCCAAGAAAACATCAGTGGAGAACAAATGGCCGTGTAAATGTTGTAAAAACTATGCAGACTGGAATTCAACGACGCGATGCACAAAAAAGAACTGCTCACAGTTGTTACCGCGAATACCGACAATCCGTCACCCACACCGACCACCATGCGCTCAAACATGGCCAGACATAGCCACGTATGTCAAAAAATTCCATGGATGGAGTTCCGCAAACCCCACTTCGACAACATGATCAAGTACAGTCGTGGAAAATTGCTCTAGCGAATGCTTTGAGTTGACGATCTAACTCAATGGCCGAAATTTACTCTTGATTTGTCAAACGAGACTCATACCTTGCCAGGATATTCACGAAGGGTAACTAAGATTTCGGCACATACGACAAAACCAAGTTGTGGTTTGACGACTCCTACTGGCACCGGAGACTTACACGCCAGGACCTGGTACCATCGAATGAGGATGTATGACAAATGTTGTTATATGAATGACATGAGACTAGTCCAAGTGGACATTTCCACTAGGAAAAGACACAAAAGAAGGTGGAAGATTATTTTTAGTGGGACCAAATGAAGACTAATGCGGCAGCCATTTGCAAATCGTGCAAAAATGGTGAAAATCTCGTCGCACAAGGCCACAAGGGCTTTTCTAATTGCTCCTTGTTCTCACGGAGCTAAGGCTCAATATCAATATGGACTTCGTACGAGGATTGCCTATCACCCTAGAGGAACATGACACCATCCTTGTGGTGGCGTTCAAAATTTCCAAGTTGTCACACTTCATCTCGATGACTACCGCCGATTCCAAAGAAGGACTAGCACAATTATTTCCACATAAGATCGTGCGTCTACATGATATACAGCACACCATCATTAGCAACAGAGAAGACCGCTTCACTACCTATCTTTGGCATGAGTTAATGACGTTATATGGCACTCATATCCAACTGTCGAGTGCGGGAAAACCGAGTGGACCAACTAGATGATCGAACAATTCCTCCAAATGTTATCTCTACCATGCAGTAATCATTGGAGAGCAAAACTTCCAACCGCAGAACTCTCATACAACCCCGTAGCTTCCATCACAACGACTTTTTTAACATGGTTTACAAAAAGAATTCCCACCATACCGGAAAGACTACAAAGCCAATGAAATATTCCCTCGGTTGATATTGACTGGAAAAACTTCCCCTGCTTCCAGGAGAAAACACGCTTGACCCTCGTGAAAATGCAAGCAGCCATAAGCAAGCAACGGTTTGACATTAGAGCGATGACGTGTTCACGCTGGCAACCACTACAGCTCAACAAACATAAAACCTCGTGGACAAGACTTGTTAAAGCTCAAACCTTGGTGGTTGGGCCTGTTCAAGATAAAGAAAATACAAACTCTGCTTGTTGCTTGACTCAACCTACCATAGCATAAAAGTCCACCCTGTCTTCCACGTCAGCGAGCTCAAGTACTACAAGTACAAGAACGAGAAATTCCGTCATAGAGACGTCACTTCTTTGCCTCCAATCCATGGCGATGGGGATACAGACTACGTAACTGAGTATAGCCTTAGACATTGACGTCTAAGAAAAACAACAGAGCATCTGGTCAAGTGGCACAGCTATGACACCATACACATTTTTTGGGAATCCTAGGACAACGTCCGAGAGGTCGATCATTTGATCGACAAAATTTGTAGGCGTTATTGGTCTATGTCTGCTAATGTGCTCCACTTCCCAAGTAAAAGGTGGTTGGAGGAGGTCGTGTGCACAGATCGTTATATTCGATGAGCTTTGGAAGACGCAATTTCCACTGCTTAACACGTCATCGATGCAATGTCGATTAGTTGCTTGCTACCTCTTTGCTTGAGTCTTTGCAAGGGTCTCACATGTTTCCTCCCAAACACTTGCTTAGTCCCTACGGTGGATGTCAAACGCAGGAATGTTGCTTTGTCTCTGCAGTATAGACAGTATGACAAGAAATTTACCGTTTACCATTGCAAAAGGAGCATTACTAGTTGGAATAGAAGTGGTGGAGTTGCGTACGAGTTTGGCAGTCAGCAGCTTGGTGGCCCAATCGTATGGTTTGCATAATGGGCGGAAACGTTGTTCGAGTTTCTGGTTGGTCTGCTACATTTTTCCATCAATTTAAGGATAGAACGCCGTTGATGGTTGGATCCGATGGCCATAACGTGTCATCGGTTTATCCCAAAAACAGCTAGTGAAGCACCTGTCTCTATCGCTGAAAGTGGTAAGTGGCACGCCGTGTAGTCGTACACTCTTATTTAGGCATGGCCGCGCTGTGCCTTCTGCGGTCACAATGGTTGTTGTCGGGATGAAATGTGACAATTTAGAAAAGTTTTCCACCCCAATGAGGACTGTGTCATAACCCTCAGGTTTGGCGGTCAACATCGTTAGGAAGTCCATGCTGATGTCAACCCACGGCTCCATCGGAACAGGTAGGAGTTGGAGTAGACCGGGTAGCTTCGTACCATGAGATTTTTGTCTGTTACAAATGTCACATGTGTTGGAGAAGGCTGACACGTTGTTCTGCATCTTGTCCCACCAATAGTATTTTGCGAGCTTCTTGAACACCTTGTCCTCGCCGAGATGTCCACATAGACCAGTATCGTGGAATTCCTCCAATGGCATTGTTCGTAGCTCCTCATTCGGTGGCATGACGACCTGGCGAGTGAATCGCCGTCGCTAGTAAGGGATCGATGAACTAGAACTTACTCTTGTCGTATCCACCGAACTCCTCGTAACCCTTTGCAAACAGCCTAGCGAGGTACCGGGTCTCGTTTGATAAACTACGTCCTGATCTTGGCCATTTATTCTGGTTGCCGACTTAACGCATCCACTGGATTAGTTTTTTAGTGCGCAGTGTTGTAGTTATATGAGACTTGAGGAACTCTATGCATTGAGGCGACAGCACAGATTCTGTAAAGTCTTCAGATACCTTTATGCACGATGGTCACTGCGGACGATGCATTGTCAGCATTCCATGTAGCACCGCCATGTTTTGAATGCATGCACAACGACAAGCATTCATTTCTCGTGCACTGCGTAGTTGGGTTCCAGCCTGCATAGTTTTTCTGACACATATGCGACAGGTTGTTCTCCACTGCCATTGTCTTGGAGGAGAATGACTTCGATGGCTCAATTGGACGCAACTGTTATGTACCAGACATACACAGGTCCCTAATACTTGCCCGTGGGCATTATTGTCATTACTTTTATGACCCACCACGCAGTAACATCTACATTTTTACATCAATCGGTCGAGAGTATTTCGGCCAACAGCACCATTTGGCGATGTTCCGTGCTTGAAACATTGGATAACTTCAACCACCTTCCAGAATGATTGACAATTGTTTTGCAAAAAATATCAAAACATTGTTATTGTTCGGTCGACTTTCTTGACATCGGTCAATCTTTTCTAAACCGCACCTCCATATTCACGAAGGCCTCCAATCTTGGTGGTGTTTCTTGAAGCAATGCCTCGCATCGTGACCTTGTACGAGTCGCTCAACTCGGACTTGGATGGCCCAAGTTATGCCTCATTCACATTCTTGACATCGAATATATGTTTATGAAGAAATCGAAAATTATCATCAAAGTACACTTACCGCTAACTATAAATTGCTCAAGTGTCCCCAATTCCCAAACCGTGTTCTGGCCCACATCTTTCCGTGTTCACCATTTACGCTTCTGACTGACATAATACTTGGTATCACGACGTAACGGCACTGGAGGGGCAAGCAACTCCTTCACCTATCCCAAGGACTATCGCGTACAAGTCAACAATGCATCTTGCATGTCAACTCATGGAATTCGCGACTATGACGTGATTAGAGCAAGCGCAACCGATGACTGGCAGCGGGTCATCGTTGACGACTCCGGTGATGGAGGAGCAACAAGTACAATTCACAATGCTTGAGAACCCCCAAGCAACAACTAACGCTGGCGTGGCCGGCTACTTGGCTGCGAGTACAAAGACATCAACGGCCAAATTGGCCTCTGACTCCGAAAATCATGGACAGCCGCCACAACCAAATCCCACAACCGGAGTTACTAACAAGACAGGTAGCAGCCAACAAGCTCGCGTCAATGAGGAGTTGACTCAACAACTACCTATCCTCGAAGGTCTCAACCAACAGTGGATCCAGTAGTTGAACACCGCAATGGATGCTCTCCGTATCGTCCATACGTGAGAGGTGGTGCTTGTTGAGAGGGATTCTCAACTGCTCAACACACCTAAAACTTGTCGGGCCCTCCCGGAACCATTCGATCCTGAACCTTCAAAAGGACCAATGGATAGGATGTGGCTGATGAGTTTGGAAGTGTACTTCAAGGCTCGTGGGGTCAACAACGGCAAATAAAAAATTGCTCTTGTGGCCTCACTTATACGCAGCACAACCTTGAGTTGGTGGTCCTATCTCCAGACCTTCCAACGGCAGCAAGAGATCGGTGGAGCCTAATCAACGGTCCATGACGCCCATTTCACATCGCCTACCATCGGTGTTCTACCATTGGAGAAGATCAACCATAGCTGGCAAGACGCGCTGACGCCACCCAACAGGTGGGATGGTTTGCGTGCACAATGCTCGCATGTTTTGGACGGCTGAACGAAAAATCTGAGATTCAGTACAAGCTGTAGCAACTTCGGCAGCAGTCCAACATGGCTGAATACACGCCAAGATTATGCAAGTTCATCATCGGAGTCGGCGTCTCCCTTGACGAGCTATGTTTTCACAACAACAATGGCCTCAAATGTGACATCTCCAGCGAGAAATCTTGATCTTTGGTATCCAAAGTCACCTACCACTGATGATCATAGCAGTCAAAAGAATTCAAAGTGCAGCCTACAATGCTCATATCTAAGAATCCTACGACTGGCAACACCAAAACGACAATTCTTGTGGCGGCACAATATCGCAGCCAACGGACTCCTCATCCCCGATGGAAGTCCACACTGCCGATCAACGAGATCAACGGCTATGTTACAACTGCCAAAGAGCTGGTCATATTGCTCACAAATGCCATAGTTCAAACCAGGCCAAAAGGGGAGAAGAGAGTCGCAAAAAAAAATAAGTCAGGAAACGGCAAAGGACAAGAATAGAAGATGTAACTCTTGTCCGCAAGGAGCAATCTGCGCCGGTCAATCGCCTATCTCAATGGCTAAAATCACCCAGACGGTACTTGAGAACCAAACGTTCGATGAGGGGAACGAGGACGACCTTCTGGCCATACTGCTAAGAGTACAACCGAGACGTTGTAAGAGTTGACGAATAGTACCAGCGCTATTGGATGGAGAGGCCTTGCATAATTTTATGAGTATCGACATACTTTGAAAGTTGAGTTTGCGGACCAAACCAGGAGTGTTCAAAGGGGAAATAGTCCACTGGAAGTTGCAACTCCGTCGACTAAGTGAACCACCCCGATTGCAAATCGGAGGTCTGTGGAGCGTAATGGTCTGGCGATCCTCTCCAATGGGTGACCATGAAACAATCCTCCGACGAGATGTCCTCTATGGATACAATGCGCAGGTAGATTGGAGAAAAGGAGTCATCTACTTGGAGATTGGAAGCACCAAACGGCAACTGCCACTCGTTGGAGCAAAAACAATAACACTTGTAGTAGAAGTGGAAGCAACAGAAAGATTATAATCCAAGAAACAAAAATGAGTCTTGCAGATCTTGTTGCATGCGGCCAAGCACTACATGCGACGAGGGGCTCACACGTGGCTTTTCGCCGTGGAATCAGACAAGGAGGAAGCGGTCATGGCAGCTGACTCATCAGTCTCAACAGCATCAACCATAGACCGGTTGACGTAAAATGGTGATGATTTTTTGGAAAGGCTGAGTGTACTCTGCCATGTTAGACTAATGATGCATACATTGGAGCCTGTACATCGCGTCGAACTTCTCGTTCAGCTTTCCGAAACGAGCAAGGGTAGCCTGCAAAGTCATTCCACGTTTTGGGTGGCGTGAGAGAGTTGTGCCACTTGGGATTAATCTGCTAGAGAAGTAGTACGCCTGCGATCGACGATCTGAGAGAATTCCTGTGAGCCGTTGACTTGGTCAGACCACTAGCTTAAAGCCGTTCTGTGTGAATGCAATGATGCAAGATCAATTTTCTTTTTTTCGTTGTTGACCCCAATAGTGGTGAAGCACACCTCCAAACTCGTCAGAGACATCCTAGTTTTCGCACCCTTGGAGTTTGCGGGATCAAACGGCTCAAGGAGTGTCTGATGATAGTTGTCTCAGAATTTCTAACTTTTTCTCGGCGAGCACTACTTTGTGCGCACACAAAACTCGGAGCTCCTCCATCGTTAGGTTGAATTTTTATATCATAGGGGTATTGAGGCGATCGCTTCTGGTATAGATCTTCATTGATTTGTGTTTTTTGGCCAGTGCCTCCCATCGTGCGAGGTGTCAACGTCACAAGCAGCTCGAAGGATTCGTCTAGCCCGAGGGGTTCGCCACCGGGTTGGCTGTCAGGTTCATTAATGCTGCACCATTGGCTGCAACGGTTTCCACTGCTCTTTGGTCTGCCTAGAGTGCGTTGGTGTTTGCGCGCCGAGGATCCTCCATTGTCGGAGTGCTCGCCTGGGACAACTGCTTGTTGTTCGTTGCGCTCTCTCTATTCACCATTGTGTTTGCAAATTTTGCGATCTTCTCAATGGTGGAGATGTGCCAAGGACTTGTGGGAGGTTGTCCGCAAATAGCTAATGGATCTGTTGCCCCTCTTCACCGCTGTGATCTAATACCGAGTGTTATGCTGAGCAAAATGTAACTGGTTCACAAAGCTGTGGTGCGATACAAATGACGATTTGAAAGTTCGGGACAAATGTATCATTGTTTCAGAATAAAGGGTATTTGAATGAAAAGTGTTGTGTAAGCCAAGCACATAAATACAATGCTGAGAAAGAGAATGAGGCATGTGTAGGGTCTTCGGCGCTCGATCTCAGCGACACATGGGAAGTCGAGCCTGCTCGAGAAGCTCCGCCGAGAAGCCGGGGGGCCTCGAGAACGTTGAGATGCGCTTTCATGAAAATCAAGCGCACTTGAGAAGTCAATAAAAGAATTGAAACATCAATTTAGTTTGCGACACTTCTATGGACCATTTTGGAATGTGGTCGAAGTTGTCTCAAACATTTGGGACGGAATAACAGTTCGCCCAAATGTCCATGGTCGAACGGAGTAAAAATCTAGAAGCTGTTAAGCGCTGTGCCACGAATGTAATGACGAAGATGCCCACTCGAAATGGTTAGAGATTCGTGTACGTCAAGGACGTAACATTGAAGGTGGTACAATGTTTTTTTAATTTTTGCTTTGATATTCTGAAAACCCCAAGACTTTGCAAGGACGATTCCACGTGGTGCTGCACGGGTCGCCCGACTTAAACGTTAGAGACCCAACATATGGCTCGTTGTGTTTCTTGCTTTTGTATATTTTCCCTTGAAGTGTTTTTTTTATTTAAATAATAATGCCTGCTGAAGAGAAATTATCCAAGTCTTCAAATTCCTTGAATCGTCTCTTGTTGCGCACCTCATCCGTGTGAACCACTCACATTCTGCTCGGAGTGACACTTTTGACCCTTATTCTCATTTTTTGTGGTGAAATTGCAGAATATGGAGTAATTATTTTTTAATATTGGAGAACTTACATGACAAACATAGTATGTCTAGGACATGATATGCTAGAAAAAAAAAGAGTTCCACACAGTTGGAAGTCCGCCTCCAAGGAAAGCAAAAATCTGAGCTTATCAGCACAGTTCGAATCTCCTTTGGCTTGTCTTTTCGGACCGCGATACGTTGGACTTCCACACAGTTGGCCACATGCCGCAGATCGCGGCATCGGCCTCATGCCCTCCCTCCGACGTCCACACCGTCACCCATGGCCGAGAATCTCGCCGCCGGTGCCCAAAATCGAATCCTCGACTACGTCGTCGAACACCTGTGATCGCTCTCAAACCGTAGGAGGAATTGGAGCGGCTCGACAACCCCTAGCATCCTTTGTCCGCGCGCATGGGGATTCAACGTCAAGCGCCCAAAGCTCCTCTCTCTCTCTCTCTCTCTCTCTCTCTCTCTNTCCACACTCTCCCCCCCTCTCTCCACCCCCCGTTTTTTTGACGCGGTCAACGACGCTGGTGTCCAGCGTCGCACGGGAGGGGTCCAGCGGCTGGACCCCTCCCAGCCATCATTGCATCGGGGCACATGGCGCCTTGATGTCATGAAAAGATCACGATGCCGCCGCCACATCCGGTTGGACGATAAACACGCGCATGCGCCATACAAAAAGCTCAGCAGTTGCAATCCGATCACTAAGATCACCGCCGCATTGTTTTTCGTCGAAGACCCGTTTCATACGCAAAACAATGCTCCACTGAAATGCCTACGTCATTTCCAGTGGGTAACCCAGCCGGTGAATGGGGGAAGTCCCGAGTCAGCCCTCACGGCGTGTCGAAACTTCGAAAGAAGGGGGGGGGAGCTATCCAGCCAGGGCAATTCGTGCAGAACGGAGTGGCACCGACCCACCCACAGACCCCTCGCGAGAAATGGACGGCGCCATGGGTGGACGCTTTTAAAAAGCCACGATTTCCCCGCCTTTGTGAACCTTCGGCCAGCGGGCTGCGAGGCGTGATCGAGGGTTTGCGCGTCGAACGGTTTGACTCGAACCGCAGCGTGCAGGCGCCTGGAGCTGTTTGGTGTGAGTGGTCTCTGCACCCCCTCCTCCCATGAGCAGAAGGGGACGACGTGGCGTCGTCGTCAATGCTGAGGCGGCCGTCTTCGCCTTTCACCTCACTGTTAGCCATACAGAAACGGTAACGCTTTCGACACGCGAACGATTTTTAGTGTGTCGCGTCTCGTGTTTGCTGCGCTCGCACTGTTCTCCAAATAGGCCTTAACGCTACGCGTCTTGAAATTTCTGCGTGCGATTTCGTGATTCCGCTGGACTCGAAGTCAAGCATCTGCGCGATTCACAGCATCCCCCCCCCCCCTCCCCACCCCCCGCGCGCAGAATGACGCTCTATCATGAAGCCACATGAGAAGACAAAGCTCATCGGCGCAATCATCACCATTTGTGCACATGGTGAGCTGTAGAACAGATGCGCAAGCTCGGATGTGTGCGCCTTTGCTCGCATTTCCAATCACAGCACAACGCCACGCCACGTCATGCCATCCTGCGCAAAACTGGAGTCCGTGCGCCGCTCGTGGCCGCGAATCTCCACAGTGCAACGGCACCGCCTTTTTTCCGACGCTTTGGTCCAAGCAAGTGGATTCGCTCCCAACGCCGTGGCACAGCGAATCTCCCCTCTCGTTGGAAAACCGAAATATCTTTGGCCCTGACCGTCGATCGGCACCACCAAGGGGCTTGCTGAACGCAGCAACACCAATACCAACACCAACACCAACACCAACACCAACACCGCGCGCATTGACGCGCACCTCCTCGTCGCCCGCCCCCATAGCCGCGCAAAACTCGTGCGTTGGCCAGAGCGCAATCGTCGCGGGGCTCCGGAGGGCCGTGGTTCCTCATCATGTCGCGCCGCGGTCAAGATCGCGATAGCGATTCTGTCACATGCCTTTTCTTGCACCTGAGGAAGAGAGAGATTGAAATGCAGCAGGCAGTCCCCCCTCTAGACCTCAGCAGCTACCCCTTTCCTCGCCTCAGAGGCATGGGCGGACGCAAGTTCCTTCCTACTCGGAAGAAGGACGGACCTTCATACGCTTGCGTGCGAGGCAGCCCCTCCGATCCCCCCACCCCTCCGCGCTGCTCGGTCGATTCGCAGGCGATCGAGCACAGCAGGGGCAGCAGCAGGCTGAGAACAAGAGACTTTGATGATAAGAGCGGACAACACCGTCGTCGTCGTCATCATCGCACAGCGGCAGTCTCGCTGCATCGTTCGTTGTATCGTTTCAACTTTCAAACACAAACTGCGTGCTGCTGTGTTTACGCCACCCAACGCCACACCACTGTTCGTTTTTGTGGTGTTTATTTGTGGTGATGTGTTGTGATGTGTGTGTGTGTACTTACTTCGGCCTTCCCACCCGGAAGGCGAGTCTGCCCTTCCCTTTCAGCCCATTCTCTGCCACACTGCACCCAAAAAGCACCATCACCACCACCCTCACCGCAGGCACCAGCAGCAGCACCAGCGGCGGGGCAGCTGGTTCAGTGCAGCTGCCATAAAGCGTGCAGTTGAGGCCGAAGACGGCAAAGAAGCACAAGCACGTGCTGGCTTGCTGCGCGGAGGCTGCCACGAAGCCACTTAGCATTTTTTCTTCCTTCAGAGAGGAGGGCCACTGCGATCAAGGTTGATCCAAAATAGTGGTTTGGTTTAGATCAAACAGCTGCCACACAAACTCAAACGCAAGCACGAACACGACTGCCAACATGGCAGCAGCACCGTCTCCCCTTGCATCCCCTCTGAGTTGCTCATCGGCTTGCTCTGGACAAACTGAAGGCTGCAGCACCTTCAACACGACTACATCCAGCTACGGCCACAGCAGCTGCAACAGCAGCAGCAGCAGCAGCAGTAGCAGCAAGAGCAGCAGCATCAGCAGCAGCAGCAGCAGCAGCAGCAGCAGCAGCAGCTGCAGCAGCAGCAAGAGCAGAAACAACAGCAAAAGCAGGAGCCGAAATGGTCGCAGCAGCAGCAGCAGCAGCAGAAGTTTCGGCGAGCGCAGAGCGTCAGACGTGAGGGATGATTTGGAGCTGCTGGTGTTAGAGGGGCGGCTGCAGCTGCTCAGAAGCCAAAGGGAACTCTGTGCAGAGAAATGCCAACAGTTCACCGACATGCTCCTGCGCCATGTGGACGGTGACGCACACGGACAAGACGAGGAAGGTGACGGACTCTACGTCACTGGGAGGTTCACTCGGGCCACAAGTCCGCCAGAGGAAGTGTCGCCTCGGTCTTCACCCTCCACCTCATGCAAGGTCGGAAGGAGCGGCCGCCGTTTTCGGCAGCGATGGCAGCAAGGCCGTTACTTGTCTGGCTCGCTTCCCTCGTCTGCCTCACTGCCTTCCATGCACGAGCCATCGTCTGAAGCATGGCCTTCTGCCTCATCGGCTCCCGCGCAGCCTCAATCAGCCAGCGCACCTTCACCCGATCATGCCCACGGCAGCGGCGGTGATACTTCCCATCATGTCTCGAGACGTGCGGCTGGCCCTCTCCTCCGTACAACCCACGCCAGTCACCTGGTTTGGACTGATGCTACCCCTCCCACGTCGCCACGCTGTGCTTCTTCTACGTCCAGCCCCGCTTTGAGAAGACGGCGGTACAGCCTGACCAACAACTTGTAGCGGCAAGCGGAATGTCCGGATCCAAAGCTCAGTATGAATATCTGAAAAATGGCTTTCCTTCCTTTCAGCCGTGTAGCTTGCGGATCTTGTGACTCGACTTTGCTTGCGCATTTAAATGAACTTCTCTGTCAGTGTGTTTTGCCCTTTCCAGTCCAACCATCCTCATCCTCATTGTCCGGGAAGTGTCCCATCAATATCCTTGTCCCCAGGGGCGTGATGATATAAACACTTGCGCATCCTTCCATCTCCTGCCTCTTTTTGTTTTTGTTAGCTACCTCATCCTTCCCCTCACTCTCTATTTGTGCCTGGCTGTGCCATGTGAGCTACTCTCATCCGCAAATCACACAAAACTATGTGGTTGAAATCTATCCAGATTACATCTACTATGGATGGAAGTTCCACGAGTGAAGTCACATGATGAAGAATGCAGTACTGAATGCAACACTACATGCTAGATACCAGCAAACAAGGGAGTAGACTGTTATTCCAGCAGGTGCTATATGCCCCTTCTCAAGCACCCAATGATGACAAGCTAGTGGACGACGAGTTAGCTTGAAAAGCAGAACAAGAGCGTGAGTGAGGGGCTTGGGAGGATAAGCGCATGGTCGAAGAGACCGCCCATGCAATGCATTGGCATGGGGCTTCTCTGCCAACCTCTGGAGTCGAGATCCACCACCCAGCAAAGTGCCAACGGTGGCTAACTGCTGCTGCCAGAAAAAATGCGACAGCGTGACCCTAGGAGGCATCAACTTTGCTGCTAGAGAATCTCAATGCATCCATCATGCCACTGCAATGATGTCGCACCAATCATGAGTTAACATGATGCATGCATGTTTCCCTTTGCTAGCCCTCAAAAGGTGGCTCTCCCACCAGCATGCCGGCACACAAAAAGAATTGCCATTGAACCAACTGAAAACGCTCTGAAATAGTCATGGAACACGTCGTGTGGCTCTTTTTCACTCCGGGAAGAACTTCACATGCCGTAAGAACTTTGCGCACGGATTTCACATTGCTCGGTAGCTTGCAATCCATGTGCATGTGGTTGGATGAAGCAGGAATTTTTCTGTCAACTTGCTTACAAGAGCAACAAGGACACTCTCTCATGACTCACATGTGCACAACCCAGCATGTGTGTGTGTGTGTGTGTGTGTGTGTGTGTGTGTGTGTGTGTGTGTGTGTGTGTGTGTGCGTGCGTGCGTGCGTGCGTGCGTGCGTGCGTGCGTGCGTGCGTGTGTGCGTGCGTGCGTGCGTGCGTGCGTGCATGCGTGCGTGCGTGCGTGTGTGCGTGCATGCGTGCGTGCGTGCGCGCGTGCGTGCCTACGTGCGTGTGTGTGTGTGCTTGTGTCCGTGCGTGTGTGCGTGCGTGCGTGAGTACGTGCATGCGGACGTGAGTGTGTGCATGCGTGCGAGCGTCCATGCGTGCGTGTATTTCCCTCGTGCACACTCTCCTGCATACCTTGAACCCATCGCCCACAACCGATCATCTGAAACTCCCACAGCCACAGCGACAGCCACAGCCAGAGCCACAGCCACAGCCGCAGCCACAGCCACTCCAACAATTACTCACCAAGCAGGCCGCCTCCGCTATAACCCCTGCCACCGCTCACGAGCCCGCCACCGCTGCCAAGGCTGCACGGCGGCACACTATGGCCGTAAGGGTGGCCGCCCGCCACTGCCCGCTTGTTGAAGACACCCGCGCCGCCGCTGCCACCATGGCCGCCGCCGCCGCTGGCACCGTGCCCCGAGTCGTGGCCCGGTGAGAATCCCATGCCCGGCCCGCACCCTGCGCCCAAGCACACCCTTGAATGCTTCCATGAACTTCCGCTGCAGACAAAGGAGCTCATTCGCACAGCGCAGATTGAAAAGACCCCTGATGTTCCTCCGCACTGCGTTTTTGGCCCGATGGAAACCCGAGTTCTTCTACCCATGCACGAACCCCGTGCCCTTGCAAATACATCTGTGTTTTCAAAAGCACACGCACGCGCACGGGTGTGGGCATGTGCGCTGTGCGCACACATGCAGACAAACCACGCACTTCAACATGTCATCTCCCAGATTGAGGAAAAAGAGTGTAAGGGCCACAAAAAAGCGCCTGCATGTAGTTCCTGGGCTCCGACCTTTCGAGGCATCTCGCCATCCCACCTCCGGACTTTGTGTCATGCACAAGCAGGCGGCCAGCCACGGGGGGACGGGAAAAGGTGCGGCGTGCTTGTGCCGCAAATTCTCACAAAACTTGTGCGTACAGATGCCAGCATGCATTGGGGAGGGGGGGGAGGCACGCACACCAGTACAAGACAACTGGCTCAGAACAGAAACAGGAACAGTCTGATTTAGGCACAGGGTGGACTAGGGGGCGCCACGACATTGGTTTGCACGCCCGCGCCCGTGCCCACGCCAGTACGCGCACCCTCGCACACACCCATGAGATCTGCCAAGATGCCCACTGTGCCCAAATGTCGAAGATTTGACACACAAACACGTGCATGCATGCATGCTTTGCTTGCTAGCTTCGTGCGCGCACGGAACGAAACGAAACGCAATGCACCACAACCCATCGCAACGCAACGAAATGAAACGAAACGAAACGAAACGCAACGCACGCACCTTGTCCCGCAGCAGAGACAACGCCATACGTCCCAATGTGGATGTCGCTGTTGGGTGCCGACACACGCACCATGCGCCCTTGCACCACCCCGTCCACCACCAGCTTCGTGAACCTGCATATCTG
>SZWC01000770.1:212066-245594 GCA_023375785.1 Penium margaritaceum | reverse complement strand
CCCCCCCCCCCACAAGTAAAGTGTATTGGGAGAGTGTCTATGATCTGTGTATCTCACAAACATGTGAAAAATACACTAAGTGTATAATACACTTAGTGTATTTTTCACATGTTCGTGAGATACACAAATCATATACACTCCCCTAATACACTTTGCCCTTTTTCAAGAGTGGGGGAGGATCTCCTGCTCCCATGTTATCCCCCCTCTCCAAAGAAGTACAGTGCATTGGAGGAGTGTCTATGATTTGTGTATCTAATGGACATGTGGAAAATGCACTAAGTGTGTAATACGCTTTGTGTATTTTTTTACATGTCCGTGAGATACATATATCATATATACTCCCCTAATACACTTTGCCCATTTGGAGGAGGGGGGTATCCGGCTCCCATGTTGCCCCTCCCTCCCCCAAACAAGTGAAGTGTATTGGGGAGGTGTATGATCTGTGTATCTCACAAAAATGTGGAAAATACACATAGTGTATGATACACTTACTGTATTTTTCACATGTCCGTGGGATACACATATCATATACACTCCACCAATACACTTTGCCCTTTTGGAGAGGGGGGGGATCTCCGGCTCCGATGTTACCCCCCCCCTCCCTCCAAACAGGTAGGTTAAGAATATTGGGTACATTGGAATTCAAATGTCACAATAAAGAAAACCCTTAATTTATAAACGCTGAAAATGTATTACATTAACACACAATGCTTGGTGAACATGTATCTTTGAACCGTAAGGATACCTCCTAGAAACTTCCTCTATATATATATATATATATGTATATATATGTAAATACATATATATGTAATACATAGAACATGCAATGTATAAAAGAGGAATGATTAACCATACCTCATCCAAGTGGTGTGGAAATTTGCACCTAAGGTAGCTTTTCATAGTCATGAATTTAGTTAGGAGGTTCAAAGGAGATATAGTTTACAGTAGTATAGCTTCTTCCTTTTTTCTTGAATATATTTTCCACATTTTGATCTTCTTCTTTTTATTTTTCGATCACTGGCTTATTCTATTCCAAGTATTGTCTATTGGAAGGAATCTTTCTGTGGGGCTGTTACATTTGGTGCAATGTTCTTCCTATCAGTGTTGACTTCCATGCATGTGAACCAGATTATGTATGTTTTCATGAAGCATGTTGTATCAAAAGCATAATCTCCAAAAAATGGGAATTCTGGACAGAAGGGAACAGGATTTCTGCTCTTTATTCAATCATGGATTGAGAGATTCCATTGCAATGATGACGAGAAGTGGTGCTGTTTGAAAATCCCTCATGTTTCATGAACAATTTGTTGTGACGGATGGTCACTCATTAAAATATTGGTCCTGTCGGAAGATTTTATCCAGCCTACATAGATTTGAGCAATGCCCATTTCTTCAACAGTCCTGTAGGGATGTGGCCAATGTAAGGTATCATGCGCTTCCTCCAAGTTCGTACACTCGAAGATTTCTCCAGTTCATACCAAACCACCTCACCTCACCGAGGAGTTTGGAACTTACAACACCAACACTTGTTGTGGTCATCCCACAAATCCTCTCTGTGTGTAATCTCTTATTTTTTGGTGTTCAATGGTGAATGGGCAGGTAGCTCAGATCCAACTGAAAGCCGGTTCAGCACAGTGATCATACATATGGTTGAGAGTCCTGGCATTTCTTTTGTTTTGATCCTCTCCCTACTCTGAAAACTTGGAAATGGTGCACAGGGTCAGCTCTTGAACATCCTCACCATTGTCAACAGCCTCATCACCAAGCTTGCAGAACTTATCCGTGACATCACTGCTTCAGTGCCTTGCCGCTGAACCAGTTTTTGACGGCTCTCCCCCTGGTTTTGGTACACTTTGGACCTCTACTTTCAGCACTGTTTTGGATCTGTGCTGCCTTTCCCTCCCCTACACCCTCTAGTGCTACTTCTGCAGCCATACCCTGTACCAATTGTATCCCTGGGTCTTCACTGGTCACCAAGGATAAGAAAGGCTGGTGCAAGGATAAGGGCAAGGACCTTGCATCTTCATCCTCCTCTCCCACATCCAGTTTAACATTTTTCTGGAACTGCATCTTTTGTCAGCACACTACCTGCAAGTGTCATATTAAGCCCAAAGATGCGCACATTGGTACAACTATGCATGCCATTTTGGTACACACTGCGGTTCAATGCTCCTCTGGTACTTTTCTAGGACAGTCCTCTACCGGTGCATCCTCATCCTGTTCCACACACAATACACATGATCAATGTACACCTACATCATCATGGTTGCCCCACCTGCTACCTATCAGCCGCCGTGGATCTGGCAGCCCTCCAATGTCGCATCGCCATCGCCTTCCTACATTCCGTCGCATTGGTACAAACAGCACCGCTCCCAGAACAAACCTTATCTGACAGCCTCACCACTCTCATCTCCTCCTGATACTTTCCAGATGGAGCATTCCCTCCTTCACCATCACTGCCTCCATGATCAAGAGGGTAAGAGAGATACCTTTTGGTCTAGGCAAGGAAGATGCCAACCGGTTTACCAATCTTGTAGTGCATTGTCTAGGATTCTTTTCAGACATTGCATGACTTTGTCTCATGAATTTAACCCCGCAGTCTGGCGCAAAGTTGTGCCGTACCCCTCCCTTTTCGGTACAGTAGTCGTTATCTTTGTTTTCCCATCTCCGGATTATGTAGAGGCCACAAGGTCATTTTGACACATCATATTCATCACGGGACGTTGTTTCAAGATTTTTTCATCACTAGTGGCCCTGTTGGCCCAGTGTTCTTTGTGTGCACTGGTTTGAGCCAGACGTTACCCATTCTAGGTGCTGATAGTTTTTATTAAGCCAAATGGAAACTAATTCTTCTTCACATCTGCACTAGAAAATCAGGGCATGGTAGTTTTTTCATGATGTGGTTTTGGAAGTCTGCAAAAAAAAAAAACAGCATGAAATTTGAGTCATATTGCGTGGAATTAAGTGGGTAAATTGTATTTTGTTTCAAAGTTTTCTCCCACCCACCCTCCCCCTTCATCTTCTTCAGCGCATGCCCGGCCCTCCCCTTCTCCTGCGGACACTTGTCTTCCTCACCGGTTCCTACGTCATGTTCCAATTGTTACCATTTCCATCATGATGCGCAGTCAACGTGCTCTTGGCCTTGATACCACCTATATTTCTTTCCCTTTTCCCTCCGACTTTCTTGATTATGCCCACTAATGCATCAGGCCTCCTTTCATGTCTTGATCCTCATCCTCTTGCACATTATGGGCCAATGTTATAGTACCTCTTCCCCCTGAATTCCTTGGCCATCTTGATCGGTATGAATTGTGCCACATTGCTACCATTGGGTATTTGGCCTCCAAAAAGAGAGCCATGTTGGTCCTGTCACGCCCTATCTTCTCAAGGTCCAAAGTGCCTGTTAGCGCGGTCTACATGCGGTCCGCGATCATTGTGGTGAATTCTTTGGCTTTATCTCTTCCTTCCTCCATTCCAAAAGGTATTCATGGAGCACAATGATCCCTGCACAGCCCTATAAAATGGTATCTCTGAGGGTCGCTCAAGAAACTTTCTCACTAGCTTACCCCCTTCAAGCTCATGTCAGAGGTTGCATTCCCTCTGGTTGACTTCCGGAGGATTCTTGTCACAGCACGCTTTATCCCTTCTGTCACCTGTTCACGGCTTTTGACATTTCCACCATATCCAAGACCTGAAACTTCTGAGGTTCCAGCTAAAGCACCGAAGAACCTGATGATTGATTTCTTGTAGGTTGCTGTAGGGATCCCAGCTGTCTTGCGACATATCATAACCTTGCCACATGATGAGAATCTCTGTCACCTTGCCTCATCTTCAGTGCCTGATGATACCTTCAACTTTGTAATCCGTACCCTTGGGTGCTTCCACATGTACATTTCCACCGAGATTCCAATAAACATTGAGTCGGTTGAAGTGGAAACCCGGGTGGATGGCCATACTTTTATGCAAAAGAAAGCTTGGCGATGATAAGTGTCTACATCTCATTAATGAAAAAAGAGCCCAACTAATTTGGTTTGTGTTTTGTGCAATCTTGACCTTTCAACTTAACTTTTGCCAGTCTGAGTAGGATCTTATCATCGACAAAATAGTCCGATATTTGTCGACTATCCACTTCATCCCTACTTGTGTCATGGCAAGCATCAGGTATGGCAAGCATCAGGTATGGCAAGCATCAGGTATGGCAAGCATCAGGTATGCCTTGTTCTCCATAGTGGAGAAGTCTCACCACTAGATGTCAACAAGTGGTCTTTTGCCTAAACTTGGTAAACCTGCCATAAAAAAACCCATAAACGTATTTACTCACAAACTTGTATGGACGCTTGGCCATATGTAGCCAAACCACCCAATTGCAGTCATGAGGCTTGCCCAATGTTTGGAGCAGTTGCTTGAGGGTCTAAACTTTTTTCTCAACCAGTCTCTCGGAAGTAGGATGGAAGGCCGTTCACAACGAGATTCGCCTATCGTATCAACTCATCAGCACTCCTCAGCATAGAAATGTGCTGATGAACCTTCCATCTCAAACACTGTTGATGGAGGAGGGTACGCCACTGAGACGGACGACGTGGTTGAGAATCAATTGTCCACTTCCCTCGGTGATAACCATTCATCAAGATGATATGAAGTCTCAAATCTTCAACAACCAGAAAACTACAATGAGAAAGGCATAAAACAAGTAAATCCTTTACAAAATGGACAAAGATATCTGGCCATGTGGCTTTCGGTTGTGATACAAGTTAGAATGAGACCAAGGATTTGATTTTCCAAACTTAAGGCATTGGCACATGTCCCACAGATTGAACTTGTTCATGATTTGTTTTTGCATCTTTCCCCACCAGTAACACTATGTCATCTACTTGAGTGTCTTGTCCTCACAGAATTCTTCACCTGGACAAATGATTTGTCACTCCTCTAGTTGTGTTCTTTGAAGTGTTTCAATTGGAGGTACAATGTATCGGTGAGCGAGTCCTCGTCTCAATAAGGGTATGTCATACCAGACCTTGATTTTGTTGTACCTGCCAGAATCTTTTGTAACTACTCATGAACATGCTCAAAGTTTGGGTTTCCCTCAATCTTTAGTGCTTTTATATCAACCATCAAGTTTGGTTTCCAATTTAGAGTACCTGTTTGATTTGTTTTGTGCAGGTTGTTTGTCACGTTAGGGTCAAAGTTGAACTCAAGGAACTCCATTCATCAAGTTCATCTGTGACATTCAGACAAGCATTGACATATCTAAAAGTGTAGTAGTCGCAACAGATAATACATCTTTGGCATTCTAAGAAACACCACCACATCCTGAAGGCATGCAAAAATCACCAATACATTTTTACTCGTGCATCATGTGTTTAAGCTCTGGCCCATGTAGTTTTTAGGACACGTACGCAACGGATTGTTCTCCATCGCCCTTGTCTAGGAGGAAAACGGCTCCAATTGCTCAATGAGACGGGTCGATTGCCATGAAATAGTCTACCGTTTCATCTTCATATTGAAATGTTGGCCCTTGAGCTACAACTTTTCTCAACAATTTAAACAATTCTTGTTTGCTTTCACTCTACATCCAATCGATGGTTTTCGGAGTGAGATCCGGAGGAGGCGGTGACACTCAGGATTAATCTCTTATGAATCAACAATAGTAGTTGTAGAAAAGAAATTTCATCCCAATTTTTTGTGAGGACTGGCCATACATCAACTCATCACCACCAAAAGATTTAAGCCCATCCTTATCTACTTGCTGCCGTTGATGTAGCCAATAGCCATGATCAAACACAAAAAAAAGTCACACTTTAACCCTTCTTGAAAACGTTCTCTCTCATTAACTTGTGCACCTGTACACCGGAATTAGAATTCAGCGGGATAAGAATGCAGTTGTCTACATATGACAAAAAATATTAGTTTTTAAGAATTCAGTGAAGGGCGGAATGACCATGTACCCCTCGTTTCAGAGAATAAGCCTCATTCTTCCCAACCTCGGAACAATGAGCCTCATTCGACCCTACTGCGGAACAATAAGCGTGATTCGCCCCTGCCTCCCAACAATAAGCTTTATTTGCCCCTTCAACACAGGCGTGAGTTTCAGGCATAACAAATGAACGATATGCTCCTTGCTTTCGTCATAAGGAAGCATGTCGACATTACATGAATACGTCGTTGACATGCGGATGACAGTTTTTTTTAACCCAATAATTGAAAACTCCTTCATAAAGGGGTTTGTGATTCTTCAGAAGTGGTTTGCGCGGAGTTTGCATAGGGGGTCCGAGGATCCCCATGGATTGAAAGGAAACCTCCTCGACCTCGCTATTGTCCGGCCCAGCAGGTGCCCACATAAAACTCAAACAAAAAAATCCCATGAATAACATGGGGGTGGGTTTATGAATGATCATTATTCAAAACATGTGTACGAGAAGTTTGAAAATATTAAAAAAACAAAAATTGGGGAGTTTTCAACTCCCCATTGTTGAAACACCAGGAATTCTGGCTCACAGGCGTCAGCCAAAATCACTGGTGCTCCAAGACCCCCCCGCCTTCCGGACCCCATAGTCCCTCTTGCCACACTTTTGGTCGCATCCCTCAATTGCAAGGGCCTTGATCGGCGGGCGGGTGGGTGGGCTGGTGGGCTACAATGAAGGGAGGGGGGTGGCGGCGGTTCACGAAGTGCCGACCGGAACCCCCCCCATCCCTCGATAGTGTCGCGGGCCTCCTTTGCGACAACCATAATGGAGGACCGCAATCTACCATTGCATGCTCCATTTTATCATGCTCGAGCGGTGACATGCATTCTGTTCGAGCATGGTGAAAATTGGTGGGCGAATGGGGCATTTTCTTGACAGGCATTTGTGGATGGGGCTTATTATTTGGTGGCTTGGGCGAATGGAGCTCATTGTTCCACACGAGAGAAAGATGGGGCTTAATGTTCAGAGGTCGGGGTACATGAGGATCAGAGGTCACAAAACAAGGGTAATCTGCATTTTCACTATTGAGAAAAACACTATAATACATAATGGTTACGTGGCATATTCAACATGTTTTCAATAAAAAATGTTGTTTTCTTGATGTCCCTATGAGATACGAGGATCAAATGATAACCGTTCCGGAAATGATTTTGGTAAAAATTCTTGACTCCTCGAAGTTGGTCGGAAGGATCATCTGCTTGAGGTAATGTTCTTTAATGCTTGGTACTTAGTGCATGTCCATGTTTCACTTGTCATCTTTAAAACGAAAGGACGGAGTTGTTATATGCCCGTCGTCGCGGTCGATAGATCCGCGGTGCCCAATGTCAAAAACGACCCGCACGCGGTGTCCAGAGTCGAAAACGGAAAAGACGCGCTGCCCATAGTCGGAAAAATGATGACAGCGATGCCCATGTTTCTCGACGCGGGAGCAAAAACGGGCACGGCTGATATATATTTCATGTATATCTCACTTTTGACATGTTTTTTGACATCGAGCTTCGCCGGTCGTCACGAGGTCGCAGGAGGAGTTTCGCGCCGAAACCTCCCTACGAGCTCGCAATGACCCTGCCCAACCCCCCAAACCTATGACAAACTAGGGGGTTTGTCGTAGGTTTTGGGGGGTTTGCAAGATGCGGCGCACGCTGGGCATCTGCCGGGCCCCGCTACCACGGGGCCCGACAGATGCCCGGGCAAAGAAAAAAAGAATACCCAAACCCCTGAGTGTAACTAGGGGTTTGTCTGTTATTGGGGGGGTTTGCGAGCTGCGGTGCACGTGTGAGAGAAGAAAGGGAATCTGCCAAGCCCCGCTACCGCGGGGCCCGGCAGATGCCCGGGCAAGTAAGAAAATAAAACCCAAACCCCCTAGTGTAGTTAGGGGGTTTGTCGTATATTTTGGTGGGGGGTTTGCAAGTTCCGGCGTACCCTTTTGGAGTGCGCACCTCAAAAGTCGCGACAGTCACTCTGTCGCGAATTTTGGAGTTCGCACTTGCGACCTCCAAAAGTCGCGGCAGGGTGACTTCTGCCATTGGCGATGCCAGTGTCATTTTTTGCCCACTTCGCCCTTGAAGTCTGCGAAGTTCGACTTCGAGGGCGTGGGTATAGTTGTTTTTTTTTCTTCGTTTTTTACTCGCACGACAAAAAACATGGGCACCGCTGTCTTGTCGTTTCCGACTATGGTCACCGCATGCTTGTCGATTTCGACTTTGGGCACCGCGTGCGGGTCGAAATCGACTATGGGCAGCGCGTCCAAATCGACCGAAACGACGAGCAGCGGATTATTTATGCCCAAAACAAAAACCACCACATTTACGATTAGTGGCTTGGATAAGTGGAAAAACCCTTGTTTGAGCATCTCTTCCAGCTGAAATCTCCTCACAATCAACTTATCATTGCTTATTGCATGCTTTTGTTGACCATCCCGCTGTTGCAGAGCTCCAAGACAATTTTGTTGTCGACGACGTATTGTGGAGATAACTTATTGTCACGGGAAATCCCTTTGGAATGCTCAATCTAAGTTCCGATAGCATCTCTCCTCTCCATTTGGGGGTCAATGAGGCCGTTGAGTCTGATTTTTCAGCTACTCCATTTTTGCATTCGCTGTCACCTTCCATGTTTGCTAGCCACATGTTAGCGTGTCGTCACTAGTATCTCTTAGCCACGTCAAACGACATCGAAGGCGTGTATTGTTGTCTTTTCATCTCTGTAACCTCCTTTTTCTTATGCTTCTCGTAACCACCGCTTTGTTCTTGGGTTGCTCGATCGGAGGCACACACCTCTTTTCCCATTAATGCACATATAGACCGTGCCATTTATCTTCTCCACTTGTTGATTGTGCACATGAAAAAATACTCACACTTACTATTCACGTGACTGCTAGGTAGGTAAGCTCTTCAAAAGTCCGCAACGTTGGCGAATCTAAAGTAAATCATTGATGGTTTTGCCTACAAACATTTATCGTTCATTCTTCAAACCTAGCTTCCAAACCATCTCCTCTGTAAGAACTGATTTGAGAGGCATCCTAATCCAATAAAATTAAGAAAATTTCAAGCCCTTAGATGCACTCGCAAGTGTGTTGCAATTTGGTTGTCCTCACACCGCTTGTGAAAATTTGCGATCTCAGAAATCCTCATCTTCAGTGCTGTGAGCCATTAAGATATGCCATTGGCCGTGATTCGTGGACTTATGTTTTAAAGTAAGAAGCTACGTAGAAAAATCGCACATCCCCGAATTGGATTTGCAAGTAGAAGAAAGGGGGGAATTAATGCATCATTGCGATTGAGCAAAATGCCCTTCTGAATTTTTTTTCTATTTTTTTTCATAATAAAACTTAAGAAACATTTATTTTCATTGAATTAGTACCAGTACGCAAACCCACCAAACCTACCCCATTAGAAGGTCACCAACCTCTCGGAAGACAGGTTTGTGACAATTTGAGGAATATTGTGAAATAATAACTTCCAGTTTTCATGAATTTTATTTTTTAATTTCAAATAAATTATATAATTTACAATAGACCGTTTATTGTAATTGAACGACCGGCATTGCACCAGATGCATATTTTGAGCAGTTTTGGTGCTGAGGCAGCACTCCTGCCTTTGTCCATAGGAACCAGATGCACAGAAAAAGATGGGTAGTGGTCCTTTCTACTCTTGCTGGCGTCCTTCGTACGGCCCGCTGAAACCTCATATCCGGGCCGCCACACAAATCGCCGTCGGCTGGCAATGCCGGCAGACGGCGGATGAAAGGCCGTCATGGACCTCCCTGAGCTTAACGACTTCTCACATAAACACAGTTGCCTTATCACCGACGCTGTGCACGGCTGACGCGGATGATCGATTGAATTAAGGTCGCGCGCGGGAGCTGTTGTATGCGCTAGCTGAACGGTTGGCGGACACAAATGGGTGGATTTGTTATAGGGCGGTTATGCGCGACGCAATAGCCGACTCGAGAAGATAAGCTATCTACCGTTGACTCCCAGTATTTTCATCGGATATCCGGACTTTTTCGACTTTCACGAAATATTGTTTGGCACGAGAGTGTCATTTTCGAAGACTAAACTCCGCCAGCGTTGAAAGGGAACCTCCCAGCCCCCACTACCGAGGCGCCTGGGAGGTGCCCGAACCTTGATAAAACCCTAAACCGCTGGATGTAGCGAGGGGGGTTTATTGAATCTCTTTTTCATTCCTAATTTTGATTTCAAAACCGGGTATATGGCGAAAATAGAGCGAGTCAACGCCCGTGAGGTGAAATTCTACTTTTTAGCTGGTAGCTGGCGTAGCGCTTCGGGTGACGTATGGCGGCTCACAAATATCCCGTTTGTTAGAATTTTGTGGCCCGCAAGGTGCCCCCTCTTATCATATCAGGTGAGATTGCTACGACGCCGGTGAAAAAGTGCGGAATAGAAATGTACTGTCGCAAACAACAGTCGTGAGGGTCGTTCCGAGGTCGGAAGGTGGTCTCTTAAACTCAGTTCAATCGGTGGTCCGTTGACGATTGAACATTGGTTTAGCGTTGTGCAAAGTTGAATGACCTCGACGCTCGAGGAACCCCATTCCTTGCGCGACCGCTACATCGAAGGTTGCATTCAACAGACCGGATCCACCTCGGACAGGTTGTTGAACTTCCACAATTCAGTTGCGTGAATTCACTGAAGAAACGAATAGAACAGCTCCCATTTTGGATCGTACGAAATCTCATCATAGGTGCTGCAATCGGCAGAAGTTAATAACATACCCAAACAATGGGTGGTCTCACAACGGTTAGTAGCAACTCCTCCACGTATCCGCACATGTCCGCCACGTCTACAACTTCCACATGGCAGACAGTGAAGGTATTGCTAGCTAGGTGCTCTCACATCGGATGGCCTAACAACTGGACCAAGCAAGAGTTGGTGACAGTCGGCGTTTCTGTGTGCGACCCTACCTTTTTCCTCAGTTTTGGCGAATCCGGCATGCACTAAAGTCCGTCTCGTCACCTAGCTACGTGAGCGACAACGACAACAAGTCCCAGCGACTCAGGAGTTGCTGCAGAGTTGCTACGGCTCTAAGGCTCTAGCAACACCTAGCAACACCGGGTCGCCTCGCCAAATGTTCGTAGGCCCATTCACGGTCAGCGACGACTTGAGCTCGAGTTGAACTCACATCGCCCCCCTGACGTGGCGAGTGGGGGTTGAATTTCTACGGTGTGAGACCAACCAATGGCCTTTCAATGGCCAGATATCAAGTAGGAAGAGATGTGTAGTAAATGTTACAGTAATTCGATCGCATCCATAAAATAAACCTTGCAATAATCCTCATGGGCAAACTTTTGCGAGGCGCCGACCAGACCAGAAGCGACGACAAACGGCGACATCGAGGATGGGTGTGCATAGCGAGCTCCTCTTTGAACAAACGACTTCCAAAATATGTGACGACCAGAGATGGCCGCCTCTTTCATCCGCCTGTCAACTTGGCTGCTAGATTGATCCGACCTCACGTGAAAGCCTCACGTCTGGGGCTGCCCTAACGGCATCCTTGCAATTTGCCTTGGGATACTGAAGAAAAACATTTTCTCACATTTCTTCACATAAAGTTTACGCGGGATTGTTACTATCGATCGTGCTGGACAAAACGGATCCCAAAATTGAACCCGTCGTTGAGGTCGTGAGTATTGCAAGGTTAGCAAGGCCAGTCACGCCAAAACAATTATTGCAATATTTTCTGAAGAGTTGACGGCATGGACCATTAAGGCGTCAAAACAACCTGTCCAGCCGTTGAGGTCGGCGTAGAACTCCGACCTCCGTAGCCAAGTATGCGCCTCTGGAAAGCTAAGAACCAGGTACGTTCGGATTTTTTGTGTCTGGAGGAGCGAAACACCTTGTATGGGAAAAAAACATCTACCGGGACTATTTTCTCAATTTATCCTAATCCTAAAAAACCCACGTGTTACCCAACAAGAAAACCATACTCGGTGTTTGTCAACGTTAACACCATATGGCCGTAATGAAAACAACATGAACAAAGGAACCTTTTGGGAAGGTTAAACCTTGGATGAACCAAGAAAAGAAGATGCATGAATAGTTGCGTGGACACCTAAAACAAAAAAAACTAGTGAAGATCAAGTCGAAACATTTGATAGACTTGAAGAAACGGTTTTTGAAGAGTGTTACTTTTCAAAAAGGAAAATAATTCACCAATAACAATAATTCAAAAGACTTTTCATAGAAGTATGCAAATGCAATTGATCTGCCGTCCCCCTCCTCTTCAATTTTTTTAGGGAAATGCAAAGAACTAAGACACTGCACACTTGCAAGTTCTTTTGACAAGAATCCATGAAGCGAAGGCAGTTATGGGGAGTGGGATGAACGTCCTTCATGCCGAAATAATTATGGATATACATAAAAACACCTAATTAATTCCGTATCGAATGTGCTCTCAATCCACTAATGTGCAACATTTATATTTTTCCATTTCTAAAATTGGTTCCTTGTACATAGGAAAGAGGGATGGTGAGAAACATTAGGTGCTCAATGAAATGACACCAACGATGAGAATTGTTTTATAAGGATATAATGATAGATTTTTAAATTGGTGGATGCCTTTCATTTTGTGATTTCACATAAAACAAGCATAAAAAAATATTCTATAAACAGCTTCCCTTCATGTTTAATCTTATAGCTTTTTTGTAAGAGATTTTAAACTTCAAAGATACCAATGTCCCAAGTGAAGCTTCAATTAAGTATTGTTTTATTGGACGATGGCAAGATTTTTTTTGAGGTCACTCCACAAGTATGAACTAAAAGACATATTTAAACATTGCATTCAAATAGAAACTTAGAAACCCTAACTCATAAAGAAAAAAGAGCCGTCTAACAATATCCCTTCACTATGCTACCATGGAGTTACGTGGATCATTATTTTGGAGTTCAAAAGAAATGGGTTTTGAAGCACCCTCATTGTATAATTGCGGATTTTCTTAACACTTTAAGGATTGTGCAACATTTTTAAAACAAATTTAGAAAAAACACTTAAACAAAATCAACCTACATGTTTCTTCCAAAAAATGCAACTTGATAAAAACAAACTAGCAGTTGGTCAATTCATATGATTTGTAGGGATAGGTTTTTTACTTTTAAGAGAAAAAACATGTGAATTTGTCTTGCCTACTGAACAAAGTTATTATAATATCAAGAGAAGAATTTTGAAAACATCTTCATGGCATATCAAACAATTCCAAGACTATAGATATCCATACAAAATGAATTAAGTTTTCCTAGAATTTGCACAAGTTTCCATGCTATTCATCTCTTTCAAGTTAGTAAAAGATAGGTTGCACTTGGAGTGCTTTCTCAAACACATCTCATAAGGTACAGTACAAATTCAAACGTTCCCTAATGTGTTATACAAGAACCATCTACCTCCAAAAACAATCATGCGCATCAACCTTGTTCCTTTGGAGGCATGTCGCAAATCCATGTCGTTTAGTGTCATAAATTACTTACGTTTCACGCAAAGAAACCATATGAAGCTACATTTACTGACATGTGCATCCTAACGACGAATTCACAACATATATTCTCAATCTTAGGTTACAAATTATATGTGGATGATTCTTGCTCCTTTCATGTAAAGAATGTTTACATGAATAACTCAATATTTTGGCATTAATTATAAGAAAGGCCTTAACTTCACTAAATTCCTGTATGGTTTTGCACCTTCCACATACCATGTTTATCCTCTCTCATGGAAAATTCCAATGTTTTGATGTAAGAAGGAACTCAAATGCACCTAATCTTTTATAAGATCAAATGGTGAGAGTGCTTCAGACAAGTGTGATCCTTGTGGCTAGAAAAAGGAGAGTGTAATAATCCATTATATTGACTATTGTAACAAGCAATTGTACACAAACATGTTCAACATGATTATGCGTACTTCATAAAAAAAAAATGAACCTTTCATTGAAGATGTTTTTGTTCATGTTTCAAATTGATTGTTTACTTGTTTCCCTTTATCATACCATATCATCTTTGTTTCCCCATGAATATTCATGAAACATGACATGTGAAATTATTTCTGAAATAAATATATTTAAGGAGCTGAGATAAATCTTATTCAAACAAGGAAGGACTGTCTACTTCTTAGTTATAAAGGATTCTTGGCAAAAAACATTTTTTATGATTGATTTGTTTAATGTACTAATGGATATGATATTTCAGTGGAAATGTAACCCAATTGATGTGTACCAGACCATGGGCATAATCCTTAATGTACCATTGTAAGCGTTGGAGAACAGAAATAACATAGTTGGATTTTTCCTTACTAGTGGCGTAGTTTGTTCTTGACTCATACAATTTGAAAACAAGTGAATTTCTCTCTTTTATCTCTGAGGGATATTCCCATGGTTAATGTTAAAGTGTGCATGTTAGTCTATAACTAATCTCTAGTCCAAGATCTCATGCAAACAACTTGGATGTGTATATTTCTAGGTACATTATGGAAGGGACCGCGGCCACCTAGCCAAGGCTGGTGTCCACCATTGGACAATTAGTTCAAACGAGGTAGTGTGGAGAAAAACAACCCTTCAAGAATTCCATTGTTCATTAAGTAATGAGTTGGACAAGCACATGCAAGACTAGGTAGAAGAACACTTGCATGAGCAAATGTGACCATCGGCACCACTACACATGTTGTAGTAGTGAGGACACCAGAGACCACTACATTTGGGAAAGCTTGAAGCGCAACCAAGGGTACAAGCAAGAGAAACTTCATAAAAGCAGATAATAGCTGTTATTACAATAACACAACATTGGTGAGCACGACAGTGACAAAAACCACAACCATTGCAAGTCGACCTTTTCACTTGGTGCTTAGATCGAAACCCTACAAAAACTCTCATCCGTTAATCGAATGAGCCTAGAATCTCTACCATCTTTGCTAAGAAGTGCACTTAATCTATAAAGGCATGTGAACTTGTGATGCATGTAGGAAACTTCCCATGGGGCGAAGAGCTTGGTGAGTGTTTGCGCCTAACTTTGGGTAAGAATAAGAGTAAAGCACATTGTTGTATAGAAGGTTTTTTAGACATTTTTACTTAGTCTCTATAGTTGCACTTGCATTTTCATATTGACAAAAAATCTCCCAATAAAACATAACATCAACCTCTTGGAACAATACATTGGCCTACATAGCCGGCTTTGTGGTTATGAAAAGACATAGTGTAAGAGTAGAATCAAGCTTTCATCAAGCGTAGCAGCAAGGATAACATTTTGTAGAGTTGGTGATGACCCTGTCCATTATCTTTGTGCAAGAATATGGCATTATAAAGGTTGATGCATTTGCCTCACGATTAAACCTGCACATTGCACAAGCTCTCAAACATGGACTTAGAGAATTGAAGTAGGGATTCTCCTCATAATAGCATTATTTCTATCCCACATGGCTTATGCATGGGTCAAGAAGAACGATGCCACATTGCAAATCACACATAATGGTAAGATGTAGAGGCATAACACTTGATAGATGAAGCATTGCGGAGGAAGGAACAAGAAGAATTCATGCAACAAGTTTTATAGCACAAAGGAGAGGCATTCATGTACCAAGTTGGAGTTAAATAGCTGAGTAACATTAAATAATCAACGTTTACATCAGCAACATATGAATTAGCGATAACGGGATTTACATCAATATCAGTAGTAATTGTAGCAAATATAGGAACAAATTATATGAGAACAACTATGCCCGCTATAGCCAATGCAATGGAAATAGGCCTTGAAAGCATCGTCACCACATCTTCTTCAAAAAAATCCTCAACCTTTCGTATAAGTGGCTCAAAGTCAAGAGGTGTGACACGGAATATGTGCAAAGAAAAGGCATTTCACAATGATTTGTACCACAACCTCAAGGCATGCCATGAATGCCTTGCATTGAAGTATTCAAAATATTTGAATCATCTCTGCAATATCGATATAGCTATACCTTGTGCAATTCTTTATACCCTTAGCATCAAGAACACCATTATAACAACGAGAGAGTTCAATGTCCACATGCTTGCATCCTTGCAACTACATAAGATCAAAGTACGAATGTCTTATGGAGAGTACTTCCAACTTTGTACCCACAAGATGAAGAAAGTTGCCAAGATTTATTTCCTTTTGAAATTCTATATCGAGAAGTATTCATTTTCAGAGCGCCAATCGCCACCACAAAAAGTGTCAAACCGCGCATTCTTCACCATGGTAGCACACACTGTTTCGGATAATCAATTTAACCCTTGCATGAAGCAAGCAAATCAAGATGTCTTTCAACTCGGATCAACTCGCTCATCATGCCCTGTCTTTTGTGCTACACACCTACATGTGAAGAGAATCAACCTTTGAGCCCCAACTCTAGACCGAGTTATCACACATTTGTCTCGGCAACATCGACAACATAAAGGACTACATCAACAAAGCAAAGTCTTTGTGTAATCAGCTTGTTGTAAGAATTCTTGCAATATTGTAGCCCATAATTGTGACCTTTCTCCTTAGTGGATTCATGCAAAAGTGGGAGAATACAAAGCAGATACTAATGTTCAAGCACGATTTTTAACAAATAGTGTATTCTTTATATTAAAATCTAATCACGTAGAAACGTCAATTTACGCTTGACATGGGAAACCCATGCCTCCCATCAAACATACATTATTCAACATTAACTATTGACCACGTTAACGGAACTCAATTGTTAAAGAACTCGTTCAAAACGACATCAAAATCCTCCCATTCATCTACCTTATCCGATCAAGACGCTACCACTCACTATACCTTTAACGAGTAATCAAGATAATGACCTATAGTGTAATAACACTATTAAAAGAGTATTAGCGACTTGTAAATAGACTCAAAGAAGAGGATTACAGATCAGTACAAGGAGTGAAGGTAAAAGGGCTAAAATTAAAAAGGGGGAAATAAGGTTTTCAATTACTTAGCATTCGTGTTTTAGCTCCAAGAGGCATTGAGCAATTGTGCTTTTGGCACACCATATGTGTGTTACTTGACTACATATGCGAATCATACGTCACGTTTGGCATGAATTATCTCTAGGATCTCTAATCGAGCACGAAGGGTTTCCTCACTTTCACCCAATGCCGACTACTTCTGATGTTAAGAAAAAGCATACTAACATTTACAAGGTCCAACACATATTCTCTACATCTCTCATATCATCAGTAAGCTTCTATCAGAATGGTAATGAATGAAGAGGGTTCCTTGTATTATGAACAAGGGTGATAACATCACCAATAGGAGCCAAGAACGGATATCTTTCCTTAGGGAAATTCCTCCCAGGAAAAAATAATTTAGCTTGATTTTGACATACAAATTCCAAGAGCTTAAGAGTCTACCTTTGCAGTTGCAAGTGTACACCCATCCACTACTATAGACATGTCCATGCGGCACAAGGGACTTGGCCACATCAGCGGTCAACTGATCAAGACCATGAAAAATTACAACTTGTCGGAAACTACACAACTTGTGATAGCAAAGGCATGAAAAAGCATTCCAAAGATTTTGTAGGAAAATACCTACAATGAAAAGTGTTTTTTCTTCCCTCAAAGTGTGAAGCCTTGATCATGCTCGCAGAGGTCAACACAAACATTTGTGGACCAATACCAACGGCCACAACAAACAAAAGTTCATGGATACACCGTCTAGTTCATTAATGATCCCACACACTACATTTGGTATATTGTTGCAAAGAGAAGAGAGAAAACACCTACACAGTTGAACAAATATATGCCATGGTGGAGAGGTAGAGGAAATCGAAGCTGTGACTTATACTTTTTAAAAATTCAAATGAGTTCAATAGGTTTCATTTCATGTCCTATTTGAATGATATAGTCATCGTGTAATAAATTTCACTACATAAAAACTGGAGCAAACGTTTTCCACAAAATGTGCTAAAAATATGTTCACATGACACATCTTATTTCACTTCACTTTCATTTCATAAAGGATCTATTAGAGGTGAAGATTACTACTCCTTTTTTTCAGGTCAAGCTGGCGCAGTTTATTTCATAATCAGAGGAGCATACAAGAAGTTAGGGAATTTTCTCTCAAAACCTTCCCGAGTTCAGCGTCGGAGATTTTCTCCGTTTGTACAGGCCAGGTTCAATTCTGACATCTTAGTCCATGGGGGAATGGACACTAGAGCTATAAAACACTATGTGTTGCATGCACAACACGGCTATGCATACCTGTTGAATCGAACCCGTCAGCAGTTGTGTAGTGCGACTACGCACTGCTAGGTTATGGGCAAGGTCCAGTCAAGGTAAGGCTTCACCAAACTGGGCAGTGTGGACCGCTCTACATCAGCTCTTGCATCAGCACGACCCAGCAACAGCTTGTAATGCGTAGATTGGGGACCGCTCTACATCAACACATGCATGAAAGATACCAAAGTACGTCACAACATGCATGCACAAGTCATCAGCCACATGGAAAGCCAGAAGTGAGGACCGCTCTGCATGAGCACACCCATGCTCGACTCAACAACAAGAGCTATTGGAGGAGCTACTACGTTTAGGATGATTCATACGCTAGGAATCTTCCCACTTGCAGCAAAAAGCTTCCATCAGCCATGACAGCTGTCAACTTGCCAGCGACTTGCTATAAAAGATGGCCAACCTGGCAATATGTAATGAACAACTTAGTCATCTCCAAGCTTTCTACCTGTAGCAACCTCCACCAGTTCTAGACATCACCTAAGGCCAAGACTCTATAGAAGCTCTTCTCTTGACCCCACTAAGCCTCGCAGCACTCTGCCAGCCTGGGCAAGAAGACGCCCCAGACTACCTCAAGGCCTCACTACCTAGAAGAGGTGGTCGTACTACGCCTTAGACTGAAGCTACTTTGCTAGAGTTGTCTTTCTAAGCGTTGCCCACCTGTGGGCGAGGAGTTCCATCTAGGTGTGAGAGTCCGAAGTTAGTCACTAGCTAAAATGTGTTTGTTGTACTATTCCTTGTAGTATACTTGTGATCAACTACAGTCATTCAGTCTCAACATTCTCCTTGTTCCTGCATTCTACTCTTTTTGTGGTTGCTCTCCAAGCATAATGGTCCCAACAACAAGGAACCTAACCCTTGCTCTACACAAAAAAAATCAACATGGTATCATAACAAGGTTTGTGCTGATAGAATCTATAGTGTGAGTCCTAGCTAGTGGTGTTCCGGAGGAGTTGTAGAATCCGGTTGCCTATGCCAGCGAGCAACTAACATCTTCAAGCACCTAAAGTGGGATCTAGCCTGCAAACAACAGAGGCAACATGGATTATGTGAGCAACGTGGAGATGGAGAATTTAGGTGCAAACTCTTGACCTCTTCATGAAAATTCTGCCTTGCATGGTTTGCGCATGAGACAAGATCAGGGTTGCCAGGTGGCAGATCAGGTAGACACAAGGGCGAAAGAAGCGCAACTCTTGGCGGATGAAGCAAAGCGCATTGAGCAGCAAGAAGCGGCTACGTGTTAGGCTCTCGAGCAAGAGACCATGGCATTGAGGCAACAACTAGATGTGACAGAGCCACTCCGCCAATAGGAGAAGCTCACATGTGATGCTCAATTGAATCAGCTTTAGCAGCAGTTGGCATGGATATTGTAGTAGAACCAGATGCAACAACAACTAAAACTATAGCAACTGTACTAGCAATAGCACTAGTAGCAATTTAATCATGCCCTTTAAGCTTCATTTGCATCATCAGCACATTTCACTCAGTCAATTCCTCCACCAGTCATGCAACAACCGTTCATTCCTCCACATTGAGACTAGTAGTGTTGGCAGAAGTAGGAATGCAGCAGCAGTTTCAAGCCCAAAAGCCACAGGTGACATTGGGCGTGCCCACGATGGTACCATTTCAGCCATCTCCTAAAGCACCAACGCCTCACACATACATGGGGTAACCACATTTAAAAGTGTAGCCTGTGTTTCAGGTAGCACCGGTAGCAGCAAACGTACGACAGTGTCACACAACTCCAACAGTGAAAGTCTGGTAAGAGGGGTTAGAAGAAATTGTGCCACCAGCAACAACCTTTTTGCATCTACACAAGATCAAGATCGACCACTTTCATATTGAGAACTTCTCACATTAGGCCCACTAGTTCAAACAAGTGGCCCAGATTCACAACATATGCAAGTTCTACACTAGCTATTACATTCCTCCTCCTCCAACATCTCCACATCACATTCTATTGGAGTTCAACTGCTTCATGCAAGCTACATACATGGCTTGAAAATTAGCTAAGTCCTCACATTCAGCAAGCCATTTGCATGTACAAGGCCACAACTAAGCCGGCCAAACATGCATGGTCCTATCCGCTACGGACATACATGTCGGGCGACTCCACTTTCATGTCTCATCTTCTCACAAAGCTCTCTTACATTTTCCTCAGCAGCTTGAGTGACATTGAGAGCTACATCAACAAGGCAAAATTGCTCTGCGACCAACTTACAATCACACACGCACTCATCCTTGAGCTAATCTTTGTGACTTTCCTACTCAACAGCCTCAGAGAAGACTAGGATAGTGTGAAGAAAGTTCTCAAATTCAAGCATAAAGCAAAACTGACAGAGGCATACGTCTGCAAGATGCTAGTGACAGAACAGAGGGACCTCCAACTCACAAGCAGAAAAGCTCACATTTTCAGTAATGGAACTTACCACAATGAAGGAGAGAAGAGCGAGTCTCACTCCTTGTCTAACAACCTTGCAACAACAAAGTTAGCATACTCCCACGAGTCAACGCGCTCCCTTTTAAAGGCAATTGCACGCAATTCCATTGGCCAACTGATGAGATTATGTCCTAATATCAAGTGCCATTATTGTAAGAAGAAAGGGCACGTGAAGAAAATCTGCTACAAGAGGTTGCGTGATGAGGAGAAAGAGAGGATGCGGAGTAACTATAAGGGAAAGAATCAAGGGGGAGAAAATAACGAGGGTGGAGGAGGAAAGAATAAAAAGGATAGTCCGAAGTCCGACAAAAAGGTGAAGGAGGAAGGCAAAGGGCAACAATTTGACTACACTCCATTAGTGTTCCAGTTGTCTGAAAGTCAAAGCGACAAGTTCGTATGCTTGCCGTATATTTGGTACCTGGATAGCAAGTGTACCTCGCACATCACGTACCACAAATCCTGCCTCCACAACTACGAACCTTCATATTGGATCTACGTGATAGTCAACAATAGCAAGGAGGTGCTCGTGCTCGGCAAGATCATGATGACCGTGACTGAGTATGGTGGAGCACAGGTCAAGTTTGGCAACGTTCTCTTCATACGTGACATTGCTGTTACCCTCCTCTCCCTCAACCAACTGATGAAGAGAGGAGCTTGCGTCATGAGTAACGGCAAGCTTGTCATGCTTAAAAGCCATGAAGGAACAACCTTTGCAGAAGGTCACCTCCTTCCTCATAGCATGATTGGGGTGGAGTTTAGCGCACCAGCTCAAGATGAAACGGATTCCCCATTTGTAGTAGCAAGTCTACGATGAGGTGTAGATGTTGTAGTGTGGCACAAGAGGCTTAGCCACACAAGCCATCACTTGATGGAATCCAAGGTGAAAAAGGGCCATGTCAACGGCTTCAAAATGAAGAAAGTGACCAAGGCAGACTAGACCCTTGTGAGGATTGCGTTCATGCCAAGTTACCACTACAAATGTTTTCTCCTTCAAGCAAGTGCAACATCAATTGAAAGCTGAGACTGGTTCATGCCGACATCTACGAACCGCTCCCCTTAGCAACAGTCTATGGTGGACATCATTCCTTCTTCATCTTTGTGGATGATATGATACATGTTCTTTGGAGCTACCCTCTCCAAACCAGAGATGAAGCGCCAACCTATTTCTTCAATGGTAAAGAAGCAAACACTTCAACCACCCACTTTAGTCCCCTAAACTTTAGTCCACTTCACTGGCAATGGTGGAGAGGCAAAGCAACAAGAAGCTACAAGTCTTACGCTCATACGGTGCTGGCCAGTACACAAACACTTCAACCACCCACTTTAGTCCCCTACTTTGTTAGGAGACCTACTCAAGTCTTCTGCATTTCTCGAAATGCATTCTACCAAAGACCTGGTTCATTCCTCAAAGAAAGATCAAGATTCTGCAGCTTAGACCGGTAAATTAGAACAAAAAAGGGGTCGTGAGAGTTTTTTTCCATAGAAAGGGGGTGCGAGTGGAGTAATGAGTGCAGCAGGTGAGCAAAGTAGGGCTTTACGGCATGGCAGATGCAACGAAAGCAGGGGGGCAAGCTATGAGAGGGGTAGTGGCGGCAACAAGCTGTAGGACAGCCGCTACGACAGGCTTGGGAGCAAAGCTGCCTACCATCGCAACAAGAAGCGAGCAACCAAACTCGCTTGCCCGCGAAGTGGCGAGCGAGTTTGCCGTAGGGGGTCTGAGCGAGCTCACACCTCCTGAGCGAGCTCGCAAACACCCCCCCAATGGTAGAACAAAAAATGGCCATGGAGCTAAGAAAAGGACAAAGCCTGCAACAGGAAATAACTGACGACGAGAGGAGGAGGTCATAGCTCACTCGGCAAGCAACATAGCAATAGTGATGATGTCTCCAAGTGTGCAACGATCAACCAGTATGATCCCAAATCTAGTTGTGGTAGTCGAGATCGTGCAGGTTGTGACTGAAGCTATGGGGTTACAAATTCGCACTCATGAGGGCAAAAATGGTGTCACCAATACTGCAACCGCCATTTATGCCTCTACAACAGCCGCTGAACGTGGGGAGGAGAGGAGAAATGGTTTTTCTTCTCTCCCATTTACTTCCGCACCCACCAAAAAGCACCAAGGAAGCTTTCAAGCGAAGGGCAAGTCAACAGCAATGCCCCTCCATGTAGTAGCTTATGTTGAAAATGGGCCTACGCGTTTTCTTATAGCAAAGGTAACCGGAATTTGTGCGAGACGACTTGAGACGCCACCAAACTGTTTTTATGAAAGAAAAAGCAAAAAATGCCTAGTAGTAGCCTCCCAAAGCCAAAAGATTGCCACAAGGATCCCGATCATTAGAGTCCAGAGCGATTTTGAGCTTGGGAGCAAGGAAAATTCTCTCCTAAATATTTTGACTCCGGGGAAGCAACGGAAATTTCTTCTAACATCGAAACCCTCTCACACACACACGACGACGCCAATTTCTTCACCGACAACTAGAAAACTCTTTAGCGCACCAATTGAGGGGGAGTGTTAAAGGTGACGATTACTACGCCTATTTATTTGGTCAAGCTGGCGTAGTCAATTTCAGAATCGCAGGACCCCGCAAGAAGTTAATGAATTTTCCAAAAAAAATGCTTGAGTCCAACATCGAAGATTCTCTCCGCTTGTATAGGCCAGATTAAATTCTGACATCTGGGTCAATGGGGGGAATGGACCCTAGAGCTATGAAATACTGTGTGCTGCATGCATAGCAAGGCTGGGCATGCGTGCTGACTCAGACTAGTGAGCAGCTATGTAGTTGGACTATGAATTACTGGGTTATGGGCTAGGTCTAGTCGGGGTGGGGCTACACCTAACTTGGCAGTGTGGACCGCCCTCCATCAGGTGCTACATTAGCGCGACTCAGCAACAGCATGCATGGCCTAGAGTGGGGATCACTCTGCATCAATGCATGCATGCATGAAATAGCATTGTGTCACAACATGCATGCATGAGTCATCAACCACATGCAAAGCCAGAAGCGGGGACCAGTCTTCATCATCAGAGCCATGGACGACACAGCAACAAGAGCTACTGGAGGGGCTACTGGCAACAGGAAGATTCCCAGGCTAGGAATCTTTTCACCTACAACAACAAGCTTCCATCATTCTAAACATCAATCAACTTGCCAACAGTTTGCTATAACAGGTGTCTAGATTGGTAATCTGAAATAAACAACTTAGTCATCACGAAGCTTCCGCCTATAGCAACCTCCACCAGATCAAGACATCACCTAAGGCCAAGACACTACAGAAACTCTTCTGAAGACCCTCCTAAGCCTGGCAGCAGTTTGCCAGCTTGGGCTAGAGGACGCCTCTGACTACTTAAAGGCTTGACTACCTAGAAGAGGTGGCCAGAATACGCCAAAGACTCAAGCTACTTTGTTAGAGTTTCTTGCTAGGCATTGCCCACCTATAGGCCAGGAGCTGTATCTCGACGTGAGAGTCCATAGTTAGTCTCTAGCTAAGCTATTTTTGCTGTACTATTTCTTGTACTATAGTTGTGATCAAAAACAGTCATTCAGTCGTAGCATTCCCCGAATTCCAACTTTTTTCTCTTTTTCTGGTTTCTCTCGAAGCACAATGGTCCCAACAGCAAGGAACCTAACCCTTACTACACCCCACAAATGTCAACAGGATCTACCGCCTAAGCTAAAGCATTTTAAGAGGCTTTAAGTGTGGAACATACACAATATGGAAGTTAGCCATGGACACACACTACGCCAATCTAATGGATTAGAGACGTAGAAGCTAATCGAATCTTCACCACATTCTTGTCTAATTGGTGTGAACAAGCTCTTTTGCATTAAGATCAAGTTGGACGCAAAGATCCACAAATCTGTGTTGTCTTGTTGCGAAGGGGTTTTTTCAGGCAAAATAAATGGACTTATATGATGTTAATGTACTTGTAAGCTAGTACTAGTAGCATGTGTCATGTTGGTTATTTAAGTGGTTGATGAACTCTAAGTACAATGGGTTGGTGTCAAGGATACCTTTTCACAGGGAAAGATGGCTAGAGCTATGAATGTAAAAGATAAGAGAGGGATAAGGTAATAAGAGTGGAAGAGTCTGCAAGTAAATGAAAAGCCTCTATGGGTTCAAACGTAATCCTCTCGTCTTCTATCAAAAGTTATAAGCACTAGTACAAAACCTTATGGTGCTCATGTATCTACAACAATTGTCTCTTTCTACACATACTTGCTTATGGTTCTCATTGTGGCTGCTACGTACTCATTTACAAAGATGATGTGCTCATGAACAAATCATTAATTGTGTTCATGACGTCAACACATACAAAAATGGCCAAGGAGATGATCATCATCCTCATGCCATCTTTTGAGAATTCCTACCATGAACATTGAGTGCAACCACAACTTGTGCATTTTGGAGCTAAGTTATAGACATACTTCAGCAAATTCTTTGGACTCTTTGATGTGCCAAAGCGGCATGTACTTACACTTTTGACAAAAGAGCAGTTGACAACAGCAAAGTGCATAAAGGTGAGAGGAGTGAAATAGATTATCCCATAATAGTTGGATCCCTCATTGTAAGATGCAAACAACTTCATCTACAGTATGCTATGTGGATTCTTCCAGGCGATAACAAGAAATACTCATGTCAAGCATGGAAAGAACTCAAACGCACCCTCATGTAGATGAGAGCAAAAATTGATGAATCATTGTGCTTTGGATATTCCAAGGACTTTCAGCTAAAGTGCTTTATTGAAGCGGCTTTAAGAGGCATGTAGAAGAATTGGGGAAACACCAAAGGCTTTATCTGCCTTCGATGCGACACACTTATATAATTGTTGAGAAAAGAAACGAACATCATCACACTCAGATTTGTCAAAGTTGATTGTCACAACTACGTCCACCATATAAGGGGTTACTTGTGAAAACTTCTTGACAACATAAAACTTTTGTAGGGAAGTCCCACTAAAATCTTTGTAAAAGGAAACCTTGCACTTGACCTCGCCCACTCCATGAAGTTTAAATGCTACACAATAGACTTATAAATCCTTGGACATTGAATCCAAATAAAGGTTCTTGATGGTTCATAGCACATTGATGTGCTTGGTTTGGTGCAAGCAACATGTTTTCTTATAGAGTGAGTTCAAAGGACATCTTCAACAGGTGTGCCATGTAAGGGGAACTTACCAGAAGAACATTCTTCTAGTACTAAAGTAACCTAAAGGACCTCATCAGCATGAAAAGGTTAAAGATGTGCACCTACAAAATGATGCTTGGCATGGACCTTCCCACGTTATTCATGATGCATGAACAACACACAACCACAAAAACAATGGGAAAGAAGACTGCACTAGCGAATTACAACAAAGTCAGTCAAAGTCCAATGGAGACCTTCCCTTTGCGCATTAGCCACCTTAAATAGTGGTCGCCTCACAATCAGGTCACAAATTGAATTTGAAACATGGGAGCGAACAGCATGCAGCACATTCTTTGGGGCATTGCAATAAATTTGAAACTTTGCACCAAATTCAAGTGTGCAGTGCACCAATCACGTTGCCCTAAAAACCAACAAGGTTCAACGTTCATAATCATTCATCCTTAAAACGGTAGTTGCTTGTTAAAAAATCATGTGTGTAGCAATATCAACTTTAATGGTTATAGTAAGTAATATCACTTATGAAATCATTGTTGGAAGAATTACCACCAGTGATTCTTCTTATTTGTTTTACAAACATCGGTTGACTATGGAACTGACGGGAGTTGTTTTCCTTCAAGGCAACTAATTCAGCAAGAGTTAACAACTCCATTACGTGAGTCTCTTGCCAAGTACATGCTAAAGGGCACCATCCAAATGTGGCATCAAGCTCGCGGCTCATAATTGCATGTTCTTGCAAGCAGCTGCTCTCTTTTTGGAGCAAGTACATAAAGCACCATCAAACCTACGACATACCAATGGAGTAGCCACAAGGCCCCTTTTGCTCCATGTGCAACAAGAAGAAGGAGCAATGGAAAACTGAAAGCCAAAAATCCAACTTTCAACGTAAGGCAAACTGACTTATAATGAAAGTGGTCAACTGATGCACCTATATGCGCACAATCTCTATGAATAAAATCCAGTGTCTACGTGACTGCTACGCTATGAAGCTCATGAAAGCCAACGTTAGTCAGAATGTATCCGCAACCTATGGAAGCAATGACAACCTCTAAAGTAATGTAGAACAAAGAAGCAAGGATGCAATCACAGTAGCCAAGCAAGAGCAGTTTATTGCACACAAAATGAAGTGAGTGGTCAATTCCTCTCCTCTAGCTCAACCACTTTGGTTGAGCTCCTTGCACTAATACGGTGTGAACTACTCAAGGGAATCAACAAAATGACTTTGCATGCACTATTATAGAAATCCACGAAAGGTGGGAACTATAGACAGGAGAGTTATGTTATTCTTAGGAAGTACTATAACAATACATTTCAAAAGGATAAATTCTTAAGAAATGAATCTCCATTTAAAGTGGAGGCAGGGGTAACAGGATGTCTCCATATAAATACGAGGCTTGAAGAAGCGACTCGAATTCATAATTGTATATGTAAATCCGACTAAATGAGCCACTCTAGTGTTCAAATGACGTTCTCCACTCAAGCGTCATCTGAGTAGAGGTTGATAATGTATTCTTTTTCCATCATTATCCTTTTTTCACCTTACATTTATGCATTAAAGGAATAAGTCAATACTTCAAAGAGCACCAAACTACAAATTTAGACACTCACGTCCCACTTGTAGTCTTCAAGGAGCAACATGAAAGCATGGAGAAATCCAACCTTAATGGAGAAGATGGCTCATAATTTGACAAAATACATGAGAAAAATGCATGCCTATATTGGGAAGGGGCTCAAAGAATCATAGATTTTTAGGTAGAAGAATAGATGCCTTGAGAGGCACATGACAAGACAAAAAAAATAGCATCAAGAAGCAAGAATCGCGGATGAGAAAAAACTTGTTTGCCCAATGAAAATCACAGTAAAGATCTTAATGCCTTTAACCTTTGACAGGGAATCAAACATCCCTCTCATTGGACAGAGGCTCATGGAAACCTAGATCATGAACTTCTTTACTTCTCATTATGCTGGGGATGGAATGTGAACTTCATGACTAGCAAACCAACCTATAAAGGGGGTGTTAGTGTAAAGCAAGAAGTGCTCAAAACCCTTTGTGAGCTATAAAGCTGTGCCAGCTTGGCTAGGAGGCGCCCTCACTTTGTATAGTCCTGTCAACATGTAAGTCATGCAAAGACACTTGCCACATGGGTAGGAGTCCGACAAATGGTTGAGGCCGAATTTGTCCACAAACAGAGATCAAGCACATTGTTGTACACAATCCTTTATTAGAAGTTTAACTGAATTCTCTTTACTTGCGTTTATTATATAATTGCATGGTATTATTCTCTCCTAAAAACCGTTTATTTCTTTGAATTGTACACCGTTTTACAGTTTTTGTAACTCCATCTGAGCACATAAAGGTATAGGCAGGACAGCAAAGCTGTGTCAATCATTGTTATTGTTGCGGGACCCGCCGGTCGAGGCGGTGTTTTCATCACCCTGATGGCATCAAACACCTTGTTTGAGGCCATGATTGTATTTTACGTGAAAAACCGTGCAGGTTTGGGCCAAGAACCGGGTCATTCGGGTCAGGGACAAGAAAGATACGGCCAGGCAAAGTTGGGTGGTTCGCGTCCGTGAAATGGACGGGAGCACCGGTTCCACCGCAACGAGGCGGAGCGACTTTCTCGCCCACTGCAGCCAAAGCGCCCCTGGATGGACGTTTAGCCAATGAGGAAAGGTTCATTGGGGTCCATGGGCGCTTCGGGATGGCGGCTGGAGCTGCATTCGCAAGCAAAGACGCTTCGGGCGGCCGTGACCCCCGTTGGCGGTGCTGCCAGCGGCCGTCACGCATGGAGCATTCAAACGGCCATAACTTAGCCGCTTCTTCACGGATCGAGGCGTTCTTTGGTGCGCTGGAAAGCTCTCTGCGCGAACTACATGATGCATATTTTAGTTGCATGAGTGCACCTCGATAAAGGGCTTCGGAGCGCTGAGTAGGTTTCGGCTGCCCCACAAGGGCTGGTACATAAGGAAGCCTAGGGATTGATCTAGGCATGCCAATCTTACCCAGAGACTCTGTACATTGCCTTGTACTAATCTATCCAGTCTAAAGGATACATTCCTTGCCCAACTCTCCTTGTGTTCCAAGCATTGCCTCGCACACGTCCATTCGATCCTGCAAGTCTTCCGTAGCGCACCTTGGTGCAAACGCCGCCGGGAGAGTCGCACGGCGGGAACCTTGGTCACTAGCAACGGTCTTGCTGCTAGGAGAGGGTCATGCGACATCTCAAGGGTGGGCCCATACACCAAGGGGTCGAGGGTTGGGAGGTTTATCCCAAGGGCTCGGCGTGTGACCGTCACGCCGGGCGCCCCTCGGTTCACAGTTATGGTCGTGTAATGAAATTACAGTCACCATCAATAAAATTATTTTACAATCAAGTGGCTTATATTGCAAAAGATGTGCAGTTCAAAATAAAATCATAGCCATGTTTATTCTATAATCATGCTCGATGGGTGACATGACTTCCTTATCCATTGTAGTAACAAGGAGATGTGTCAATTTTGCCATTCTCTGAATAGATATCAAGACATTAGCCTTTTTCCCTTTTGCTTTCAAACCTTAATTCTTGGATGTAAGTTTTTTTCATGTTTGTGTAGGCGGAGCTTACGCTAACAAAATACCATACATGGGGGTTTGTAGTTGGAAAATCAAGGGAAATCCCTCAATTCCGATTGAGCAAAATGCATTTTCACATATATTTTTAAAAACAATATGGATCCTGTTTTTGACCATACATTTGGTGTTTAAATGCTACCCCAAAGTACACATAAGAATTTACGGATTTAGGGTTGCGCTTGCTCTTGTTCAGCTTTATGGTACCTTTGCCCATAATATTCCCTTCCAAAGCTAAGTTTTTTTAGACCCCCCATTAAAATCGTCAACAAACCATACATAGAAAATTCACAATCACCTTCATAGAAAGGTTTGAGATTTTGATTCAATGTCTCTTGACCTAAGCATGATGATGTTGGCTGTTTTGCGCCATCGACATAGGGTTTGCTTTTGGAGACAACATGTTTTTCATGCTCATTGAATATGGCATGAGTTTTGTGCAAATAAGTAGTACATTTGGACATGGCATCATTAATGAGTGAAATATTAACACATCATCCTCATTTAAACTTATGTTGATGTATGGTAATCTACTCGTAAGACGATTATTAAATTAGAGTTGTAATTGAAGTACATGAAGTGGATGGGTGACATGGTTTTATCTTAACATGAAATACTAAATTTGATTGAATGACTTTGGAACGTATTCTAATATGTACTTAAAAGAATTCCACAAGGGGTTGAGTTGAGGAATTTAAATTATTTGACTCGATACTCATTGGATAATGAGGATCATTTGTGGCTGACAAGGTTCATGATTTTGCTTTGAGCTAGAGTAGGTAGGTAACATTGCGACGTCCATTCATCAATGTCAGGCTCTCAAACAAATTTCCATGCATCGTGAGTGGGTGTTAGAACTAATTTTTTTCTCGGCATATCTAGGGTTAGTGGACTTTGATTTTTATGTTATTTGAGCACAAAACACCATAAACAGCAAAGCAAGTCCTCGACATTCTTGAGAGATTCTCTTTAAAAACATTTAGATATACTTGTCTTTATTTTCTCGCATTAGTTCATGTTTGTGTGTAGTGAAAACAAAGCATACTCGACGGATGTATGACCAATGTCCTCACCTGTGAAACTGTGTATTGACAAGTGTATTGGGGAGTGAACAAACGGGTTAACATGGATTTTTTTTTAAATACTAAATATCACATAGAGACCATTATGTATTCTTTTCATAGAGAAGGATTATACATCTGGATATTGATGTAATGCATTCACATGGATGTTTTGTGAAGAATGTTTGCATGCATAAATACACTTTTTGATACACTTACCGTCAAGTGTGTGAATTTTAGGGTGACAAACCATAACTCCTACAAGGACCATTTTTGTTTTTGTATTGTGCATCATTGAAGTTCATGATAAATTTATCAGGCCAGTGTTTTAATGCGTTTGACGAACTTCTCTAATGTTTTCCTAGCAATAATCCTTTTTTTAACATTATTTTTCATGATGTTCCAATCTTATGGAGCTTTTGTGACACTTATCTTAAACTTTGGCTCTTGTAAAAAATTCAGACTAGGTTTGAGGCCACACATGAGTTATCATGACTCAATACTGGTCATTCAAAATGATTTGAGAAAATACTTGAACTTTGTGGTACTGTGCATTTCATAACCATTTTCTTTTCTGAATTAGAAAACTATGATAAGGTTTATATAACATTGTTAACACGATCTAACATGATTTTGTAAGAGAGTGTATGTGGCATTTAAGAAGAAAAGGCTTGAGCGAAGATTTTGTGGGTTGATGGCAGTTTTGACATAATGAATCATCTATTGCCGAATCAACATCGTTTTATGATGATAAAATGTTACCTTCTTGATGATTTTTACTACTTTCTTGGGAAGATACAACATTTACCTCAATCCCATGGTTTTTGTGTTTTTCATTTTCAATAGACTCTCTTGGTATCAAGAAATTGCGTAAGAATGAGAAAAGGGCAAGAATTTATGACATTTTGATCGATATCGAAGAATATGGCAGATGAATTGAGAAGTATTGGGTGTGTTTGTTTCATTGTAGTAGCCTTGAGATTATTGAAACAGATTCTTTAACTTAAATTGTAGTTTTCATGTATTTGGAATATTATTTGGCACTCCTAAATGTTTCAATAATATGTTTTACACTTGAATTTATTTTTTTCCTCCCGCCGTCTTAGGAACAACATGGTGTTGTGAACGAAGCCTAGTGTATGGTTAGGTACACACCTCATCCAAGTGTGATAACTATGTCAGCTGCGTTTCCATGTTGGCGTTTAGATGCGAGATTTTTCAAGTCCGTGGCTAGAGCAGAAGATCGAGAGTCGGAGTTCCTTGTGCGTTTGCCCTTGGAGTACCGGATCCATTCCATCCGTGAAGCGAGTCTCCATTGAAGTTTTCGCGCGCGGGTCAGGGGCAGGGGGTGGGGGTGGGATGGTCAGGTGACCGACCCGGAAACGACAGAGAGGAGTAGGACAAGCGCCTCCTGACAGAGCAGCTGAGAAGGGTGCGGCGCTCCATCCAGCCCATCAGCAGAGGGCAGATCCACCTCACCTCTCGTGCAAGACCAGCTCGATTGATGCCCAAGGGCACCTATCAGATCTGGGCGAGGACATCTTGGCGTCTTGCACATTCCACTCGACAGAAAGACCCGCTCCTGCTGCTGTTGCTTTTCCTGCCTCTTCTCCCTCATCCTCTGCCCTCCCGGCCACCGCTTCTGCCAACCCGTCGCAGCCAATTCCGGAGGATTTGCCGTGGTTTCCAAGCGAAGGGTCCATGGCTGTGTCGGGCTACCCAACCCGCCAGGCGCTGCAGCGACCTTGGCAGAAGCAGTCACAGCGGCGGCGGTCCCATCTGCTTTCTCCGTCGAATAGCAGCAACCGCAAAGGACTGCCAACGGCACCCGTCCAGGATTCCACGTCTGTGTGGCAGGTCGCCGTCCTCTTCGCCGTCCTCACGTCTGCATTGCACGACTTCTCATCACTCCTCTCCGGTTCCTCCTCTCCCATTCCCTCTCCATCCTCACTTGTTCACGGCCTCGAGCTCATCCCCTCTGCCAAGGCCTCTCCCGTTCCCTCCAAGCTTCCATCTGGCCCGCCACGCGCCAACAGCCCCACTCCGTCCCCAAAACCGAAACCCCCCTTGCGCCCCAACCCTAGCCCCAAGCCCCCGCCCTCTCCCCAGCACGGTGGCAAGCCAAAGCCGCCGCCTTCCCTCAAGTCTCGTCCTCCCCCCAAGACTAAGACGGGAATCGACTACACAATACCCACGCCGGGGCCCGGTCCAATACGGTTCTTGGGCGGGCCCGTGATGGTGGGCGAAATCCGCGTGTACCTCATTTACTACGGCAACTGGACCCGAAAGCCTGTTCCTGCATTCCACAACTTCGTGCACTCTCTCAGTAACCGCTCCACCACGCCCAAGGTGTTGATTCTCAAAGGAGAAGGCTTGCTTGGGGAGGGGGAGGATCATTGGGGGGGGGAAGAGGGGGAGATTTGGGAGGCGTGTGGGGGACTGGTTGGGACGAGCATCAGCAGCAACAGCAGCTGCAGCGGCAGCTGTTGGTGGTGGTGGTGGCAGCTCTTGAAGCCCACAGGTTGCTCTTGCTGCTCTAGCTGCTGCAGGCAGTTCCTCTGCCTCTGCTGCGGCAACAGTGGTGATGACCCTTCTTGTTGCATTATGGCCACTGTTGCTGGTGGAACCACCACCCTTTCTGCTTCTTCCACCCCCCCAGGCCCAGTCACTGCTTTGGGCATAGCTGCTGCCACTGCTGTCATGCTGCTTCATGGCTTTCATTATTCATCGTCATCATCATCACCGGCTATGCCCTCATCGCCATCTTCACAATCAGCGCCGCCTTTCTCATCACCATCGTCGTCGTCGGCGTCCTTTGCCGTGCGGTTGTTGGTTGTTGTGGTTTTCGTTTTCGTCGTCGTCGTTGCTGTCGTCGTTGTCATCATCGTTGTTGTCAACATCGTTGTTGTCGCTGTTGGCAGCGTCGTCGTCGTCGTCGTCGTCGTCGTCGTCGTCGTCGTCGTCGTTGTCGCCGCCGCCGCCGCCGCCGTCGTCGTCGTCGTCGTCGTCGTCGTTGTCGTCGTTGTCGTCGTCGTCGTCGTTGTCGCCGCCGCCGCCGCCGTCGTCGTC
>SZWC01000770.1:165529-203356 GCA_023375785.1 Penium margaritaceum | reverse complement strand
CCCCCCCCCGAGTATGGGTGTGCCACATGCTGGTGGCGGAAGGCTCGTGCCGATAGTTGTGATGCTCCCCTCTTCTGAGAATCGCTCACTCGCTGCCATCATCTCCCGCTGTAGCATCACTACACGCTCCTACAGGTCAGCGTAATTGGCCTCAAACAAGTGGAGGTAGCCCACGTCTGCCTCGCGTAGCTTTAACTCTGCCTCACTGGATGCTGCAAATGAAGACTGCAGAACTCGCAAGTACAGCTCTATCTGCATCTCTGCTGCTGAAGACGATGGAGCTGGTGCTGCTGCATCCTCCTGGGGGTCAACCAAACTCTTAACGTCGATGTGAGTCTCAGAAATGTCGTCCGTGCAGGTACTGCCACTCTTATCGTCGACTTGATCAGCAAGGTCACCAACACGTGAAAACGAAGGGGCAGAACTCAGCTCCTGCTGACAAGGTGACTTTATCTATGTGTACGGATCTGCTCCAGTGTCCTCGACTGCCGCCGTCGTGGACACAGGTGTGCAAGACTCCGGCTCTATAATGCCTGTCAAGGCGACCAACAAGTGCAGCTAGCGCTCATGCACTGTCTCGCCGGGAAGGCTGGTCGCTGCCACCTACTTAACAGCAGAGTGAGGACCACCGTCTGACTCCATCATGTGTGTCGCTGCTCTGTCGTGTGTACAGGAACCCTTATACTCTCTGAACATCGACAACTCCTCACGCTGAAGCTGGTCCTCAGGTGGCACAAATGACACGGTGGAGCCTGTTGTGTGTGTGCCGTAGCACATGTCCCAGTGATATCTCTCAAAAGTGCTACTCTCAAGAATGCCTCAGCCTCTAAAAGACTAGTCAGCCGACTCTCCTCATGCACTACGACCGCTGTCGGGTTGGAGTGAGTCGCCTGCGTCAATGCCCCCGAAAACTGGTATGGAGCATCCTGATCCGCACGGGACTCCTGTGCCACCGCCAAGCCGCTATCGGTCGGACTCGCGAGAGGCACTACCCATGCACGCGACACTTGCACTCCTCCTGATGCAACCTCCTACTGCAGAACGTCCGCCTCCTGCCCCATCGTAGATGTCGAACTCGATGACATGCACGTCCCAAGTACTCCAACATCTGCCAGACTGGTGTGAGTGTGCTGCACACTCTCCCCCAAAAGTCCGGTAGATGCATCCCGATCTGTACGGGAATCCTGTGCCACCAGCGGGCCCCCACCGGTTGGAGCCGCGAGTGGCACCGCCTTGGGACGCTGTGCCTGTGCTCCTCCCGATGTCACCTGCTATTGTGGAAGATCTGGATCTAGCCCCGACGATCATGGGCAAGTCTCTACCATGAACGCCATGTCGGGATCAGACTACACGCCATGTCGGGATCTCACCGCACGCCATGTGCTGTAACCGTATCATCTGAGTCTGACACTCGGGCACTACGACCCGGCGCAAGTGCGGATCCTGTCGTTGCGGTCACAACAAGTAATGCGCGGTGACCACACTATCCCTCAAGAGGTACAACAACGGAAGCTGAGGAGGTAGAGGATGTATCCAAACCGGCACGAGCACGGCGTGCGAAGCGCTGTCGTCGACACCGTGAAGAAACACGACTAGAATGACTACATGAAGGCATGTCATGGCACGGTGGTGTCATCGTGGTAGAAGAGTGGAGGATCGAGAGGATGGTGGCAGCCTAGAACAGGCCGATAGGTGAAGCTGAAGGGACACCATCAAATGAGGAAGAAAGAGAGGATAAGGAGATGTGGTCGAAGAGGCCGTAAAAAAACTAGTAGCCAAAGCACGCTCAGTGACGACGAGGTCACAAAGCCGCTACACCATCTGCCGCATGCCGTGGATCTCGGCGAATATGCTCGCCAGAGGTCCAGCTAGGGGATCTACCAAGGCCGGCAGATCCGTATGCTGTGGAGAACGCATGCTCAGTCGAGGCTGAAGCCAAGGTGGATGATAGCCGCGAGGGCGTGTCCACGAGCGATGCCAACTATGATGTCCATCACCGGAGTAATAGCAAACGAGCGCAAAGGGCGCCTTCTCAAATATTTACGCACTCATCTCGTGTGCTGGACGATAGATGGGTGCCGAGGGGCATCTACTCTCTGTGGATAACACCAAGCCGCGGGAGAGGTCGAGACCCGTAGGTACTGTCACTCTCCGAGGTGACGGCGGCAGGGTTAGGAAACGTGACGAGACGGGGCGAGCTGCACTAGTAGAGTACTCATGGAGAATGGAGTTTGACCAGTTGTGGCTACTAATGCTGTTGCCACTAATAGAGCGAAGACTACTCCAAGAACAGAAGAGGTGGCGGCTGCACGTGTGGCTGCGGCTCCAAGCGGTAGACGACCCGGCCCTCAGAGATGGAAAGACTCGAATCTGCCGTCGATCCTCTGGAGTACACTGCGTTCACCAATCCACAGGCCCCAGAGAGACGCAGGTCCACGAAGTGTCTTGAAAAACAAGTCGCCGCCGACGATAGTCTCCTGTCGGCCGGGATGGGGAGACTACAAGCGTTGTAGCAAGTGTTTTGCACTATGCAGTGGTCGTCACTCCACCGCCACCGCCGTTGTTGCTACGGAAGTTGTTATTGCTACTGACGCTGGTACTACAATTGGCAGCGGTGAGATGTCGGGCTATGCTGTGGCCCCGCACAATTGATTGAAACTGTCTTTCCTCTCCTCCCCTTCTTCTTCAATTCTCTCTTCTCGCCCTCACCCCCGTGTTGTTTTTTTTTCTCTTCACTCGCTCTCTGGTGCACCCCCTTCTTATATTATTTTTCACTCGTACCCCCTTTTCTCAATTGCCCCAAAGCTAGGGCAATGAACAAAATAGGGGGAGAGGGAGGGGGTTGTCCGGCTTGTTCAGCCCTCCCTCCCGTTCACTGTCCGCTCGCTAGCTCGCGGAGCGAGCAAATGAGCGAGTGGCAGAAGGAGGGAGGGGGGGTCGGCCCCTCTGTTTGTCGGCCGACGGGGTCGGCGGGTCCCTAAGTGGGGCCCCTCAGAGGGGCTCGATAGGACCCTCGGAGGACCCCTTCTAGAAGAGGTGAGGGGGGCGAACGAGGCCGACGGGCCCCCTCAGAGAGGCCCCCTTGATGGGGGTCGAGGGGGCCTTAAGAAAATGCATGGAAGCTTCCTAGCGATATTGCCACTGACTAGGCGTCAGTGCCTCGTCAGACGGTGACGACAGTCACAAGTCGTGCACACAACGGCAAGGGTCTGGCTAGGGGACACAATGCAAAGTGTCAGAATGCTTCAAATAGCATTTGCAGAGAGAAAGGACAACTGACAGGTCCATGGCATAAGTACCTGCAACAGCTTACGGCGGGTGTCGCACACGGCAGTGCAAGGTCTGTCCTAACACCGGCCCGAAACCATTATTTTGGCCGTAACTCTGCGCAGACAAGTCAAAACGCTATGCCATCTCAACCTCAAGCCGGACACTACGACTGGTCACATGCATGCATCCGGCAACAAACGGTGGATAGACAATGCAAAGACATGCAAATCGGGCCCACGGCCAGTCCACCGCGAAAATCCTACAAGCTGCAAAAAAACTGCAGAAGGTCCCAGTCAGCATCCAGGACTCTAAGATAAGCTCCGAGCAGGTATTCCACCACAGACGATGTCCCCGTGCCACTTGGGTCCGCATCAGGGATCTGCATGAGCATGGACACGGTCAAGTGGTCACAGTAAACTGTACAGGTCGACAAGAACGTCACAAATCACAACACCCCCCATGACCCGATGGTACGCATGTCCATACACGTGCAGCACTGAACCGAGTGCAACAACGAGTGCAAAAGAAGTTGTGACACGGACACAGACACACCCCGTACTCAAACACTCTCAGGCAAGGGCCGAAGCCCAACGGATCGAATGGCCACCAGAAACTTCCCGCGCGCTAGTGCCTTCGTCAAGAAGTCGATACGCTACATGTCAGTGTCGACCCATATGACGAAGATCACGTGTCGCTCCACCAGATCACGCACGAAGTGATGCTCAATCTCAATGTGCTTCGTGTGAGCATGAAAAACACCAGAGTTCACCGCACTGGCAAGAGCACTCTGGTTGTCACAACGAAGTACAATGGCGGGCACTAACTGACCCAGCTCAAGAAACAAGCGTTGTAGCCACACTGCCTCAGTAGCCTCTGCACCTAGAGCAACATACTCTGCCTCCGACGAGCTATGTGCGATGCAGCCCTTCTTCCCACTGCGCCAGGACACAGCGGTACCACCGAGCGGGAACACGTAGCCGGTGCGGCTGCGTCCATGTGGGCTCTAGGCCCAGTCGCTGTCGGTGTAGCCGTCAAGAACCACCGAACACTGCCAGTGAAAGCAGAGTCCGAGGTACAGCATGGAAACCGCGTACCGCACCACTCGCACAGCTGCCTGGAGGGTTCTAGCATGTGGAGCCTGCAAAAACTGTGCAAGGAGGTTGACGGCAAAAGCGATGTCCGGGCGTGTGGTAGTGGCCAGGTACATCAAAGATCCGATGAGGCGGAGGAACAAGGTCACATCCACTGTCTCCCCCAGTTGTGTGGGATTGTCCACCTTTAGGACATCCTGCCTGTCAGGTGTGAGAGGTGTGGAAGCTGTTGGTACTGTGCCAAGGAGGTCACTTAAGCGCTCCTCCAAAACGCGTGCATATTGGGCCTGATGCAACAGAAGCATCCCGCACCTGTGGTCTCGTACAATCTCCATGGTAAGAAAAACTGCTGTAAGACCAAAGTCCTTCATCCTTTAGGCAGTCTGGAGGACCGCCTTGGCCTCCTTCACGGCCTCCATGGAGGGAGACACGATCAGGAGGTCGTCCACATAGACCAAGATGGCAGTGAACCGCCCAGGCGCCTGTCGGATGAAAAGAGAGGGATCTGCCTCGCTCGGTACATATCCCACACGAATGAGAGTGCCTGCTCTCTCCCGGTTCCAACACCGAGGAGACTGTTTGAGTCCGTACAAGGACTTGAGCAAGCGCCAGACCTTGTCACTGTCCTCAAAGCCTGGTTGCTGGGCCACGTAAATCTCCTCATCCAGAGAGCCATGGAGGAACACATTTTTTACATCCATCTCGTGCAGTTCCCAATCATGTTGAGCCACCATACCAAACAAAGTGCGAGCTGAGGTCATGCGGTCGACATGGGAAAATGTGTTAGTGTAATCAACGCCCTTGATCTGAGAGTACCCCTTGACGACCAAGCAAGCCTAATGCCGTTCCAATGGGCCATCCAGCTTCACCTTCTTACGAAAGACCCACTAGACCTAAATCGCCTTCCTCCCAAGTGGAAGGTCGACTAGCTTGAAAACTCCATGTTCTCAGATGGCACGAAGCTCATCCTTGCAGGCAGCACGCCATGCGTCGGCATCCTCTGATGAGAGGGCATCCCTCAGTGTGCTTGGATCAGGCGCCAACGAGGAAGAGCTATGAGTGGCGAGTGCACATGCCTCAGAACTGGGCCTGACGACCACAAGGTCATCTGCTGCATCACAAGCATTACGAAACCCGCGAGTGACGAGATCGTACCTTGCAGGACACGCTAGATGTACCTCTGTGTGATCTGTACGGACACTCAGTCCGAGGGCCTTTGTGCCGGGATTGCCACTCGGAACGCTGCAAGTGGAGCGCCTGGGTGCGGGACCTGACACTCGCTCGGGTCCGTAGCCCAACGGTTGAAGACGACCACCGGACTCACGTGAGTAGCCTGAGCTGGAAGGGCTGACCGTAGTCTCAGAGACAGGCACGACCACATTCACTGAGGACTGACGCACAAGGGCAGGTGATGCAGTGCGAGGAGAGGCTGGTGAAGGGATGGGAGACGCAAGACTCGGAGTGGCAGCAGGACCGCCCATAGAGACAGGAGTACCTGTGCACAAAGGGACAGCATCATGGGTGTTTGTGGGGCACGAGGGTGTAGGAGAGGAGAGGTGCTGGACAGGAGAGGTCTCTGAGCCAACAGCGATGATCGCCGGGTCATGAAGAGCCGGAGACCAAGAAGTGGAGGGGGCTCGAACGGACACATAAGGCGGACGAGAGGTTCTTGAAGGAACATGTGTGACAAACATCGACACAATCCAAAACAAATCGCGGTAGGTGAGAGACTCAAAGAAGAGCGCATCACCGGACTCAACAATGCGACGACGTGTGGGGTCCCAAAAACACCAGGCCTTCAACTAGGGAGAGATACCAACGAAGGCACACAACGACCCTACGGAGAGACCTTGGACCCCTGCTGATCCTCCGTGTACCAAACAGAAGCCACTGAGCCCCAGAAAGAAGCAAGACGTAGATTGGCACGGTGGCCAAACAAGAGCTCATACGGTGTAACGTGGTCTGGAAGAGGACCGTGCGGGAGGCGGTTCCAGACCCACGTCACCCTCCCAGAATCCTTCAAAGGCGAAGGATTCTGGGAGACCGCACTCAGACGGCATAGCACAAACCCCATCCTCCATGGTGCAGTTCTAGTGCTCAGAAACACCGTTCTGCTGAGGAGTGGCAAGAGCATAGACCTCGTTAAAAGTCCTGCACTCGGCAATGAAACTGTCCATTTCTCCAAGAAACTCGCCGCCGCGATCTGAGCGGAAGGTATGCAGCGAGTGGCAAGACTGATGCTTGGCCATCACTAGCTAGAGACGAATTGCGAGAGCGGCATCACTCTTCTGGTGCAGTCTGTAGACCCACCGCATCCGGGTGAAGTCATTGGTCAAGGTCAGGACATATCAGCCCCGATCGGATAAAGACTGGATAGGGAAAGGACCGAGAAGGTCCGAATGGACCAGCTCGAGGGGGCAAAGGGCTCGAGAATGAGAGTCAGGGTAGGTGCAGCGATGCATCTTAACCTGAACGTAGAACAGACAATTGATCTTGGGCGGCTTCCTAATAGAGGCCGCGTCAAGACCGAGGGCGGGCTGTGTCCTAATGAGCTTCGACATAGTGTCGGAGCCCACATGACACAGACGTCGATGCAGCAGGCGCTGGTGCTCAGTAGACAGGACACCAGAGACAAACACACGAGCAGGAGGGGAAGAAGAGCAAGGAGAAGAAGAGATCCAAGGAACACGATAGGGATCATCCACAATAGAGGCACAAAGAACAACAGTGCGAGTATCAAGAGCAGTCATTGTCGCGGAGACAGCAGTGTGCTCCACAGAGAGTCTCATCAAAGTGCAGGCACGTAGAGAGAGCAAGCTGAGCTCAAGGTCAGGCACAAGAAGCACGTTGGAGAGATACAAGGGGCCAGACGGACCATCGAAACACACAACCCCAAGACCATGGACTGGCAAGGACTGACCAGAGCCTATGCAAACGGAACGAACAGACGCCAAAGGACCGAGGACAACAAAGTCACTACGACGACATGTCATGTGGTGAGTGGCACTGGAATCGATGATCCAAGTACCACCCGAATCACGACTAGAGGACGTCACGGTGCAACAGGCAATGGAACACTCGGCTGCAAACGGGCGCTCGCCAACAGAGGAGGGAGAACGATGAAGGGCGCACACGTGAGACTCAGAAATCCAATCTGTACTGTCAAGTCCATCATCATCACATGCCAGCTGTGCTCCCCCACACGAGTCATCACGAGAGACGAGAACAGAAAAACAAACAGTCTGTGAACCACCCGGTTGTGATGACACACTCGCAACTCCCTGAGAGCGAAGCGCCAGGAGCTGACGGAGCTCGGCGATGGTGCGGTCATGGGGGTCCGGGTCTTCGCTCATTGCCGGTGGGGAAGCGAGAACTGCTGCGGTCGTGGTCGCCGCGCAACCAGAGGCTGTGCTGCTCAACGCAGACCGTCATGCATGTGCAGCCTGAAGACAGTGAGTGATCCGCGCCCAGTCGAGCGGCTCCTGGCACTCGGTGTAGCGGTGAGCACCTCCACAGTTGTAGCAGTGTACAGTGCGTCCACCGCTACCGCCTGATGACTGCTGCTGTGGTGACTGCTACTGCGGTGACTGCTGCTGGCCCGAGCCACGCTTCTTTCTCCTCTTCTTCCCCTGTGCTACTGCTGCCACACCCTGCGTCTGAGTCGGGGTAACTGGGGTGAAAGGGGTTGAGGAGGGCATGCCAGAGGATGGGGAAGTGAACTGCGAGAGAGGCGTTGGTGGTGACGCGATGACCGGAGGAGCAAGTGAACTCTCCTAGTGGACGACGGCTACCTCACAAGCAGATGTCACCTGGAGGAAAAGCTGATGCGCCCAAGGAAGAAGCTGAAGGGAGGTGTAGAAAGGCTCGAGTGCGGCGTCGCTGTACCTCGTGAAGATGTCGGCATGCTCAAGGCGGACTCTGATCATGAGCGTTCAAAGCGTCCACACATGTGTCCCTCCTGCAGTCCCAAGGCACATGTAGATGCGCATGGTGTACCGCCAGTAAGCGGTTGCGGGCTCGACAGGTCCCTGACAAAGGGAGTGGAAGGCGCGGATGTGAGCCGCGCGGGTGGCGTGCGTCTCTGCAGCAAGCAGGGACAATGCCAGCTCCCAGCCCCAATGTGGGTCAGCACCCGCGCCTGTGCCGGCCTCTCCAAGGGTGGGGCAAAATTCCACGACATTCTCGCGAGGCATGGTGTAAAGAAGTCCGCGCATCGCCCGAGCCGCTGTCAGCATCTGAGCACGGTCCGTAACCTGGTACTCACTGTGGTAGTAGGGCCAAACTCCCTCTGAAGTGGCCTAGACCTGGAAAAGAGTCTCCCAGCAATCAAAGCCGTCCTCGTAGATGTATCGTGGGGGTGGTGTCTCAAAGTCTTTAGGTTGCCGCTCCATAGGGAGAGCAACCACAGGATGGGAAAGACGAGGGATGGGGAAGACATCAGGACGAGGAAAGTTGCCGAGGTATGTCTCAGGCGAAGATCGGATCTCCGGGAACGAGGAACCGAAACGCGTCTACAGCTGGCGAAGATGCTCCTGAAGTACGTGAATCTCCCTCTCGGGAGTGTCATCTTCCATGCCTGGCATATCAGGGTCCTCCTCCAAAGTATCAAGAAGTGGCAGTGGGGACTGAGTGATGATGTCGTTGTTGAAAACCGGTTGGAACAAGTCCCGGAGTATGGCAGTGGCGGTGACTGTCACTGCTGCTGCCGGTGTTGCGTCTTTGTAGCGCAGCTTTGCAAGAGGAGTCTCGCTACTCTGATACCATGAGAAAATGCTTGGAAGCCTCCTAGAGATATTGCCGTTGACTATGCATCAGTGCCTGGTCAGACGGTGACGACACTCACAAGATGTGCACACAACTGCAAGGGTCTGGCTAGGGGACAAAAGGCAAAGTGTCAAAATGCTTCAAGTAGCATCTGCAGAGAGAAATGACAACTGACAGGTCCATGGCATAAGTACCTGCCGTGGCGCACGGCTCGTGTCGCACGTGGAAGTGCAAGGTCTGTCCTAAATTCAGTCCAAAACCACTGTTTTGGCCGTAACTCTGTGCACACAAGTCCGACCGCTATGTCGTCTAAACCTACACGTGCATAATCTCAAGCCGGATGCTAGGACTGGTCACATGCATGCATCCGGCAACAAATGGTGGACAGACAATGCCAAGACATGCAAATCGGGCCCACAGCCAGTCCACCAAGAAAATCCTACAAGCTGCAGAAAACCTGCACAAGGTCCCAGACAGCATCTAGGACTCTGGGGCGATCGTTGATCAGCTCTGAGCAGGTAGTCCACCACCAGACGACGCCCCTGTGCCACTTGGGTCGGCATCAGGGATCGGCACGAGCATGGATATGGCGAAGTGGTCATAGTAAACTACACAAGTCGACAGGAACGTCCCAAATCACAACAGGCCCCTCCGAGGGGGCGGGGGCCCTCAGAGGAGGGTTGTAAGGCCCTCGTGCACCAGCAGCTGCAGCGGCGGGTGTAGCTACTGTGGTTGCTGCTGTTGATATTGCTGCCGCCGCTGCTACTTCTGCTGCTACTCTACGTAGCAGCTGTTGCTACTCCTTGATGTTGTCACCGTTGCTACATTTGCTTCTACTTCCGCTGCTGTTGCTACTACACTTAAACTGTGTAGCAGTTGCTGCTTCTGCTTCCTGCTATCGTGGCTGCCGCTTGTTGCTGCCGCCGCTGCTGCTTGTTGCTGCACACTGCTGCTGCTGCCGCAGCTACTGCAGTGGCCGTTGCTGCTGCTGCTATGTGCTTCGGCTGCTGACGTCGCTGTTGTACCGGCTGATGCGCTGTTGCAGCTGCTGATGCTGCTGCTATTGCGTGGCAAAGTGATTGTTGCTACTGCTGCTACTGCCACCTGTGCAACAGCTACAAATGCTAGTGCTGGTCGTTGTTGCTGCTGATGTTAACGCCGCACTCGCTAATGCCACTGTGCGCAGCTCACCAACCGAGTAGCATTCATGTGCATTCGTTTCGCGCTCCCTCAAGCTGTTGACGGCGTGGTGCCACGTGGCGTATTCTCTTTGCGTTCCGCCCACTGTTGCTGCTTCTGCCCCTCACACGCCCCCCTATGCTCTAATACAAAATTGGAAATGTTTTAGGGCATGCACGCCCATGCAAACACGAACATGAGCTCTGTGTGTGAGTGCAATGCAAGACAGCAAGAATTTGGCTAAGTCTTGAATGCTGAACATAAAAGAACAAGGAGAGAGTATAAATGAGCCCCTACCGGGTTTAAGTAGGGACACCGCCAGCTAGCCACACCGGGCTCCATCACCCTCGCTAAACCCAAACGAGTCAGCGGGGAGAACACACTACAGACACCATGATAACAATAATGGTGGTCTCCTTGAGGCACCGGAACAGCTCTCCGAGCGCACGGGTCTCAACCACCGAGAAAATAGGAGTAGTGCCACAAAATCTCGGATCAATGTCCAGACATGACACACGGTTTTCCAAACATCGGGTGCGCTAGTACAGCCACCGGGTCTCCTCGTTGCACTGGTACAATCCACCAGGTGCGCGAACCTCAACCCATCGAGAAAACTCTCCTAACTCTGGAGAAGCCAACAAGACTGCCAGAACACATCGACCGTGTCTCGTCGGCGCTATCGTAGGTGCTGGAGAAGTCTCGGGACACTCCAGAGGGTCGTCGTGTCGTCACGCCCTCGACTATCATATACCGCCAACGTGGGTATATGGATAATGCATCAGCGTCAGTCGTGACGGGTGGAAGCCACACAAACCAACATCCCTCCCTCCCTAACTCCCTCCCTTCCTCCCTCCCGCCCTCCCTCTTGAGAAAATACTCAGAAGCTTCCTAACCTCGCTGTTGCTGACGTGGCGACACTCTCTATTCAGCAAGCGCAGTAGGAAGTAAGCACGAGCAAGAAACAGCAAGGATCATACTAGGGAGACGCATAAAGTCTCAAAAGCTTCAATAGCTTAGTAGTGCGGAGAGGAATGATGACTGACAAGCACATAGCATGAATAACTGTTGCGGCGCATGGCGGGTGATGCACGCGACAATGTTAGCTTGTCTTAAAACCTGCCCAAAACCACTGTTTTGGTCGTAACTTAGTGCATAGGTATCCAAATGCAACACCCTCTGAACCTAGAGATGCAGAATCTACAGTCGGATGCTACGACTGGTCACACGCACTTAGATCAGTGGACTGACAATGAAAAATATGCAAATTGGGCTCGAGAGTAAGTCCAGCGAGGAAAATCTAGCGTCTGCAGAAAAACCGCAAAGCACCCCGGCAGGCACCCGGGATGTCGTGGGAGCTATGTGGCAACTGTTGGTGGATGGAGCCACCACTCATCGGTGCTCCGGCACCAGCTGCGTCCGCATCAGGGATCTTCACGAGCATTGACTTGGCCGAGTGGGCACAGTAAGTTGTACAAACAGACAAGGACGACTCACATCACAACACTCCCCCATGACCCGATGGTACGCATGTCCATACACGTCAAAAACTGACACAGATGTGGAACAACAGTCCATGCTCACACAGCCCACTCTCAGCCAGCTCAGGCAAGGGGCGAAGCTTGACAGTACGAGTGGCCACCTTGAACTTTGTGCGTGGAAGTGCCTTGGTCAAGAAGTCAGCCCGGTGTATGTCCGTGCTGTCCTAGATGACGTAGACTACATGTCACTCCACAAGATCACGCACAAAGTCATGCTCAACAGCAATGTGCTTTGTGCGTGCATGAAACACACCAGAGTTCTTTGTAATGGCAAGAGTACTCTGGTTGTCATAGCGCAGAATGACGTAAGACACAGACTGATGCAGCTTACAAAACACACGCTACAGCCACACTGCCTTTGCAGCCCTCCGTCTCCAGAGCAACATGCTCAGCCTCTGATGAGCTACGTGCAATACAATCCTACTTGCCGCTGCGCCAAGACACAACGGTGCCACCAAGCAGGAACACATAGCCTGTCCGACTGCGCCCATTAGGACTCCACTCAATGTCAATGTAGTCGGCACCTACCACCGAACACTGCCGTCGAAAGCAGAGTCTATAACACCTTGTGGATACCACGTTCTGCACCACTTACACAGCCGCATGAAGGGCTCTCGCCCGAGGATTCTGTGTAATCTCTACAAGGAGGTTGACGGTGAAGGCAATGTCGGGTCGTGTGGTAGTGGCCAGGTACATCAAAGAGCGAATCAGGCGCAACTATAGGGTCACGTCCACTGTCTCCCCCAGCTTTGCTAGATCATCCACCTTCAGAGCATCCTTCCCGTCAGGTGCGATGGGGGTGGAGGCTGTGGGAACTGCACCAAGGAGGTGAACAAAACGCTCCCCCACAATGCAGGCGGAACATGCCTGATGCAACAAGAGTGTTCGTCCCTGATGATCATACACAATCTCCATCCCAAGAAACACAGCTGCGACACCAAGGTCCATCCTACAAGCAGCCTAAAGGAATGTCTTGGCCTCCTTCATGGCCTCCATCGAAGGAGACGCAATCAGGAGGTCGTCCACGTAGACAAAGATGTCCGTGAGGCTCACAACTACCTGTCTTAGAAAGAGAGACGGATGCGCGTCACTCTGCACGTAACCAGCACGTGTCTGTCTGCCGATGATCTCCAAGTTCCAGTACCTTGGTGACTGTTTCAGGCTGTACAAGGCCTTGCGCAAGCGCCAGACCTTGTCACCAACCTTGAATCCACGTCGTTAAACCATGTAGGTCTCCTCCTCTAAGATGTCGTGGAGGATGGCGTTGTTCACATCCATCTGGTACACCTCCCAGTCATGGTGAGCAACAACCCCGAATAGAGCGCAAGCGGTGGTCATACGGCCAACGCGTGCGAAGGTGTAAGTGAATTCTACACCCTCAACCTGCGAGAATCCCTTGGCCGTCAAGAGAGCCTTGTAGGGATCCAGTGTGCCATCAGACTTCACCTTCTTGCGAAAGACCCACTTGGCCTGCACAGAATCCGCCCATGCGAGAGGTCGACAGGCTCGTAGATCTCATGCTCATGGATGGCTCATAGCTCATCCTCACAAGTAGCATGCCACAAGTCTGTATCCTAAGCTAAGAGTGCTTCCTTCAACGTACCTGGGTAAGGCAACATCTAGGGAGAGCTCCGGGTGGCTAAGACACATGCCTCTGGACTCGGTCTGACCACGACAAGGTCAGTTGCGGCATCGCAAGCGACCGAGAACTCTCGGGAGACCAACTCATTGCTGACAGGACATGCCGGATGCACCTCAGTGTAGTGTGCCTAGACACTCAAGCCAATGGCCTTTGTGCCAGGCTTGCCACTCTCAACAGTACGAGTCAAACATCTAGGCCCTGAGTCAGCAACCCGCTGAGTCCTAGAGGCCAGTGGCCTAAGGCAACCACCTGGCTCGCGTGAGTAGCTCGATGCAGAGGAGCTCACCTCAGGCTGCGGAGAATGCTGTTGGGCCATAGCCGCAGGTGAAATAGGTGCATGTGCTGGAGTGGGTGTGACAGAGGGGACTTTCGCTCACACGGGATCAGGTGTGCCAGAGGGGACAGACACGGGCACGGGATCAGGTGTGTCAGAGGGGACCAACAGTGGCACGGAATCATGAGAGCCAAAGGGTTCTGGTATTGGTACAGGATTAGATGTGTCAACAGGGACCGACACTAGCATGGAATGAGGTGTACCAGAGGGGTCTAACACGAGCACAGGATCAAGTGGGCCAGATGGGACTGATGAGGCTACTCGACCCACAGCCACGATGGCCGGATCGTCTGCAGCCAAAAACTGGACCGCAGGTGAGGACGCATCCGGAGGACTAGACTCCCCCATCCAAAGGACTAGACTCCCCCATCTGACGGGAGGCCACACAAGTAGGAACATGGTCGGCGGCGAGCAATAGAATGCTGGACAAGTCGCGGTAGGTGAGAGATTAAAAGAAAAGAGTATCTCAAGACTCAACAATGCGATGGCGAGCAAGGTCCCAAAAGTGCGAGGCCATGGACCGTGGGGAGATACCAAGGAGGCTACACATGTGTCCCGAGGTGAGACCTTGGACCCTTGCTGGTCCTCGGTGTACCAGACGTAGGCGAGAGACCCCCAAACGTGAGCAATATGGAGAGTGACATGGTTTGGAACTTGTATGGTGTGACATGGTTTGGAAGTGGACCATGTGGTAAGTGGTTCCAAACCCACATCATGTAGCAGAAGCCCTCAAAGGCAAAGGACTCCAAATAACCGCACTCTAACTGCATAGCACAAACCACATCCTCCATGGTGCGAATCTAACACTCAGACGTACCATTTTACTGTGGTGTAGCAAAGAGAGAGAGCTGGTGAATAATACCGTGCTCAGCAAAGTTGGCATCCATCTCGCCTAAGAACTTACCACCACCGTAGATAGTGTCTGTATGAACCCAGCGCTAATTCTGATTGTGCCATTGGGTCTGCAGCATCATGCTCTGCTTAGGGTCCATGTCTCTTGTTGCGTGGCAGTGTTTGGCATCATGGACCATCGTAGGCACTGCCTAGGTTTGGGCAGCCATAACTCTTTGCTGCTGTTTTTCTAGCTGATTCTGACCACACCACTGCATTTGCAGCATTGGTATTATGGTAAGGCCCAGTTTTTGGGCAAAACAGACGACGCCCGGGTTTTGGGCTTTTGGGCGTGTGCCAGGGCTCACCAAGAAAACCCTACCTACAAGAAAACAGGTCCAAGACTGTTTTCTGATTGGCTGGTGAGCTGAGTAACAAGTTCTACACTAGTGGGGGGGGAGCTAGAACTTGGAGGGATCTCCCATTGTTGCTTATTCTTCACTCCTAATCAGTTACTTCCAGTTTTCACCTGCTTTCTGACGCTAACACTGGCGCACGCGTTTCTGAGTAACAAATCCAGAGCACTTAGACTTCGACTCTAGAGTAGCACACTGAGGGGGCAGCAAACTAAGCAACTTCCGTGGAAGATTGCATGCTGCATCAACACCGCCACTGCCCCAACTTGTGCTCTAGTGTAGTTTCCATTTTGGTATCAGAGCCAAAGAGTAGCAACAGCAGCAGACGACTGAAGTATATGTACTCGACTACGCTGGCGGAACCCCCATACGAGCCAGTGCAAGGCGAATGCTTCCGGATTTTTCTGACAGCACTGACCCCCACGCTGGACGCGAGGAGGTGAGCGGCACGCCATGTTAGGCGCTTGCTGGCGACAATGCATGTGGCGACGTCCTCCAGGTCGAGTGGTTGGCAGCAGTAGCCCCTAGCAGTAGGAGTAGCTTACAGCAGCAGCAAGCAGTGGCAGCAGCAGCTAGTAGCAGCGATGCGAAGCAGCAGCCAGCCGCAGCAGCAGCTCGTAGCAGCTCGCAGCAGTAGCAGCTTGCAGCAGCAACGAGCAAAAGCAGCAGCAAACAGCAGCAATAGTAGCAGTAGTAGTAGCAGTAGCAGCAGCGAGCAGTAGCAACAACAAGCAGCACCAATGACCAACAGCAACAACAGCAGCAGCCGCTACTGCAGCTGCCCGTAGCCCGCTCCTCGCAGTGAGCAGCAAGCTTACTGCTCACAATGAGCAACGAGCAGGCAAGAGCGAGCAGCGAGCTCGCTGCTCGCGGCTCACTGCTCGTAGCGAGCAGTGAGCTCACTGTGACAAGAGAAAAAGAAAAAAGAAAAAACAATGAAGGGAAAAGACCCCCCACCCCGTCAACAGCATTGTTGTGGCTGCCGCCACCGCCATAGCCAAAGCAGCAGATGTAGTAGTCGCAGCAACACGTAGCATCTTAGGAGTAGCAGCAACAGTTGCAGCAACAGCAGCAATAGCATCAGCATGTGCAGCAACTACAGCCATCGCAGCTGCAACAACAACCGCAGCAATAGCAGCCGTAGTAGCTGCTGCAACAGCAGATCAACAGTAGCAACAGTGGCAATAGTAGCATCAGCAACAGCAGTGACTACAGCCAAACAACAGTGGCTCCAGCAATGACCGCTGTTAATGTCAGCAGCCATCCACTGACGTCACTGCTGACATCAGTGCTGGTGTCATCAATACACAAAAAAACAAGAGAAGGGGGGACGAAACTCCATAGCAGTAGTAGCACCAGATAACGCAAGCAGTAGCTATTGACGTCAGCCGTCCTAGGCTGACGTCACTACTGACGTCAACAGTATACACAAAGGAAAAAGGAAAACAAACAAAGAAAGAGGCACCAACACCATGGCTAACAGCTTCACTAGGGAGGGGTCCTCCTCCGTTGGGTGGACCCCTAGGAGGGGTACCCCTCCTCTTTTCTTGTAGCAACTGTAGAAGTTTTTGCAGCAGGAGCAGCAGTAGCATCACTCCACATGCTCCATCACCGATGCCTCTGACCCCCTAGCCACCATCCAACAATAGATTACCGCTCTGACGCAGCAGCTTGCAGCACTACAGCCGTCGGCCTCTCAGACTCACACCGGTGGCCCGCTGCCTTTCATCCCTCCTAGGCACGCAAGCCTTGCTGTGTCTGCTACTACGCATTATCTTGTGCATTTGCAGACTCAGCGTCAGCGGCAAACTGTGACCTCCGTCCTTGGCCCCACTCTAAACGCCGGCCGTAGGCCCAAAAACTTTGAGACGCCGCCCCCCCCGCTCCAGACCGGCGAGCAATTCTGGAGTTGGGACCTCAGCTTCTGCATCTAGGCACAGGGTGAGGACTTGTGGGCATACTACACCCTTCCATACGACTCCACCCAGGCCGACCAGTTGTATGACACTAATCGTGCCGCACGCGCTCTTGTTCCCGTCTCTCCTCCGGCGTCCCCCCTAGCCCTAGAGCCCTTCCTTGGCGACTTTACCTCAGGCGAGACACCAGACCCTGCTGGTGTGTGGCATGTTCTCACTTGTCCCCATTGTCTATCCAGTGAGGCTGAGACCAGTCGTCTGCTGCGGGAGACCGAGACAATCACCGCCTACTGGCAGCGGGCTGAGGACATCCTCCTTCGCTTCGGCACCTCTGCTCCACCCCCTCTCGCTGCACTCCACACCATCAAGCCTGGTGCCACCAATGCGTACGCGGACGTCTTTGTCCACTACTCCCAGGAGGTGCTCTCCACCATGGGGGCCGAGGGCATCCTCATGCCTAAGGCATACGAGCTCTTCCTCAGGATTGAGGAAGCTCATCAGGATTCCCGCCTCCAGGCACAAAAGTCCTCGCCTCACCTGCCGTCGCCTCCATGGCCGTTGCCTGCCCCGCAGCAGCGACTTCCACCAGCTCCTCATTGCCGAGAAAGAAGAAGCGTCAGGGCAAGAAGGGTAAGGGCTAGCAGCAACAGCAACAGCAGCAGTCAACTAGGTCCAGTGGCAGTGGCTCGGTTTGCCACAACTATGGCCAGCCAGGGCATGGGTGGTACACGTGCCCGCTACCAACGGACGAGGCTCACGTCAACGCCACCATGCGTCGCCAGCGGGAGCATTGTCTCACCTGCGCCGCCATCAGCGTTGCCCCCTCCGACACCTTGACCCTGTCCAGTAGCTCCACTCCTCCAACCGCAAGCACAGTCCCGCAGGCGCCAACTCCTCAACAGTATCATCCGTAGCCATCACCGCCGCCGTTCCCTTCACCGAGGCAGTCTTCCTTCTATTGGGGCTCCGATGCCATCACTCCGCACTGTGCCTACACTCCCGGGCCATCCACGCATAAGCGAAAGTTGGAGTAGTTCATTGCGCTCCAGCTCGGCCTGCCTCGCCCTCCCCCTCAGGGAAGTACGAGTTGCATCACCTCCTGCTCGACCCCCTCGCCCTGCATGAATGAGACTGAGTTGCGGTCGTACCCTGCCTCCTCGTCTGTCTCGTTGTCTCCAATGGTCTCCCCTGTTCCCCTCTGTGACGACGTCGCATGGCTTGATGATTGGTAGTCTCGGTTCGCACCCCCTTCCACCGCATCCTCGTCTCTTGCTTGCTGCCATGTGACTGTTAGCGATCTTGCGACTCCGGTCCACAACCCGGCCGAGACCTGGATCATCGACTCTGGGGCCACGCATCACATGACGGCCTCTCGCGAGGCCTTCGGTATGCTTGGTCCTGTTGGCGATGTCTCCGGTGTCCGGACAGGCTCCGGCCAGGTGTTTCCTGTCCGCGGCGTTGGTGTTGTTCGTTTCCATGGTCCTGCCGGTGATGTCTTCCTCACCGATGTCCTTTTCGTCTCCGATCTTGAGCTCAGCCTTCTGTCCGTTACTGCCTTTGAACGCATGAGCATGGATGTTGTGCACTCGCGTGGTATTGGCACTATGTCGTTGCGTCCGTCCGGTCTTGTCTTTCTCCACGCCACCGCTAGTGGCAACTTGTGGCACATGCCTTGTCTGTCTTCCTCTCCCTCTGTCGCCTCCTTGTCGGCCACCGCAGGCCACGTGCTTGTCAACAGCATGCTTTCTCCGCACCACACCCGTCTCTTGCAACGTTGCCTTTGCCATGTCCACTCGGTTGTCGTCGACAACATGCTCCACACCCAGCCAGCCAAGGGCCTTTACCTTGAGACTTTCCCTTTGACGTCCCCCACGCAGTGCGTTGACTATGCTCAGGGCAAGATACACCGGTCCACATACCCTTTGTCCTCCTCCCGTGCATCCGCCCCTCTCGACCTGGTCCATTCTGACATCATGGGTCCTTTCCCTAACGAGTCCGTCGGAGAGCATGGCCGTTATGTCCTCACCACCACTGACGACAACTCTCGCTACCGCTGGGTCTTCCACCTTCGGCACAAGAGCGATGTCGCCCCTGCCATTCAGGACAAGCTTGTCCTTGCGGAGCGCGAGTGTGGTCGACCTCTTTACCGCTTTTGCTCCGATCGTGGTGGTGATTACATGGGCAAGACCACCACGTTTCTTGTCTCCCACGATATCCACCATGAGGCGTCCGCGCCCTACACGCTCGCCCAGAATGGCATCTTCGAGAGGTGGAACCGTACCACGGCCCATGCCATCCGCACCATGCGGGTTGAGTCTCGCCTCTCCGATGGCTTCTACTTTGAAGCCATGGCTTACATGACATGGGTTTGGAACCGGAGTCCTCACGGACCCCTTCCCCGCCAGTCCACGCCGTACCAACACTAGTGCGGTCAGCGAGCCGACCTTCGCCCTACTCGCATGTGGGGTTGCGTGGCCATTGTGTGGCTGCATGCCCCGCAGCAGGACGGAAAGCTCGCCCTCCGCAGGCGTCCTCGTAGCTTTCTTGGTGTCTCTCGTCAGTCCAAGGCTTGGCGCTTCTAGGTTCCCTCCCGACACGGCATCGTCGAGTCCGGCGATTTCCTCCTCTTTGAGGAGTTGTTTTCGCGCGCTCTTGTTTGCTGCGGCTCCTCGGTGTCCCTCCAATCGCGTGGGGGAGTGGTGAGTCCGTCCTCCGTCCTGCCGCTTCCGGGTGGCACATCACTTAGTCCCTCCAAGCTAGCAGCCCCAGTCGCGCCCACTGGCCCCTCCGGGCTGATGATCCCAGACGCACCCCCTTCGGCTGACGGTCCCAGATGCGCCCGCTGGCCCCTCCACGCCGGCAGCCCCAGACGCGCCCACTAGCCCCTCTAGGCCGACGGTCCCAAATACGCCCGGTGGCCCCTCTGGGCCGGCAACCCCAGACGCGCCCGCTAGCACCTCCGGGCCTGTGGTCCCAGTCGTATCCAGTGGTCCCTCCGGGCCAGCTGATCCAGTCACATCCACTGGTCCTTCCGGGCCAGCCGCTCCAGCTGTACCTGATAGCCCCTCGAGGCCGGTGGCCCCAGTCGCATCCGCTGGCCCTCCGGGCCGGCGGCCCCAGTCATGTTCGATGGCCCCTCCCGGCCAGCCGTCCCAATTACGCCCGCTGGCCCCTCCGGGCCGGCAGCCCCAGTCGCGTCCACTGGTCCCTCCCGCCCAGCAGCCCCGTCTGCCTCCGCCGACCCATCAGACTCGGTGCCATCTCCTGCCCTACCGCGCTACATGCGTGGCCCAGGCGGTAGCCTCTGACCAAGGCCGTCGTTTAGCGTGCAGACCGCAGTACCTTGCCCCGTGGAGTCTCAGCCCCCTATCGCTCCATGTCTCTCTTCCACTCCTACGGTCGTGAGTGGGGACCCTGGCACCAAGGCCCTCGGTCAGACCACTTTGGCTGTCATCGCAAACCTTCACCCTAGCTTTGCACAAGGATGCACCATGCTCCATCACGAGCATCAGCATGTTGTCATGGCTCCACTTGTACGCATCCCATCTGGAGCTTGAGACGCACACTCTCTCTCAATCCGCTCCATAGCACGCCCGGAGGACCCAGCCACCCTACGTGAGGCTTGAACCTCTCCTGAGGCCGCACACTGGGATGCTACCTGCGCTGACAAGCTCGCTGCTATCCGGCAGCACCACGTGTATGACCTCATCGACCTCCCTCCAGGTCGGAAGGCCATTGGTGCCAAGTGGGTCTTTCAGCGCAAATGGAGGCTCGACGGGTCCTTGGACAAGTATAAGGCCCGCCTCATAGCCAAGGGGTTTGCTCAGGTCTCTGCAGTCAATTACGACCAGATCTTTGCCCTAACTGACCGATTCTCCACGAGCCGAGCGCTCTTCAGTCTAGTTGCCCAGCATATGTGGGAGCTATATCAGATGGACGTGAGTAACGCCTTCCTCCATGGTTCACTCGAGGGTGAGGAGCTCTACATGGTGCAACCTCTAGGCTTCAACGATGGCACTGAGAGAGTTCGGCGGCTGCGAAACGCCCTCTATAGCCTAAAGCAGTCGCCTCGATGCTGGAACCAAGAGATCAGCAGCATGCTCCTTCGCGGTGGCATTCAGCACAGTACCGCTGACCCCACACTATTTGTCAGCCCGCAAGGCCAGACCCTCGCCGCTGTTCTGGTCTACGTTGACGATCTCCTTATTGCGTCGCCTGACATGGCTACCGTCCAGCATGTCAAGGACCTGTTGCACACCACCTACCAGATGAAGGAATTCGGGTCTACCCGAGTCTTCCTAGGCATGGAGCTCGAGCATGATCGCTACGAGGGCGTCGTGCACGTCCACCAGGCTCCCTATGTGCAGACCCTGTCCACTCGCTTCGTTGAGGACCTGCCCCTCATGCCTAGTGTATCTTCACCTATGTCACCTGATGGCCAGGTGAAGCTAAAGAGTCCTGACCTAGCCGTTGTGGAGGAGCCAGTTGACGTGACCACGTATCTGCGAGTCATCGGGTCATTGATGTTCCTAGCGACGACAACGCGTCCAGAGATCGCGTTCGCCGTCAACCTCCTAGCTCAGTCTTCTCACGAGCCGTGTCACCTCCACTTTGAGGCCACGATCTGAGTACTACGCTACGTCATCTTGACTCCTCGGTGAGGTCCCATGTTCTGCCGCCAACCGTCTGTCGTCGCGATGGACTACACCGACAGTGACTGGGCTGGTGGTCCATACGGTAAGAGTCGCACAGGCTAGATCTTTCAAATCGGTGGCACGGCTGTGTCCAAGCACAGTGGCAAGTAGGGGTGCATTGCACGCAGCACTGCTGAGGCTAAGTACGTGGCCCGTGGCACAGGCGAGTGTGAGAGTGTGTGGTTGCATCGTCTGGTGTTCCAGTTGCGTCAGTCCGTCGCATCCATCACGTTGCATTGTAATGATAAGAGTGCCATGGCCATCGCCGACAATGACGGCGTGCATCACACATGCACAAAAAACATCAATGTTGAGTATCACTATGTGTGTTCTTTGTTGCATGACGACAGCATCAGCATTGTGTGGCTTGAGACAGCACGGCAACTGGCTGACTTTTTGACCGAGGCACTGAAGCGCGACTCGTTCAAGAAGGCTATGAGTTCAGTTGGTGTGCGTCCGTAAGTGGCTCTCTTTGTCATTGCCTGTGTCTCTCTGTGCCCTGCGGAAGTTTGGTTGTTGACTGTGTCTCTGCCCGCACATGTGCACTACGCCTCTGAGTCATGGGGGAGTGTTGTTTTTTGTGCATCTCTCATTATGCTTTGCTGTGTCCTCCCGGCTTGTGTACATTGGTGTGCAAATGACAAACTGCGAAACTCCACACTGCTGGAGTGTTGTCCGGTGGAGCCAACGCACGCTGAGGCCTACTCGCATTTCGCTGGAGCCTCTTCCCTCTGGCGAGATGCGCAGCTCTATTGGCAGGCCTCCTCGACAGTCGGGCCGCCGGCGGTCACTGCCACCACAGATGTTGCCTGCAAGAACCGAGCACTAATTCTGACTCTGCCATAAAGTCTGCAGCATCATGCTCTGCCTAGGGTCCATGTCTCTTGTTGCGTGGCATTGTTTGGCATCATGGACCGTCGTAGGCACTACCTAGGTTCGGGCATTCATATCTCTTTGCTGCTGTTTTTCTAGCCAATTCTGACTGCATGACTGCGTTCGCAGCGTTGGTGTTATGGTATGGTCCGGTTTTCAGGCAAAACGGAGAACGCCCGGGTTTTGGGCTGTCACGTGTGTGGCATGACTCACCGAGAAAACCCTGCCTGCCAGAAAATAGGGGCAACATTCTAAGTCGTCCCCATTCTCGCTCGACCATGTCTGAGACGTACCCAAGCTGGAATCTATGCAGCAGGTTGAGGCAGCAGCGTTGTTGATGCAGCGTGTGGACTTCCACGCTCGTTGCTTAAGTCTACTGCCCCCTCAGTCTGCTGCTCTAGAGTCAAAGTCTCTGAGCTCTGGGTTTGTTACTCAGAGATGCACGCGCCAGAGTTAGCGCCAGAAAGCAGCTGAAAACTGGAAGTGTCTGATTAGTGATCAAGAATGAACAACAATGGGAGACCCCTCCAAGTTCTAGCTCCCCCCCCAGCTCTATAGAGCTTGTTACTCAGATCACCAGCCAATCAGAAAACAGCTCTATTTTCAGGCTAGCAGGTTTTCTTGGTGAGGCCTGCCAGACGGCCGACAGCCTCAAACCCGGGCATCATCCGTTTAGCCTAAAAACTGGACCGTACCATAATACCCACGTTGCAAACGCAGCCATGCCGTCAGAAACAGGTAGAAAAATAGTAGCAAAGAGTTATGACTGCCCGAACCCAGGCAGTGCCTACGTTGGTCCAATGTGCCAAACAGTGCCTTGCAATATGAGATATGGACCCTAGGCAGAGCATGACGCTGTAGACACAACATCACAGTCTGATCCAGCACCACAAGCACCACAAGCTCCACCGGACGACACTCCAGTGACGTCAAGTCTCGTCGTCAGTCATCTGCACGCCAATGTACACAAGCCGGAAGGACACAACACAGTACAATGAGAGACACGGAAAAAACAACAGTCCCCCATGACTCCTAGGCACAATGAACATGGGCAGGCAACATCACATGCGACGGCCAAACTCCCATAGGGCACATGGATACGGAAGCCAGGACAAAGGGTGCTACTCACAGACGCACGACGACTGAACTCACAGCCTTCTTGAATGAGTCACGCTTCAGTGCTTTGGTCAAGAAGTCAGCCAACTGTCGTGCTGTCTCGACCCACACAATGCTGATGCTACCATCATGCGACAAAAAACGCACATAGTGATACTCAACATTGATGTGCTTTGTGCGTGTATGATGCACGCGGTCATTGTCGGCGATGGCCATGGCACTCTCATTGTCACAATGCACCGTGATGGACGCGAAGGGCTGATGTTGCTCGGACAACAGACGTCGCAGTCGCACGCTCTCACATGCGCCTTAACCAAGGGCTATGTACTCAGCCTCAGCGGTGTTGTGTGCAATGCACCCCTGCTTGTCACTGTGCCAGGACACCGCTCTGCTGCCAACTAGAAAGATCCAGCCTGTGCGGCTCTTACTGTCAGGACTACTGGCCCAGTCACTGTCGGTGTAGCCCACCGCCACAACAGACGGCTATCGGCAGAACATGAGACCTCGCCGTGGACTCGAGACGACATAGCGCAGTACTCGGATCGCGGCCTCGAAGTGGAGGTGATGCGGTTTGTGAGAGAACTGAGCTAGGAGGTTGACGAAGAACGCAATGTCTGGAGGCGTCGTTGTCGCCAGGAACATCAGTGACCCGATGACGCACAGATACGTGGTCACGTCTACTGGCTCGTCCACCACAGTTGGATCGGAGCTTTCGAGCATCGCCAGACCGTCAGGCGACATGGGTGAGGATGCTCTTGGCACGAGGGACAAGTCCTCAGAGAAGCGTCCGGACAGGGTGCTGACGAAGGCAGCCTGATGGACATGCAATATGCCACCAGAGCGATCATGCTCAAGTTCCATGCCCATAAAGACTTGCGCTGGCCCGAGGTCTTTCATCTGGTAGGCGGCGTGCAGCAAGTCCTTGACCTGCTGGATGGCAGCTGCATCCAGAGATGGAATGAGTAGGTTGTCGACATAGATCAAGACGGCGATGAGCGTCTGACCTCGCGGGCTAATGAACAACGCGGGATTGGCAGAGTTGCGAAGGAGGCCGCCGCTCAAAAGCATACGACTGATTTTTTGGTTCCAGCAGAGTGGTGACTGCGTCAAGCCATATAGGGCTTTTTGCAGCTTCCAGACCTTGCTAGAGCCGTCGTCGAAGCCTGGGGGCTGCACCATGTAGAGCTCCTTGCCCTCTAGTGAGCCATAGAGGAAGGCGTTGCTCACATCCATCTGATGTGATTCCCACCCATGCTGTGCAACCAGGCTAAACAATGCACGGCTGGTGGAGAACCGACCGACCTGTGCAAAGATCTGGTCATAGTCGATACCAGGTATCTGAGCAAACCCCTTGGCCCTGAGACGGGCTTTGTACTTCTCCAGAGACCCGGCTGGCTTCCATTTCCACCGGAAAACCCACTTGGCGCCGATGGCCTTGCGGCCCGGGGGAAGGTTGACGAGCTCATAGACTTGATGTTGCCAGATGGGAGCTAGCTCCTTGCTGCATGCCCCTTCCCAGTGTGCGGCCTCGGGAGACGCCCGAGCCTTGCGCGGGGTGGCTGGGTCCTCTCGTCGCTCAGTGGGGCGGACTGTGAGGGCATGCGCGTTCCGTGCCCCTGGTGGCAGTTGCGTGAGTGTGGCCGTAACGGCATACTGGTGTTCCTGATAGAGCACGGCGTAGCCCAAAGCCGACCCTGGATGTAGGTCTGCAATGACTGACACTGTGGCCAAACCAAGTGCCTTGGTGCCGGGGTCCCCACTCACAACCGTGGGAGTGGAGCCACGTCTGCGAGGCAGTGGATCTGAATCTCCCCCAGGGGGTCGTGGGGTGAGAGGACGTGCAGAGGTGGCCTCAGTGCTAACTGTCGGGACCCTGGGTCTGAGGCTCCCGCCTGGATCGCGTGTGTAGCGAGCCGACACAGACGGGGGAGCCTGCTCTGAGGGATCGACAGACGCAAATGGGGCGGCTGGCCCGGAGGGGCCGGCAGACACAAATGGGGTAGCCGGCCCTGAGGGGCCCGCGGACACGGACGGGGCAGCCGGCCCTGAGGGGTTGGCGGACACGGACGGGGCAATCGGCCCTAAGGGCCTGGCGGACACGGACGAGGCAGCCGGCCCTGAGGGGCTGGCAAACACGGATGGGGCAGCTGTCCTAAGAGGCTGGCGGACGCGGACGGGGTAGCCGGCCCTGAGGGGCTTGCGGACACGGGCGAGGCAGCCGGCCCTGAGGGGCTGGCGGACACATATGGGACAGCCAGCCCTGAGGGACTAGCAGACACAGACGTGACAGCCGTCCCCGAGGGGCTGACGTCTAACGACGCGAAAACTGGCCCTGAGGGGCAGGCGGCCACAGACGGGGAAGCCGGCCCTGAGGGACTGGCGGCCACAGACAGGGAAGCCAGCCCTGAGGGGCTAGCGGACACGGACGGGGCGGCCGGCAAAAGTGGGTTTGTGGACACATGCGATGGACCACCCGGACGCGGGAAGACGGAGGACGGACTCACCACTCCCCCACGCGACAGGAGGAACATCGACGCAACTGGGCAAAGAAGAGGGCATCCTGGGACTCGACAATGCAACGGCGAGCGGGATCCCAAAATCACCAGGCTTTTGACTGACGGGAGACGCCAAGGAAGGTGCACGGGCAACCGCGAGGGTCGAGCTTGCCACCCTGGTGCGGGGCAGGCAACCAGACGATGGCAACGTAGCCCCAGACACGGGTTGGACGCAAGTCGGCACGTTCTCCACACCAATGTTGGTATGGGGTGGACTGACGAGGAATGGGTCCATGGGGAATTTGGTTCCAGACCCATGTCATGTAGGTTATGACCTCAAAGTAGAAGCCGTCAGAGGCGCCGGATTCGACCCACATGGTATGCACGGCGCCGGCCATGGTGCGGTTCCACCGCTTAGAGACCCCGTTCTGGGCGGGCGTGTACGGCGCCAACGTCTCATGATGGACACCACGGGAGGCAAGGAAAAGGGTGGTCTCCCCCAGAAACTCGCCCCTGCGGTCTGAGCGGAAGCGGCGGAGGGAGCGACCACACCCCCGTTCAGCGCGGACAAGCCAATCCCCAATGTTGGGCGCGACGTCGCTTTTCAACCGTAGGCAGAAAACCCAGCGATAGCGGGATTAGTCGTCCGTAAGATTCAGAACGTAACGACCGTGCTCGATGACAGACTCTGTCGGGAGAGGACCCATGACGTCACAGTGGTCGAGGTCAAGCGGGGCGGACGCGCGAGAGGCAGAGAGGGGGTAGGTGGAGCGGTGCATCTTGCCTTGAGTGCAATCGATGCACTCAGTGGGGCACAGCAGAGGAAAGGAGGCTAAGTCAAGACCCGTGGCTGGTTGTCTGTGAAGCATGATGTCAATAGCGACAGAGTGGATGTGACAGAGGCGGCGATGCAGGAGACGCGTGTGCTGTGGAGACAATGTGCTGGTAATGAACACGTGGCCAGTGTCAGTCGACGAAGAGGAGACGGAGGTGGGAGCAGAAAGGCGCGGTACATGCCACAAGCTGACGCAGGCGGTGGCATGCTGGACAACACGATCGGACGGACTTAGCGACACAATGCCCATACCACGTGAATGCAAAACGTCTATGTTCATGCGTTCAAGGGAGATGACAGACATGAGGCTGAGCTCAAGGCCAGGGACAAAGAGAAAATCAGTCAAGAAGACGTCACCCGCAGGACCACGGAAACGAACGACGCCGACTCCACGAACGGGCAAGACCTGACCAGATCCCGTCCTAACCCCGGTGACATCGGTGACGGGACCAAGCACACTAAAGGACTCGCGCGAGGCCGTCATGTGATGCGTGGCCCCGGAGTCGATGATCCAGGTCTCTGAAGGATCCTGGACCGGAGAGGCCAGGTCGTTGGCAATCACATTGCAGTGGGCGAGCGACGCTGATGAAGTGGACGGAGGTGCAAATAGCGAGTGCCAGTCATCTAGCCAGGCAACATCGTCTCGAAGAGGAGCGGGAGAAGAGAGGGCGGCACAGGACAGGACAGGCGAAAATACAAGCCATGTGCGCAACAACGACTCTGTCATGCGGGACGGGGAGGAACTGCCAACGACGCAACTCGCACTTCCCTTGGGAGGAGGGCGAGGAAGTCCGAGCAAGAAGGCGATGAATTGCTCCGGTTGGCGCTCGCGGGTGGAGGGTCCGACAAAGTATATGGACTGCGGTGTGACGGTGCCAAAGTCGGAGAAGGGAGAGGAGGAAGCCAGTGATGGGGCAGCGTGTGCGGACAGCTGTGAAGGATGCTAAGGTGGGACCGTCACGAAGGGCGTTGATGTGACAAGAACAGCAGCGGCTACGGCGCTGGTGGCAAGGCGGCGCTCGCGCTTGCGACGCATGGTGGCGATGACACAAGCCTCGTCAGTTGGAAGTGAACATGTGTACCATCCGTGTCCAGGCTGGCCACAGTTATGGCAAACAAGGTCGGCGCTGCCAGATCTGCTGGTCTGCTGCTGAGTGCCCTTGCCCTTCTTGCCCTTCTTCTTCTTCTTCTTGGTAGAGGAGGAGGCGCCAGAGGATGCTGCTGCTGCTGATGCAACGGTAGGAGCGGCGACGGCAGGAGCGGAAAGATAAGGGAGGTTAGGAACTCTGTGCGATGGATGTGGGACTCCTGACGAGCATCCTCGATGCAGAGGAAGAGCTTGTACGCCCAGGGCATGAGAGTACCCTGGGCGGCCATGGCCTCGAGAACGTCCTGGGAGTAATGGACGAAGACGTCGAAGAAGGAGGCAGTGGCGCTGTGCTTGATGGTCAAGAGCGCAGACAGGGGAGGTAACGCGGCGTCTCTAAGGCAGCGGAGTAGGTCCTCTGCACGCTGCTTGTAGGAGGTGACCGTCTTAGTCTCCCCCATGCGAAGGGAGTTGAACTCCCGGAGCAGACGGCTGGTCTCAGCATCGCTGGACGGGCGATGAGGGCAAATGAGTATGTGCCAGGCCGCTGTTGGGTCAGGGAGGGCTCCGGTGGTGAGGTCGCCGAGGAAGGGCTCGAGGGCGAGGCGTGAGGCTGGAGGGGCGACGGGGACGAGAGCACGCACCGCGCGACCGGCATCGTAGACCTGGTCGGCCTGGGTGGTGTTAAAGGGCAGAACGTAGTAGGACCATAAGCCCTCACCCTGTGCCCAGATCCAGAGACTGAGTTCCCAGCTCCGGAACTGGTCGCTAGCTTGAAGCGATGGCGGTGGGGTTTCAAAGTCCTTTGACCTGCGGCCGGCACCCAAAGTGGGGCCTAGGACAGATGTCACCGTCTGGTGTTGGCGTAGGGTGTGTTGTTGCGCCAGGTACTGTGTGGGAAAGGATAGGGCCGGGCTCGCGTATCCTGGCAGAGCAAACGGCGCTTGCAAATGTTGGTGTGGCTGCTGCGGGGAGGCTGTTGTTACTCCTGTTACGACTGTTGTGGCAATGGGGGAGGCGGCACCTGTAGTGCCGCGAGCTGCTGTGTCAGAGCTACAAGCTACTGCTGAAGAGCGGCAAGCGGATCTGTCGAGGCACAAGGACAAACGCCAGATTGTGCAGGGTGACGCTGCTACTGCTGCTCCTGTTGTTGCTCCTACTGTTGCTGATGCTGCTGCTCCTAGTGCTACTGCTCCTGCTGCTGTTGCTACTATTACTGTTGCTACTACTACTACTACTGTAGCTGTTGTTGTTGCTACTGTTGTTGCTGCTGTTGTTATTGCTGCTGCTGCTGATGTTGTTGCTACTGCTGCTGTTGCTGCTCCTGCTGATGCGGTTGCTGTTGCTGCTGCTGTAGGTGCTGCAGCTGCTTCAGGAAAGGGGGACGAGGTCCCCTCCCCTATCAGAGGAGGACCCCTCCCCGCTAAGACTAGTGGGCATGTTTCAAGCGCCTTCCCCCTTTTTTCTGTTTGTGCTGCTGACGTCAATAGTGATGTCAGCGGTGTTGTCTGCCTCAAAAAGTTGACTTCAGCAAATCTTGTTTAGAATGTACATGATTCCCTCTTTTTTTGTTGATGACGTCAGTAGTGCCGTCAGTAGTGACATCAGCTGAACAGCTGCTAACGTCAACAGCGGTTGTTGATGAGGCCGATGCTGCTACAGTTGTTGCAGATGCCGATGCTGCTGTTGAAGCAGCTGCTGTTGCTACTGTTGTTGTAGCTGTTGTTGTTGCTGCTGCTGCTACTGCTCCTTTTGTTGCTACTATTGATGGTGCTGCTGCTACTGCTGCTGTTCCGAGTTGCTACGGCTGCTGCAGCAGGTAAGGCAGCTGTTCACGGGGTGGGGGAATTTTACTGGTGTGTTTTTTTTTCCTTCTGCTTGTTGTGGGCAGCAAGCAGCGAGCAGCGTGCTCGCTACTCGCTGCCAACAGCCCACCGCTCGCAGCGAGCAACGAGCTTGCTGCCTGCAACTTGCTGCTCACGACGAGCTGCGGGCAGCAGGCAGCAGCAGCTCGCTGCTGCTGCTGCTGTTACAACCGGCTACTGCAGTTGCTCCTGTTGGCCGCCGCTACTGCTTGTCGCTATGGGCTGCTACTGCTGCTAGTTGTTGCTGCTGCTGCAAGCTACTGCTGCTGACAGCTGCTATTGTTGCTGCTGACAGCTACTGCTGCTGCTAACAGCTACTACTGCTGCTGTTGACAACTGCTGCTGCTGCACGCAGCTGCGGCTTGCTACTGGTGCCATTGCTCACTACGGTTGCCTGTCGATGCTGCTGCTACAGGCTACTGGTGCTGCTTGCTGGTTCCAGTCACTACACCTAAGTGACGTGCGTCGTCGATCGTTGATGTCAGACGTGGCCTGCCGCTCACCTCCTCGCGTCAAGCGTGGGGGTGAGTACTATCGGAAAAATCCAACAGCATTTCCCCTGGCCCAATGGCTGTGGGAAAACATCTGAGGCCGCCACCAGGCGGGTAAATGCTGCCGGGCAAACTCCGGCAACATTTCCCCTGCACTGGCGTATGGGGGTCCGCCTGCGTTGTCTCGCACCTGTACGCCAGTCTTCTGCTGCTTCTGCTATGCTTTGGTTCTGATACCAAGCTGGAATCTATGCAGCAGGTTGAGGCAGCAGCGTTGTTGATGCAGCGTGCGGGCTTCCACGCTCGTTGCTTAAGTCTACTACCCCCTCAGTCTGCTCCTCTAGAGTCTGAGTCTGTGAGCTCTGGCTTTGTAACTCAGAGATGCGGGCGCTAGAGTTAGCGCCATAAAGCAGCTAAAAACTGGAAGTGACTGATTAGTGATCAAGAATGAACAACACTGGGAGACCCCTCCAAGTTCTAGCTCCCCCCCCCAACTCTGTAGAGCTTGTTACTCAGATCACCAGCCAATCAGAAAATAGCTCTATTTTCAGGCTGGCAGGTTTTCTCGGTGAGGCTTGCCAAACGGCGGACAGCCCAAAACCCGGGCGTCATCCGTTTTGCCTGAAAACTGGACCATACCATAGTACCGGTGCTATGAACGCAACCGTGCGGTCAGAAACAGCTAGAAAAATAGTAGCAAAGAGTTATGACCGCCTGAACCCAGACAGTGCCTACGCTGGTCCAATGTGCCAAACAGTGCCCCGCAATATGGAATCTGGACCCTAGGCAGAGCATGACGTTATATACACAACAGCACAGTCAGATCCAGCACCACAAGCACGCAGACGACCTCTGCGGAGCCAGTGACTGCCTGCGGCTCGACCGCAAAGGAGGCCTGCTGATGGAGCTGAGCACATTGACGTAGGGAGGAGGCTCCAGCGAACTGCGAGTAGGCCTCAGCGTGCGTCGGCTCCACCGAACGACACTCCAGCGACGTCAAGTCTCATCGTCAGTCATCTCCACGCCAATGTACACAAGCCAGGAGGACACAACAGAGTACAATGAGAGACACGGAAAAACCAACACCCCATTCTGGGCAAAATGGATAGATCGTCCCCATTCCGGAAAGTTATGTCCAGGTCGCCCCCACTTTGGTACTCCAGGGATTTATGGCTAGGATACCCAGCACGTTATGTTGTGCTTTGTGCCGTTCCTGTACAATTTACTGTGACCACTCAGCCGTGTCCATACTCGTGCAGATCCCTGAGGCAGGCGGCCCTGGTGACACCGGCGCGACGACAGGCGGCGGACTACCCGCCTGGAGCTGACCGACCACTGTTCTAGAGCCCCAGATGTCACCAGGACTCCTTGCTGTGCCTTCTACGTCTTGCAGGCGCCGTTCGGCGGACTGTGCATGAGGCCCATTTGCATGTTTTTGCATTGTATACTCGCTGTCAGTCAATGGATGCATGCATGTGACCAGTCGCTGCGTCCGTCTTTTGATTCTGCACGTCTAGGTTCAGACGACGTAGGATTCTGACATGTGTGTGCAGAGTTACGGCCAAAACAGTGGTTTTGGGCCGGTTTTAGGACAGCTCTTGGACTGCCGCGTGCGACACCCGCCGTGCGCCGCGGCAGGTATTTATGCCCTGGACCTCTCAGTTGTCATTTCTCTCTGCATATGCTATATTGAAGCATTCTGACACTGTGCCTTGTGTCTCCTAGCCAAACCCTTGCCGTTGCGTGTACGACCTGTGACTGTCGTCACCGTCTGACCAGGCACTGACGCCCGGTCAGCGNTTTTGCATTGTATACTCGCTGTCAGTCGATGGATGCATGCATGTGACCAGTCGCTGCGTCCGTCTTTTGATTCTGCACGTCTAGGTTCAGACGGCGTAGGATTCTGACATGTGTGCGCAGAGTTACGGCCAAAACAGTGGTTTTGGGCCGGTTTTAGGACAGCTCTTGGACTGCCGCGTGCGACACCCGCCGTGCGCCGCGGCAGGTATTTATGCCCTGGACCTCTCAGTTGTCATTTCTCTCTGCATATGCTATATTGAAGCATTCTGACACTGTGCCTTGTGTCTCCTAGCCAAACCCTTGCCGTTGCGTGTACGACCTGTGACTGTCGTCACCATCTGACCAGGCGCTGACGCCCGGTCAGCGGCTGTGTTGCTAGGAAGCTTCTACGCACTTTCTCATGGTATCAGAGCAGTGAGACATTTCTCACTGAGCTGCGCAGTAGAGACGCAGCAGAGCAGCAGCAGTGAGAGTCACCGCTGCAGCAGAGTTCTCTGGGATCCGTTGGAGACGGCCGGTCGCCGTCAGCGTATCCCACCCACCACGTGAGATCGCAGCTGCACAGGCAGCAGCAGCGGCGTCTACCGCCACGCAGAGGTGTGTGGCGGCCGCGGTGCGTGCAGCCGCCCTCCCACAGCCGCAGCAGCAGAGCAGCAACAGCAGAGGCGGCGGCGGCAGCAGCGCAGCAGTAGCGGCCGCAACAGTAGCATGGCAGCAGCGGCGGCAGTAGCAGCGCAGCAGCAGCGTCGGCAGGAGCAGCGCAGCAGCGGCAGCAGCACAGCAGCAGCAACGGCAGTCGTGGTGGCAGCAGCAGCGCAGCAGTGGCAGCAGGAGCAGCGCGCGGCGGCGGCAGCCAGCAGCAGCGCGCGACGGCGGCAGCGAGCAGCAACGCGCGGCGGCGGCAGCCAGCAGCAGCTGCAGCGCGTAACAGCAGCCGCCGCGCGCAGCAGCAGCCGTCGCGTGCAGCAGCAGCAGCAGCAGCAGCGCAGCCGCTGCTGCCACCGCTGCACACGCAGCTACACAGCTGCTGCTGCAGCTGACAGCACAGCTGCAGCAGCAGCTGGGCTGAAGCTGCTGCGCAGCTTCCGCGGAGCTGCCGCGCGCCACCGCGAAGCGGCAGAACCGTGACAAAAAAAAAGGGAGGGGACGAGCTGACATCAGCATTGTTGATTGCTGACGTCATCAGGTCGTGCTGACGTCAGCAACCACTTGCTGATATCAGCATTACACTTAGCCAAAATTTCACCCGGAAAGTCAAAAGTTGCCAGCGTTTCAAATCCTCGAGAAACGTAGACGGTTTTGAAATCCGGCAAACTTGACCTGTCGTCCCATAGTGAGCGGCGACATGAGTTCGCCCGACGACAAGGACAAGGGACCAGGCGATCCCTCCTCCTCTTCTTCAGGGGTATTGAGACCTCGCTCGCAGGCCATTGAGGACATGCGCAGCCAGCAGGAGGAGATGCGTTGTCTGTAGCGAGAGCAGACGGACGCGATCCGCACGCTGACTGAGCTCCTGCGCGCTCAGTCCACCGCTCCTTCGCGGATTTCTGAGGGAGCTACCGGCGTTGCGGCCTCCACCCAGCACTCGGCTCAGGTGTCTGTGACAGGTGCCCTGCCTGCTTCACCTCCTGGTGTGGTTTCCCCACCACCTGCGGACCTTCTTGATGACGAGCCATTCATTCCAGGCTTCGAGGATGACTCCCAGGAGCGGAAGATTCGTCTTCTACAGGAGCGCCTCCGTCAGCTGCAAACGGGTATCCGACCTTCACCCGTGTCCCCGATACGACCGTCACCTGACTTCCCCGGTGATCACCCCCTTCCAGGAGTTTTCCTCGTCTCTGGCCCTCCTCAGCCTGCGGTTGCTCTCCCAACGGAGCGGCAGCCAAAGGACTTTGAGGCACCACCTCCACGGTACATCAGCGAGGATGGATTTGACTGCTGGGAGATCCTTTTCCAGGTGTGGGCCACTTCCGAGGGAGTGTGGCCTTACTACCACAACCCATACCAGTCTACAGATCTAGCACAGGTGCTGACAGCAGCCCGGGCCATGCAAGGACTTCTCTACGCCATGCCACGCGAGACTGTCGTTGACTTCCGCCCCTTCCTCGGCGAGGCTGGCACAGGCACCGGAGCTGATCCTCGTGGAGGCTGGGATCTGGCGTTGTCCCTACTGGCAGCAGAGACGCACGCCACGCGTGCGTCACACATTCGTGCTTTCCACTAGCTCCGTCTGGGAACAGCGGAGCCTACGGTGGATTACTGGCGACGCGCCATGCGTATCTACACGTGTCTGGGGACCTCAAGGGGCACACAGCTGTGGGCGCTTCGGACGATCATGCTCGGAGTTCGCCTGGAGTACACCGACATATTCACACGGTACAGCGACGTTGCTCTCGAGCCTTTCTCAGCCACACTGCTGCTGCTCCCTTGGGCCCATCAGCTCTTCCTCCAGGTGACGTCGGCCCGCAAGGCAGCAGTAGCACATCAGGAGACTTCCCTCGCTGCAGCAGTCCTCGCCTCACCACCATCTTCCCTCCTGTAGTCATCCTCATCTACCTCCATCACGACCTCATCTTCCTCCTCCTCTTCGACCCCGTCTACACCCACGCAGACGCAGGGCATTGCAGCAGCTGCCCAGGGGAAGAAGAAGAATAGGAAGCGCGGATCGGGTCAGCAGCAATCGTCATCCAGTGGTAGCAGTGGCCGTTCCGTGCACTGCTATAACTATGGAGCTGCCCATCGCTACACCGAGTGCCAGCAGCCGCTCGACTGGGAGCGCATCACTCGCGGACTTCAGGCTGCCCATGCTGCTCGCACCGCGTCCGGCACGTCGACCGCACACTCCTCTGGACACGCGGCGACCACGACTGCAGCTGTTCCTGCATCCTCACCGGCGAGCAGTAGTGATCCAGACCCACGTGACCGCACCATCGCCGAGCTTCGTCATCTTTTGGCGCTTCGCTTTCAGGGAGGTGCGAGTGTGTTGTCATTGTCGAGTGGGTCACAGACTGCTTGTTCGTCCATCCTCGTGACTCGTGATGACACGTGTGGGGGAGCACAGTCCGCATGTGATGATGATGGGCCTGACTGCACTCACTGGATTCATGAGTCTCACCTTCGTGATGTACGTCGTTCCTTTCCATTGACGGCTCAGCGTCCCTCTGATGCCGAGTGTTCCATTGCTCGTTGTACAGTGACGTCCACCAGTCGTGACTCCGGTGGCACTTGGATCATCGATTCCGGTGCCACCCACCACATGACGTGTCGTCGTAGTGAATTTGTGGTACTTGGTCCTGTCACGACTGTCCGTTCTGTTCGTACAGGCTCTGGTCAGTCCTTACCGGTTCACGGTGTTGGGGTTGTATGCTTTGATGGTCCGTCTGGCCCCCTGTATCTCTCTGACGTGCTGTTTGTGCCTGATCTTGAGCTCAGTCTACTGTCTGTGCGTGCCTGCACTCTGATNGTCGTCGTAGTGACTTTGTGGTACTTGGTCTTGTCACGACTGTCCGTTCTGTTCGTACAGGTTCTGGTCAGTCCTTACCGGTTCACGGTGTTGGGGTTGTATGCTTTGATGGTCCGTCTGGCCCCCTGTATCTCTCTGACGTGCTGTTTGTGCCTGATCTTGAGCTCAGTCTACTGTCTGTGCGTGCCTGCACTCTGATGGGTCTCTCCGTTGAGCATACCGCTGATTCAGCGACTGTGACTACTCTTGACACCCGTAGCATTGTCCTGCGTGCTTCAGTCGTAGATGATTTGTACCGTATTGCTCGGCCCTCCTCCCCTTGCTCTCCCTCCTCCTCTGGTCGTGTTTTTGTCACTGGTGTTCTATCCCCGGAACACGAGCGGTTGCTTCACCGACGTCTGTGTCACGTGGGCTCCGACACTGTGTCGAAACTCATCCGGACACAGCCCGCTCTTGGTCTTGACGTGGCTTCTTTTGAGAAGCCACCCAAGACCGATTGTCTCTTTTGCGCTCAGGGAAAGATGCACCGGTGCACTTACCCTGATTCGCGTTCCCGAGCACTGAGGCCCCTCGAGTTGGTCCACTCGGACATGCTCGGTCCTCTCCCGGTCGAGTCGCTGTCCGAGAGGGGCCGGTATGTTCTGACGCTGACTGCTGACTTCACCCGGATGCGGTGGGTCTACAGTCTGCGTCAGAAGAGCGACGTCGCCCTTGCGGTTTGGCTCTGGCTCGTGATGGCTGAGCGTCAGTCTTGCCACACGCTATATACCTTTCGCTCGGATCGCGGTGGCAAGTTCCTTGACGAGATGGACTCCTTCTTTGCTGAGCACAGAATTTTTCACCAGGTCTCCGCTCCTGCAACCCCACGGCTTAACGGTGTATCTGAGCGCTGGAACCACACCATGGAGGATGCGGTCCGCGCCATGCGGTCTGAGTGCAGTCTCCCGGAGTCCTTCGCATTCGAGGGCATCGCCTACATGACATGGGTCAGGAACCGCCTCCCGCATGGTCCGCTTCCGGATCATGTTACACCGTACGAGCTCTGGTTTGGCCACCGTGCTGATCTTCGTCTCGCGCGCGTCTGGGGATCCCTGGCCTCCGTATGGTACACCGAGGACCAGCAGGGGTCCAAGGTCTCCCCTCGGGATCGCTTGTGTGCCTTCATCGGCATCTCCCCGCAGTCGAAGGCCTGGCGCTTTTGGGACCCCACTCGCCGTCGTGTCATTGAGTCCCGTGACGCGCTGTTTTTTGAGTCACTCACCTACCGTGATCTGACTTCGATCACAACCCTCTCTGTGGCTCATGTCCCTTCCTGTGAGGGTCCTCGGCGGATGGGGGAGATCTCTCCGCCAGCGACCATTTCTCGTCAGGCTGATGTGTCCGCTCGAGTCCCCTCTCGATCTCCAGCACTTGATGATCCGGCTATCATTGCCGTTGGTCCAGAGATCCCACCTGTCCAGCATGCTTCGCACCCCACAGGTACCGTTGCTCTCACGCCTCCTCCTGCATCACCACCTGTGTCCACTGGCACCCCTGCTCCGGCGTCTCACCCAGCCCAGCCCACTCCTGTCCCTACATCGCCTGACACTCCTGTCTCAGTGTCCGGGCCAGCCTTGCCCGCTGTCACCCCCAGCTCAGTGTCCCCCACACACGCATCTCCTCGCATGGCATCTCCGACTGCCTCGTTTCAGTCCTCACCAGCTCTGGCCGTACCTGTCCCTGTGGTTGTACCTGTTCCTGAGCCTGAGGTGCGCCCCTCGACCTCCGGTTACTCCCGTGAGCCCGGTGGTCGCCTTCGACCACTGGATTCTGGAGCTCAACGAGCGTCGGGTTCCGGACCCAGACGTTCCTCTCGCAGCATTGCGAGCGGTGATCCAGGCACAAAGGCCTTAGGCCTGAGTGTCAGCACTTAGCTTTGAGAGGTACACCCAGCGTGCCCCATAGGGCACGACCTGGTCACTCGCGAGTTCCATATCGCCTGTGACACAGCAGCTGATCTCGTGGCCGTCAGGCCAGACACTGAGGCGTGTGCACTTGCCACGCAGAGTTCCCCCTCTATGGCGCCTGACCCGGACACATTGAGGGAGGCTTTCTCATCGCAGGATGCTGATGCCTGGCGAGCTGCTT
>SZWC01000770.1:134572-145544 GCA_023375785.1 Penium margaritaceum | reverse complement strand
TCGGCTCCCACCGATCCCGTGGGTGACACTGGTCTCGACGCTCTTGGCCTGTCTGCCAGTGTGGTCCAGCCTAACACGGCCTTGGGATACTCCATGATTGCTGAGGAGCTCTACCGGGCTGTCGCGGCTGCAGAGTCTACTCCGCTTGTGCGTAGCGCCTCTGTGGCCACCGCGCTCGCTGTGCGGAGCTCCAGTGCCCTCCCATTCGAGCCCGACACCGTACGTCAGGCCCGCTCTGCTCCAGACGCTGCTCTCTGGGAGCAATCCATGCGCGAGGAGCTTGACTCTATTCGTGCACATGGCGTCTATGAGAGCGTTCACCTGCCACCTGGTCGCAAGGCCATCGCCGCCCGCTGGGTTTACCACCGCAAATTGAAGCCTGACGGCTCAGTTGAGCGCTACAAGGCTCGCCTTACAGCCAAGGGATTCTCCCAAGTGCCGGGCGTGGACTTTGATGCTACCTTTGCCCCTGCGGGCAAGTATACCATAGCCAAGGCACTCTTGAGCCAGGTGGCCTAGCATGACTGGGAACTGCACCAGATGGACGTCAACAACGCCTTCTTGCACGGTTGCCTCGACAAGGAGATCTACTTGGTCCAGCCCCCTGGCTTCGAGGATGGTACTGACCGTGTCTGGCGCCTCCGCAAGTCCTTGTATGGGCTCAAACAGTCTCCACGCTGCTCGAACCTCGAGATCTCCGCCACCCTTGAGCGTGGTGGGTATCGGCGCAGTCCGGCTGATCCGGTGCTCTTTGTGAGTGCCCCGTCGGCACCCTTTGTCACCATTTTGGTCTACGTCGACGATCTTTTGATCGCCTCTCCAGATTCTCACACTGTCCAGGCTGTGAAGACACTCCTCCAGTCAGCGTATAAGATGAAGGATCTTGGCCCAGCCCGTGTGTTCTTGGGCATGGAGATTGAGCGTGACCGTCAGCGGCGCATATTACACGTGCATCAGGCCGGGTACGTTCGGACCCTGGGGGAGCGGTTTGCTGACTTGTTGGCTGCCGCTCCACATGCCTCCACACCCATGACGTCTGCTGGGCAGAGGCTCCTGAAGACTATGGACCCAGCTCGTTTGGGGGAGCCGGTCGATGTCTCGACCTATCTCTCAGTCATTGGTTCTTTGATGTTTCTCGGCACCACCACCCGTGCAGACGCAGCGTTTGCTGTGAACTTTCTGTCGCAGTTCTTGCAGTCCCCGCGTCGTCTCCCTCTTGAGGCTGCGCTGCGTGTTGTCCGCTACATTGTGTCCAACCCCCGCTTGGGCTTGTGTTTTCGTGCCTAACCCTCTGTCGTGGTTGAGGGCTACACAGACAGCGATTGGGCACAGGACCGCGATGCTCGCAGTCGGTCTGGGTACATCTTCCTTGTCGGGGGTACAACCATCTCTTGGAAGAGCGGAAAGCAGGGTTGTGTCGCGCGTAGCTCGACTGAGGCAGAGTACGTTGCCCTGGGTGCCGGTGTCTGTGAGAGCATTTGGTTATGTCGTCTCATGCAGCAGCTGCGCTAGCCCATTCACTACATCACATTGCGATGCGACAACGAAAGCACATGCCGCATCGCTGAGCATGATGGCATGCATCACACCCGTACCAAGCACATCAACATTGAGCATCACTTTGTGCGCGAGCACATTGCTTGTGGCGATGTTCGCTTGCTTGGCGTTGGCACACGGCACAAGCGTGCTCACTTTCGGACAAAGGCGCTGGGTGGCGGCAAGTTCAAGGAGGCTGTGCATGCTGTTGGTCTTCAGTCTCTTCGCGTTGACCCTGGCTGATGTGTGTCTGACCGTCCTCGTTGTTTCTCTCTGCTCCTCGTGCTGTTGTGTTTGTCACATTGAGTTGTGCCCTGTATCTCCTTGTGGCGTCTAGCGTCGTCGGGTCATGGGGGAGTGTTGCTGTGTCAGTCTTGGTGACCTCTGGACTTGACGCCACTCACTCTCAGGCACACCATGATGGTCCACAACTACCTTGGCACACTCAGCTTCCCCTTGTACAGCTCCATGTGCTCACAGGAATTTTCTCGGTGGCCAGCTTCCGGAGCTCGTTTTATCAGTGACCTTGTTTTTACTTTCTCTTAGTGTTGTTGTATAGGGTTGCATTTTCTGCTTCCGCTGCTTCTTTCGGTTCGTCATTCTGACGACCGAGCAGCCTGTACTACACCCGGGACCTGGCTCTCTTGTCTGGGAGGCAGTGACAAATTAGTTGCTAGCCTTTGCACCCTAGTGACAGGCCTGCGCAGCGGTGCATGCGCGTTGCCTAGGCGAGGGAGGATATCTCTCTCCCTCGCTCATTCTTATTTCTTCTTCTTCGTCTCACTTTTTCAAGCATATCTTTGCCGTCTCTCAGCCATTTGAAGCACCGTCTGTCACATTGTGTCTCTCACAGTGTGCTCTCTCACACAGTGTGTCGCTAAGGGGATTCTCTCATTCCCTCAGATGTGTCCCTGTAAATAGGTACCGAGGCATCTCCGAGACAAGCTATCCCGAGTGAGCCAATAATGAGCGTGAGGGCATGTGCCATTATCCTCTCAAGGGGGTTCGAGCCGGGGTTGTATCCCTGTGGGCACGTCGGTTTCGACGGGCAGCCAGTTCCTCGTGCCGGGGTTGTACTCAGCAATTGCTACAACTGGCACTTGTGATTCTAGCTCCCTAGTATTGTGGTCAGGTCCACAACCGGCCCAGTGGATGAGGTGATCCTTAAGTACTTGTGCATTCAAATTGCGCTCACGGTGTTGGAGGATTCGGTGCACCTCACATTGGCCTCCTGTGGCAAGGACTGCAAGGGGCTGTGGCTGAATGGACCCCTCTGCCCTTAGGGTACAAGGAGGCTGACATGAAAGATGTCATGGATGCGTATAGCTGGTGGAAGGGCCAACTAATGAGCCACTTTTCCAATGTTTTTGACCACTGTGACGGGACAAAGCCACTTTGGTAGCATCTTTCGTGCACCTTGCATTTTCAGCCGCAAATCCCATGTGTTCAATAGCACGCAATCTCCAAGGATAAATGATAACTCGCGACGTTTCCGGTTGGCATAGGCTTTCTTGCGCTGTCGAGCGGCACGAAGGTGAGCCTTGGTGTCCTGCCATAGGGCATCCATGTGTTCGACAAAGGCCTGGGCGGAGGGTACCTGATCCCCGCCACCCTCACAGTTAACCATGGAAGCGGGTACCACCGGATGTCGACAGTGGTTGAGGAAGAAGGGATGAATCCGGTTGACTCGTTAGCTGCATTGTTTACTGCAAACTTGGCAGGGGCCAAGTAGTCATTCCAATATGCCATCATTGGGTCGACGTACATATGGAGTATTTTCAAGTGTTTGGTTAATGCACTTAGTCTATCCATCTGTTTGGGGGTGAAATGTCGAGGACATGCTTTGCCGTGTTCCAAACCGTTCTTGTGTTGCGAGCCAAAACGTGCTCACAAAACGCGGATCCGGATGAGAGATGATCTGGAGGGGTAAGCCACGGTAGTTGATTACGCCCTCATAGAACACGCGTGTCGTCTCTTCGGCCGTCACCTGGGTTGTAGTGGGCATGAAGTGCGCCATCATTGTGGCACAGTCTACCGCGACTAGGATAGCATCGTGACCCTTTTTGGTCTCCAGTAGTCCCATGATGAAATTCACAGACACCGACTCCCACGGGTTGGTTGGGAGTTGGAGAGCTTGGAGAAGTCCTAGTGGTGCCTTATTGGAGCTCTTGCTGCCTAAACAGATGTCACACATCGTGTAGTACTTCCAGATGTCCGTGCTCCAACTTGGCCACCAATAATGCTCAGCAAGGGCATGCCCTGTTTTCTTTGGTCCGACGTGCCTGGATGATGGAGGGTTATAAAACTCAATCATGAGGTGTTGAAGGAGGTTGTTCACATTTGGGACAACCACGCGTTCGCCACACTGGTAGAGTCCCGCAGCCTCTACAAGGCTATGATGTTCGATGTTCTTGGACTCGGCAAACCAAGGGTCCATGGTAAAGCCCATTTGAGTTCGGTTTTTGAAGGGATTGATGCCGCAATGGTCGTGGGGGTGGGCAGAGTGGGTTTGGTTTCAACGTGGTTGCCTACAAAAGTGCCGCAAAGTGTTGGCTGGTGATTTCCTCATTGCCTAACACAAGAGAGACATGTGACGGGTTTTGACTTGAGGAGTTGGCCACATTAGTACGTCCTAGTTTGTACTCTGATGTGATTGTGAATCGACTCAAGTACTCGCTCCAACGTGCTCGCCATCTTCAGAGGTTTGGCTATGTCTGGAAGAAAGTCAATGAGTTATGGTCAGTAACCACTTTAATGTGCCTTTCTGTACCCTCAAGGTAGCAACGCCATACCTTGAAAGCATGCACTACTGCCAGGGGTTCTTGATCACTCGTAGTGTACATGGTTTCTGCATCCTAAAGCTTACAAATTTCACAGACAATGAGGTGGCCATCTTACATGAGAATGTCTCCCATACATCTAACCGATATATCAGAAGATTTCTTTGGATCCGTGACTGCAAGTACCAGTGCTGAAATCTGCATCGACTTCACAGCTTCAAATGCTTTGGTACACTTTGTTGGCCAAACCCACATAGCCGTCTTCCGAGTTAGGAAGGTGAGGGGGCTAACCAAGGTGAAGTACCTCCACATAAACCGTCGGAAGTAGTTTGCAAGGCCAAGGAAAGAGTAGAGTTGCCCTACGTTTTTAGGTTGAGGCCTATGCCTTACGACTTCCACCTTGCGAGGATCCACCAGGATGCCTTTTCCTCTGATGATATGGCCCACGTACTCCAACTCCGGCTGCACGAACTTGCACTTACTCCTATTTGCAAAGAAATGATAAGCTCAAAGGATTTCGAGGACTGTTTTCAAGTGTTGCTCGTGTTCTTTGTGGTTCTTCAAGAAGATCAAGATATCATCAAGATACACCAAGACTGACTTGTCGAGGGGGTCCCTAAAGATCTTCATAACTACTTTAGCTATTGTGGATGCTATTGTGAGTCCAAATCAGAGGAATTGGAACCGGTAGTGCCATTTTTGGCACCTCCTCCTTAGTGATGCGGATCTGGTGGTGTTCTTGTGAGGTGGAGAGATGTGAACAATTTTGCCCCTTGAAGTTGGTCAAACAAATCCTTGATGCGTGGAAGCGGACAACAGTTTTTCATAGTGACTTTGTTCAACGCTCGGTAGTCTACGTACATCCTCAAACCTCCATCTCTTCTATTCACAAAGAGGATGGGAGCCCAAAATGGGGACAAACTTGGTTCAATCCTGCCTTTTCTGAGGTATTCCTTGTTTTTCTTTGGCTTCTTGTCATTTTGCCAGAATCAAACAATACACCGAAGAAAGGGGGACACAACCCCTTGTTCTAGCAGGATGGTGTATACGACCGCACGTCTTGGTGGCAACCCATCTGGTGGAGGTTCAATCACGTATGAGAACTTGGAGAGGATTTAGGCAACCCCTGAGGTTACGTCACTCTCCACCTCATTATCGAGTCTCCTTCGGGGTGCAAGAAAGTTCCAAGAGCCCTATCTCAGCCGTCTTTGCACTTGCAGTGCTAAAAGGATGGCTTCGGGTTGGGCTTCAAGGCGTTGAATCTCGGGGCTTGGAGACAAAGTGATAGTCCGTCATCCACAATAGATTCATAACGTCTTCGAGGTGAAACACATAAGCTCTTTGTGGCTTATCAGCTATGGATCCCCTAGCACAACAACAAAGGGGTCCATGAGGTCCAATACTATTAGGCAAATAGTGGTTGCAAAGCAGGGCAACGTGATTCGTGCCGTACACTCACCCATCACCGGCACCTCCCTCTCGTCACCGACAATCACCGTGCCGTCTGAGGAGTGTAATTTAGCTGCCACGTGCGCACAAAAGGTCAACTGACTAAGGATTCATCTCCTATGGTATTGGCAAGGATGTGTGTCAGAGCATCTGCTAGCTTACCATCAAACTGCATGGTCATGCTTGCTTCAGACTTGCGTAAGAAAAGACTGGATGAGGCTTGCCCTCCAAGTGGCAAATGCAATAGGCATGAGTGCTTCTCCGTCGCTCTATCATACCATCCATCCGTTCCCAAATGCGGTATCCTTTTATGAACGAGGTCAAAAGATTCCATCTTTTGAAGGCAGACATGTTCATCTTTTGAATGACAGGTACATCCACCATGATTGATGTTAGGGAGTTTCTCGTGTAAGCTTCTTGTGCAGCTTCCAAGAGAGAAAACCAAGTTTCCTTTCTAGCAATGACCAAACATGTACGGTTTCTAGATTTTCCATGGTTGCATAGACAAGTGGACATGAGTGATCATGGAAGAGGGACTTAGGATTCATGAATGGTGCATATACTGTTGAGAAACACTGTACCAAAAGAAATTCAAATTTTTTCGGATCGTCTTCACAAAACATGAATTTTCTACCTTCTTCTCTCCATGACTCATAGCAACCCCAGACAAAATTCCACTCATGGCTATAGGGGTTCCTTAAAGTCATGCCCATGGCCATGCCGGGGATGGCGAGCGCGTCTGGCTGCTTCTCCCTCAAAATCCTTATTCTCCTCACGAGAGTGTCTTTGTCGGCGCTGGTCATTGTGTGCACCAAGGGGTTGCATAACTCCAAAGGCTTGACCCTTGCGTTGGCTCCCTTGAGGGCGTCCATGGCCTGCTGAGGCATTACCATGGCCTTGGCACTATCCACCTTGCTGTTGGCCACCATCATGGAAGTGGTTTTGACCTCCACCATTCGGGCGATGGTGGCCATCGCCATGGCGCCAGCCATGCCCGTGGTGCTGCTATGACTATGGTTTGGAATGACTACAGCCGCATGCGATGTGTCCAGCCTTGTTGAAGATCCTGTAGATGACAGCTTTCGAGTTGTGTTCTTTCCATCATGATGATGGAACTTCTTTGACGGCTCCAATGCGGCATCTGAAGAGTGCTTTGGGGCACCGCCTGTTTGAACTGGTGTGTTACATGAAGTACGGCTCTCGTACACATTGTAATCCCAAAGACTTGTAGACCTTGCAAACGCGTGCCACAAGAGTGTGCAAACTCTCCCAATCCTTACTGTCATCTTGGAGGCAGAAAACCTGAAGCTGCGGGCTAGCCAAGCGAGTGAAAAAATGTAGATCTTGACCTCTTCAGTCAGGTGACGCTCGTCCACATTCTTTGCTCATTTGAGAAAAGCATCTGCATACTTCTCCATGGACATGAGTCCTTGCATGTAAGCTTCCAATTCTTTCTTCACCTTCTAAGAGTCAATGGGTTTGGAGTAAAGCTCGTGCATGACTGCATTGTACTCCTCCCAACTCAGGTCGGATGGCAACTGCTTCTCCTCGCAAAGCTCTATCAACTTCTGAAAGGGTCAAGGCATGAGGGAGAGCATCCCTTCAGAACCCCACTCCTCCTTGTCAACCTGGACAAGGCATGGATGGTGCTTGAGAGTTTTGATGCATGTGTTAACGTCTCCCGTCCCATCATACCGATCCGCCGGCTCTAATACCACACAACTCCTGGTCGCACCCATCGTTAAGGCTCAAGGTGGTACAACTGCGACCCTCATCTGTGGTGCGTCAGCTTGTGCTCATGCAGTGCTTCCATTGACCGGAGTGTGAAGCAAAGTTTGAGCAACCTTGTGTATATTCTCAATGCTTGCGCCCTCACGACATTCAAATATCTGCTCTACGTCATCTTTGGTTGCATGACGAGTCACTTGCACGGCCCTCAGTACCACTTGGTGGTTCACGGCTTCCTTCGCACGAAGTATCTCAAGTGTCTGCTCCGCCACCTTTGCCTTGTGCTCAGCAACTGCCAACTAGCGGACCATCTTGTTCTTTTTTTCATACAATCTCCCATTGAATTGTTGCGTTGTGAACAGCCGTTCACAAAGATTGGCGTGTACCATATCACTATTGTATGCCAGAGTGCCCATGATGGTCATGGCGAGGTCCATGTCTTCTGCTGAGAGGCGGGCGCGAAGTTTGTCTAGTTTACCTTTGACGTTGAGGCGGTGCGCAGCAGTGCCAAGTGTACGTTCTGCCACCACGACACTTGGAGGGGTTTCCTGGTCTCCTTCATCCTAAGTGCGAGGGATATGATGCCCACCTCCATCAACACGTTGAGATAGTCGCTCCACATATGCCTCCTTAGTCGTTTCCATCGACGTGGAATTTCCGGCTTCATTGCCTTTGGTGGCGGCATTGTGGGCCTCAGCTTCTTCATCCATGTCTTGCTTGTCCTCGATGACCACCAGATCCGCTGGCTCATCCGGGGACTCGTCCCCATGCTCGCCATCCTCGATGATCTCCTTAAGGTTGGCAATATTGGATGCGCCCTCTTTAGCAGCTTCCGAGCCTTCATTGGCTTGAGTGGGTTGAGCATCGTGTCCAGAGTTGAGCTCAATGATCAACTTGCGGGGTTGCCCCTTGCCTTGTGGTTTGCTTGCATGGACACCTTTGCTATGTTTCCTATTTTTAGGAGACTTGGCGTCTTGTCTCTCGGCGACGCCGGTTGAGACCTTCTCCCTTTCACCACCAACACGCCGTGTGGCTTGGCGAGGTGGCTCACCAGCGCCAACGTCTCGCGCCCCTTCTTAAAATCCATGGGCTTTCGCTCATTTGAGGGATGTAGGCTGAAGTTTTTGGGATTCCCCATAACCACAAAGAGTCTGGTCTCAAGGCCCGCCATTGCTTTTGCATGGCCACGCTACGGGTCACTCGCTTCCCAACCTCCTTCCTTTGCGATACTCTTTTCTTTGTTTTGAAGCATGTGGAGGACACATTGGTTGTGAAGGTGTGCCTCACTTCAAACCCTCTTCGAGAGGTGGACCGAGGTTCTCAAAGCATGCCCTCCTTCACCTCGTGAGAGGTGGACTGAGGCAGCTTTCGAAGTTCCTTCCTCCAGCCTCATGAGCGGTGGGCCGAGGTTCTCACAGCGTGTCCTCTTTCACCTCATTAGAGGCGGACCAAGGCGGCTTTGAAGTATCCCTCGTTCACCCTATTGAGTGGTCGACCGAGGTTCCCAAAGCGTACCCTCATTCACCTTATGAGAGGTGGAACGAGTTGGCTTTAGAGAATCACTGTGTTGGTTTCTGTTGAGAGAAGATTTTTGGAAGGATGCATCATCAAAGTTATGAAAGAACGATGTGGTCAAAACTCTTGGAATCCAAAGGAGAGTGAGAATCCCTTGAAAGATGAAATAGCCACGGCTAAATGGCACAAGGACGGCCTCTAAGTCATAAAATAAAATAGAAAATATTTTTCTGAGCTCAACACAAAAACATCGCTCCAATCTGAGATGTAGGGGGCAAGCTATGGCATTTTTTCTACTTTCTTGGGTGCTGGAATCCGTCAGTCTTGAAGTGGTTTGGCCTTTGTCTTGGCCCTTCTTGAAAAAAAGGAACAATCTTGGCCAGTAGGGCTCGCTAATTTGGTCATTAGCTTGCTGCGGTAGTCAGGCCTTGCTTGCGTCATAGCACCAGGCCCTTGCTCTCACCCTTGCCTTGCTTTTGTGCCAACTCTCCCTTGGCTCCCACCACCATGGATGTCCAAGAGTGCGGGGTTTCCTGTGGGAGAATGGTCGGAGTTGTGGAAATGTGAATGACGTATGTGTTAGGGAGAGAGAAAGAAAAATTGTGGAGGGTTTGGGAGGGGTGAGTGTGAGAGGAAGTTGGTGGGGTCTCCACGGGTAGAGTTCCGTGAGCACCTTCGTGAATGGGGTTGCTCTTTGATGGTGGAGTTGCTCTATCCGCGTAAGCTAGCCACACGCACGGAGGAGATATGACAAAATATAATGTCACAAGTCAGCTTGGCTCTGATACCAAATGTAGCTCACGCGTTGACACCTAGCGTCGAAGCTATGGTAAACTTGGAAAAGTCACCGTTGTAAAACTGAATGGTATTCATCCCTCGTAGGAGTGGCCTTTCCTTGACCGAGTCGTCATTCCTCGCTGCACCTTTCAAAGCTACGTAGTTGCTTTGCTTAGAGGCAATGATTTATTCTATTCTTTAATCATTTCCATTATGTGTCTACAAAGGACAATAGACGCATCTATGATTCATTTAACTTCATTTGTCGATATGTAGATTATGGGAAAAAGTTGTTGTTTCTTGACCTGTTTTTATCAAGAATCGAGCAACATCCTGTCTTTGATTGTGGAACAGACCAGCCTGCGTGGCAAAATCACACAATGATTGCGCCAGGTTGTCTGGACCTTCATTTTCATGTTTTTTTTTTTTTTAATTTCAAATGCTTGGTGTTACACTTCATGATGTAAAGAAACTACCAACGAAACTTTCTATCCCACACGCAAGATGTTCGTTGACAAACAGTTAAAAGAAACTCAAGCTTCATTCCATCTCACAATGTTGTACATCAATGGAGATGCTCATTGATGGATAAGATCATCTATAAACTCCATCTTCCTTTTAGTTTACGTAAAGAGAAGACCTTACCAAGGAGAAAGGGGTGAGAGCTAGATGCAGATGGTTACAAAATGCATCAACGTGTGCAAACATGCATGCATCCTGACATGTATGTAGGGATCTATGCATATATGCATGCATTAATGTATGCATGTGTGTGTACATGATTGTGTGTGTATGTGTTTGTGTATGTGTGTGTGTGTGTGTGTGTGTGTGTGTGTGTGTGTGTGTGTGTGTGTGTGTGTGTGTGTGTGTGAGTGCATGTGCATGCGTGCGTACGTGTATACAGGCGTGGGTGCGTGTGTGCATGCATATGCGTGTATGTGTACGCGATTGTGTGCATGCGTGCGTGCATGTGTGCATGCATACGTGCACGTGTGCATGCATGCGTACGTGCGTGCATGCGTACGTGAGTGCATGCGTATGTACGTACGTACGTACGTACGTACGTACGTATGCATGCATGCATGCATGCATGCATGTATGTATGTATGTATGTATGTATGTATGTATCTATGTATGTATGTATGTTTGTATATATGTATGTATGTATGTATGTATGTATGTATGTA
>SZWC01000770.1:113420-134237 GCA_023375785.1 Penium margaritaceum | reverse complement strand
ACGTGCGTGCATGCGTACGTGAGTGCATGCGTATGTACGTACGTACGTACGTACGTACGTACGTATGCATGCATGCATGCATGCATGCATGTATGTATGTATGTATGTATGTATGTATGTATGTATGTATGTATGTATGTATGTATGTATGTATGTATGTATGTATGTATGTATGTATGCATGCATGTATGTATGTATGTACGTACGTACGTACGTTCGTATGTATGTCTCTATGCATGCATGCATGCATGCATGCACGTATGCATGTATGTATGTATTCGTGTACATGTGCATGCATGCATGTATGTTTGCATTCATGTCTCTGTATATGCTTTCATACATGTATAAATATGTCTTTGTATTTTTATCGGTCGTCTGTGGTATTACCACCCTCCCATTCTTCAGTATCATGAGAGCTTCAATAGCTGTTGGCTCTATGCCCCCTTCAAGAAGGTGCCAGGGTGAATTTCCTAGGAGAACCCCTTACAAAGTATCTACAGTCAATGGTTATTGATGAAATGAGAACAGGGGGTATGCGCCTGGTTTCCTTGCCATAGACACCGGCAGGCTTGACCCTGTTGAGAGTAGTGCTGCGTTAGAGGCATAGACATTACGTGTCATTTTGGATCATCTAGCTCACTTACCAAATGCACACTTACGTCGTTGCTACCTCAATCATAACCTCTCATACCACATATTGCCTTAATGTTTGCCGTGTTGAATTGTAGCTTTTGGCCTTGTCAAATATGTACGATCAATGCGAATAGGCTGTAGTATGTAATTGCTGATACAAAGAGTTGGCGTTGTTCAGTTTTATGGCCCTTTTGGCCTCTTTACATTTTTTACGTGCTGTCGTTACGTAATCTAGAGCTCAACCTCCCCTCCTTCCACATTGGCCTTGCTGTTGGCCATGCCATAGATGGTGCTCTCATCTGTACACACGCCTCTCCCATTGATTCAAAGTTTTTAACAAAGGATGTGTCCAATTTGGATTCATCGTCTTATGAAGAATCATCTGCTGACCTTAGCGACACCACTACGGCATTTTGTCCTCAGGTCACACCAGCACCTATGCTCGTGCCAACATTTGTGTTTTGTGTACCCTTGCCTAAACTCACAACACTGGCTTTGCTTGCCCCCTCGCCTATACCTATAACTTTCATTTTAAAGAACACTCATGGTTGTAGTACTTGCATTGCATATGCAACCACTTGTCATCGCACCATCACCTCTTTATCAAGCATTTGCACTTGTCAAACTCTCACTTGCATCTATGCATACATGACATACATCAGCTTTTGGCACGACATAGGTGTCATCCGTTGTGTTACAATGATCACATTGCTTGCGCCTCCATTTTGCCAACCGTGATGGCAAAGACGTAAGTGAGACGTCCCCTCTCTGAGGTTGTGAATGATGCTCACACATATTGGACGCGCTACTTACATGCCTTAGACGGTATGGCTATTGCCAGACCATTTATGGCCAAGAAGGGAAAGGTGGTCACAACCTTACCTCACACCCTTGGCGGATTTTAAATCATGGGGCCACATCTACGAGCACAGTTACCAGCCCAAAGGCGACCTCTCTCTTAACGTAGCCCGTGCCACCGTTGGTGATGCTAACCAGTATGCACATGAAGAAAAAGTGCTAGAGGAACATTTTGAACCACATCTGTTTCATGAGATTCTACCACTTGTATGTCAATCTTCTTTGGCATGATGGACACGCCACCCTGCAAGTAAGCGATCCAACACAACAAGAGTAAATAGTGGCCATGAAATTACACTTGTGCCTCATTGGCTCACTGATGTTCCCTTGTGCGAATACCCTTCTCTGCATCACTCTTGCCATCAACTCATTATGCAGTTCTTTTAGTGTTTGTGCATGGTCATCTTGCATAGTGTTGTGCGAATGGTGCCACATGTGGTTTCCACTCTGCTCCTTGGAGTCTTTTTCTACCCACCACTATTCTTACTCCTTGAAAGCTAGATTCATAGGGGCTGAGCCTAGAATTCGGTTGGGAGGAGTCACACAGCGTGCATTTTTTTCTCGGTTACACCGTTGTCGTTTGGAGCAACGATGATAAAGGATACCTTGCCGTAGATCGTTGGACGGTCAATGTGCTCCACGATGTAGGGGATCTTGAGGAAATCTATTTTGTTTTGTGATTTACACCTGTCCTATACCACCATTGTACCCTAGTGATCTTAATATTTGTAAAAAATACTTTTGGTTGATTTTTTAATTGATTTTTCATGAAATTGGGAGTTACACCCTTATTTTTTTCTTTCATTATTTGGGTATAAAAATTCATCAAATGAAAGGGAAAATGCAAAACAATGATGTAATGTTCACATGTGCACTAGTCGTTGCAGCATGATGTGGATGTTGTGTTTTTGCACCAAAACTATCATTCAGACACGACTTGTCGCGTCACGCAAACTGCGTCAGACTGACGCATCATTGTACACTCTCCGGAAAAGGTGTTTGAGACCCCTCCAGTTGAATTTGAAGATCTACAAGTTTTTTTCCAACAGATTCCAAAGTATCTTGAAACCCATGCCCAAAAATATAGATTCTCTAAGTTATGGATTGTAAAACTCCACATATGAAGATCAGGAGGGTGTTGCATTTTAAAAACCAAAGTTCTTTTTTGACTGCGGAGGACTCCAACATGTCTGATGTATACACAAAACAAATTGTTGTGTGTGACTTGGTGTAGTCATGTATGATCTCTATCCTCTAGCCATGATTTTATATGTAGCGAGCTGAGTTGTTGGAGAAGGTCAAAATGGTCATGCGTTTCGTGGGTTTGAGTCCGCCCGGAGATAGGTGAGCATGAGATGATTGCCTTCATTGGCAATTTACGATCACATCCATGGCTACATGTGTTTAGATAAATGTTTCATGGAATGATAGATAAAGACATAAGAAAACTTCCTCAATAAAAGCATGTGTGAAAGGGGTCACTTTGAGAGACGTAGTTTGGCAAATCATACCTTTAAAGGTAGAAAGGCACTAAAAACATGACAAACTATGAAAGGTCACTCGTAGGATGAGAGATTGATAAGGCTATCTAATTCTCTCCTAATAGACAAGCATGAATGCCTCAGATGAGACAAATACATTAGGTTTTTGAGGTACCAGAACAACGATAAGGCAGGTCTCTACAACCGCTTGAACTACTTAGCTTTTTTTATTGAGAAACGAAAAGAAGATACAGATGCACATATGCACGTGCAAAGTGAATCCGGGACTTTCAAAGCATCTGTCATCCTCCACAGAGGACCTAGAAGTGTATAGCAACAAGTCAAGAGGGCAGAAGGATTGGCACAATAACAATGGAAGAGTCTTAGCTTAATTCATGTCCATGTTCACTCTTCTTCAAGTATAGTGACCTCATGGATTGTTTCCGTGCCTGTATTTCCGCAAAATGGTGATACCATTGGTCTAGTTGTAGTGATAATCCCATTACTTACTTAACCAACATGCAAGAGCTCAGGTTCACTCTAACATATGCTATTTTGCATGTGTCATCCGTGTGTGTTCTTTTCAGACACTAGTTGTCCCACTAGCAATCACCCAAAGTTTCTCTTTGGAGAGGAAGTTTACCCCATTCACATGATTGTGCATGTCTCTTCATTCGGCCTGCATTCTTGCATTTAAAGATTAAAAAAACACCTCAATTCAATGAGTGCACACATATGTAAACCCAAGAAACAAGATGCCTTGGTCATAGGCACAGCCAAGGTTACTACATCAAATCACATCAGATCGTTGCATAGTATCTGCTTTTAACTGAACAAGTTTTGATTTCCTTGTCCAAAATTCCAAAACTGAGCTGATCTGGTTTTACTTTGTGCAAAATGCAATTTGAGCCGAGGTATAGGAGTTGCTAATGTCAATGCTAACAAGCTGGCAGAAACCGTATCGACAGCTAAATTCACCTATTTTTGAAAAAAAAGGATTTGAAAGTTCTTGTACTCTCCCAATTTGGCCCCCTTTTCATTTTTTAAGGAAACGTCCAAATATTAGTGGCATGTTAAATTAAAGGGCTGAATTCTCTAATTGTTTGTACATGTGACCTCGTTCCTCGTTTTCTCTTGCTCCATAGCATGTTGTTTGATATTTGTGCTTCAATTTTCAAGCTGAAGCCACAATCAACTGTTGGATTCTCTTCCGCCTTAGCAAATTGGCCAACACATGTTAAGAGAGCAACTTGACCGCAACTGCTGGAAGCTGATCCATACCAGGTCACCAGCTATACAGTTTTAGTGTGAAGTATCTTACAGCCAGAAGTTTTTTGTGGAACCATGGACAAACAAAAATAATTGTGTGGGATGACTATGCCAGTTTGTACTCTATGTTATTGTATCTCGCCCAACCATCATGCTTTTCAATGCTCGTTTGAATTCCACGTGCAGCTGCTGGACAGCTGTGATGGCATAGAGGAACCTTGCTAGGGCCCTTTCCTTCTTCCCTGCACCCTCTAAGCTTTTCACAGTGGACCGGCCATGGGCCTGATTTTTATATTATTCGTTTTGTCCATTGATTGATATCATGCTAGGGAACATATTTCCGTTGGATCAGTTGATGTCTCATTCAGATGTGTGCATGTGAGATATGGTCAAAAGAATAGTTTTGGGCCGGTTTTGTGCAAACCGGCATGGCTCACCGAGGAGCGTGGTTGGCGCCCGTGTCAACCATTTGTGTTCAGTGCGTGTCTGTTGCTATTTCTTGTTGCAAATAGGTTGCTTCAGAGAATTTACTTGTCTCCCTAGCTAGATGATTGCGGTTCTCATGTCTGCCATGCTTGATTGTGTGAGTGATGACTAGAAAGGTATTGCAACATGAGTAGTAGAAGTACTACAAAACCTCCACATGATTTCTCTTGGTACTAGAACCCTCAATGTGCTACATTGTAGAGTGATTCTAGGAGCAGACTATGACCAATAAAGCTCTCATTCTGGGCTGATAGACCATGTGATAAGCAGCGATTGGCAGTGGTTGCCGAGGCGGACAGCCACAGAAAATGCTTGTAGCAACAGGTGTGATGGTCATAAGATTAGCAAAGACACCAGTGGGTTCTTCTCCCCCCAAAAGCAGATGCAGTGGTAGGAGATGCTCCTACGTCAATCGTGAAGGTTCTGGGAAGTTAGCATCAGGTAACACATGCCACCTATTTGAGCTTGTGAGAGTATGACAGCCTCATTCTACGTTAACTATTGCCATTGGCACTCTTTGGAACATCCTGGTCCTCGGCTTTCCATCACCATCATTCGTACCTCATTTGTTGCCCCAAGCACTAAGTGGACGACAACCTGGTCGTAGATTCAGAAAACACCTAGAACTTGGGTAGAAACAAAAACATGATGGCTTCTTCCATTTTTTTTTGGTTTCATTATCCTGAAAATACCACTGTTGTCTTCAGCACCTTCACGTGCAATCCTTGAGAACATATCTCAAGGAATGTTACACGTGCAGGCTAGCTCGCTCGTGGTAGTGAACATGGTAAATCCAACAAGTCCATCTTTATCTGCCTTTCTCTCTCCCCCTCTCCCTATCCCTCTCTCCAAACAACTCAGAAACAGGCTCTTGCAACAAGAAGGGTCGTGCAAAGGGATAGAACCAGGGAACATAATCGGGAAGTGACAAAAAGCGAACTTGCCGAACCTATAAATAGCCAACCTGCCAATCTTGTCCAACTTGTTTTCCATGCCTGTTGATTCTGTGGCTTCCACCTATCTGTGCTTGTGCAGGTTTTGAGATTCTAGAAACAAAAAATCCACAGAGTATGACATGCAAATCTTACTTACAAAGCTATATGGTGGATTACCAGCAAGGTGGCTCTCGCAAAGATATAGAAGGATCCGGTGCCTGTGTTGCCGCTACGCAAAGGTCATGAACACCCTTTAGTTTTTGTCATATTTTTTATCTCCATGGGACATCTGCTTAGTTTATTGGCCACGTCGATGCACACAGACCGGTATTCTCATGAAAAACAAGAATGGACTTGGACTTTGCTGCAACGCGCCTATCATCTTGGGAGGTTTGGTTGCGTTTGAAAATACACCAACGGGTTGTGGTCGGTCACAGCTGTAACACCCTCCTCTGCACCCTCAAGGCAACAATGCCATATCTTGAAAATGTGGACCACAACTAGGTTTTCTTGTTCATCGGTCGAATATCATTTTATCCGGAATGAGTTTTCTGCTCTCATACACAACTGGGTGCCTGTTTTGCACAAGGACTGCTCCAAGTCCTATCATTGATGCTTCACACCATACATCCCAAGGTTACAATGGATCTAGAAGAGGTAAGATAGATATTAAAGACATAAGTTCTTTGATTTTCATAATAGTATTCTTACAGTCTGATGTCCATTTCCAGCACATGTGTTTTTACATGAGCCTAGTTAGTGGTGCTACCAGGGTACACAAAGCGATAGAAGCAGAGAACATAGTCGGCAAGTAGCAATGGATGATCACTATGATCTTGGACTTAACACCACCACCTTAGTTGATGTCATAATTTCATGTCCTTTGTTGTTTTTGGTGCCCTTTAGTGAGCGTCCGCAAGATGCCGAGTTCTCTGTGAGCATTGCTTGGTGAAAAAAGCAGATCTTTGGATGAGTTTCACCTAGATCATAGAATATGCTTCCACTCATCACATGACCTTTCATCTTATCGACTTCATCTTCCTTGGTCATGTTGGGTTCGTACGGTATTTTGACATAAGGTCCAGGTTGGCTCTACCTGTCCAAGGGATAGGGATAGTTTGCTTCCATGGTCCGTCTGGTCCCTTGTACATATTGGAAGTGTTGTTTGTCCTTGCTGTTGAGCTCATCTAGCTCCATGTTCATTCATGTAAGAGGATGGATATCACTGTTGAGAACTGTGTTGATGCCACCATAATGTGTGCTTGCAAAAACCATGTTGTTGTGCTTTGTGCATCCATCCCGGATGGTCTGTACTATGTTTCTTGTTGCACTCTCTCTTTGCTTTGTTCCTCCTAATGTGTGGGTATTCATTTGCTATGTAATATTTCCTTAGCACAAGAGCTTGCTACATCACTGTCTGAGTAATGCAAGCACGAACACTATGATCAAGCCCATCCAAACACAACCTAATCTCGCTCTTGATGTGACGTCCTTTGAGAATCCATGAAGACTGACTGCCTCTTTTGCACTCGGTCATTAATGCATCCTTACACCTACCGTGATTCCACCTCCCAAGCCCTATGCCCATTTGGAACTGTTCGGCGCGGACATGGTTGGTCCTCTCCTGGTCGACACCGTGGTTGGTACGTTCTTACCTGACGAGTAACTTGACCCGGATGTGGTGGGTTTACAGCCTCCACCGCAACAGTGACACTGCTCTGGCACTTTGCCTGTGGCTGTTCATGGCTGAACATCAGTCTGGCCATACCCTTTACATGTTCCACTCTGATTGTGGTTGGGAGTTCCTTGGCAAGATGGAAGCATTATTTGTAAAATCATGGTGTCTTCCGCCATCTTCTTACCCCTCTTATACCTCTGCACAAGAGCCAGTGAGAGTGCTGGAACCACGCCATGTGGGTAAAGTGTGGTCTTTGGGAGTCCTTGGCACTTGGGATATTCTCTTACATGACGTGAATCTAGAACCAAGCAGTCCGCATCGCGTGTGGTCTTCCAAAGTCCTCGGCACTTGAGAGCTTCTATTACATGAGTCTAGAGATTTCCTCTTATTTGAGGCTCTCACCTACGAAAACCTTTCTTGCATCCTCTCTCTAGGATCTGACCATGCTTTCACCTGTGTAGATTCATGGAAGATGGGGGAGTCTAGGCCCATGGTTAGGTCCATCTAGGCCTCTCCACTAGTCATTCAGCAATCGACTGATGACGACCCAACCATTGTGGTAGGTCAACGATTGAACTCATCTGTCCCTGCAATCACTCCCACGTCTATGCCTACACATAGCCTCTGTCGTGTTTGATCATGCAGCAACTTCTTTGCTTAGGCCTACATTTGCACCTCTTGAGTGTGAGGATGCACTTCCCACCTCCTGAACCTCCATCTCCATGTGTGTGTGAGCCTGTTGTCACTTTGCCCCAGCCTCGTCCCTTGCGCGTGCATCCCTTCCATCCTTTGTGTCCACATCTAGCTCCCCTCCTGCTCCCCTACCTGAGGTGAGCACCTCAGTAACATGCAATCTGGTGGCCACCCCCCCTCTTGGACTCAACGATCGGTTACCACAGTGCCCAAATGGTTGGCCTACAATGAGACACAAGTTTGTTGATGATCACACAAATTCCCTTGATCTAAGTATCTGTGGCTTACACCAAGGCGCACCTAGTGTCCTTGGCCGGCCGTGAGCTGGTCACCTATAACTACTTGATTACATGCGATGCTGCAGTCGGCCTTGTTGTTGCCCAGTGCACTCAGAGCTCTCCCTTGATATTGTTGAATTCAAGCACATCAAAGGAGGCACTCGCAACACTTTGGTACATGACTTGTAAGAATGAGCTTTGTGACGTTCCAGAGTACGATGCGTGCGATCTCATTGAGATTTTTTCAGGCAGAAAGTCGTATAGACCAGGTGGGTCTTATGAAAGAAGGTGAAGCTAATTGGCTCACTACATCACTACAGAGCCTGCGTGATGGCCAAGGGATGTTCACATGCTAAAGGCGTAGATTTCACTCCCACCTTTACATCCGTTGGCTTTATGACCATAACTCATGCATCATCGAGCATTGTGGACCAATAGGAGAATGAGTTGCAATAGTTGGATGTTAACAATGTATGTATCCATGGCCATCTAGATGAGGAGATTGATATGGTGCAGTCATGCAAATTTGAAGCCTGTGGCAAGGTCTGGTGCTTACACAAGACCTTGTATGACCTCAAGGACTCCATCACACCACGTATACAGTGACGTCAATCTGTCCCTCTTCCTTCATAAGATAGATCAATATTTCTGCCATCCTGGTCTATGTTGACGACCTCTAGATTGTGCCTCCCTTAATGGAGGCTGTGAAGGAGGCTTCGCCAGTCCTCAAGGCTATATGTAGGATGAAGTACCTTGATCATGTAGTCGCATTCTCCAAGATGGAGATTGTGTGTGACCACTTGCAATGGACACTCCTACTTCATAAGGCACTCTAAGCCATGGGTGTGGAAAAATAGTTTGCAAACCTCCTTGGTACAATTTCCATAGCCTTCACTCCCATCAGAACAGATGAGTAGGATTCCCTAAAGGTGGGTGATCCATAATCAGAGGATACTGTGGACGTGATCCTCTACTTTTGGACCATTGGCTCACTCTTGTACTTGACCACAACTGCCCGGTTCGACATTGCCTTCGCAGTCAGCCTCATTGTGAAGTTTTCACAGTGTCCAAGGGTGAAAGTTGTACATGCAGATGTGCGAGTAGTAAGTTCCCTTGGAGATTAAAGGATAAACAGATAGTGGTACAGCCGGGAATCCTGATGGGAGGATTTGGATAGGCTACATGTTTGTGCTGGGTGGTACTGTTGTGTCATGGCATAGTGGCAAACAGGGATGCATTACACATACCTTGTCAAAGATAAAGAACATTTTACTGGAAATTGGGGCGGAGCTTTGTTGGAATACTCTGTGACAGCCAGAATGTTTCTGTCATTAAAAAGAACTCTGGTGTTTTCTATGCATGCGTGAATCACTTTGATGTTGAGCATCACTTCTTGCATTGATTTCTCAAGCGGTGGATGATCGCCATCATCTAGGTCGGCATGGATCTTCAAAGATTTGCCTTCCTCACCAAGGCAGTGGCACGCAAGAAGTTTGGGATGGCCACCAATCTTTGCCTTTTTGTGAGAGTGCCTGATGGTGTGATGTGTGTGAATACACCATTCAGAACGTGGAAGAATGCTCGTGCCAAATCTGTGCATATACTGACATATGTACCATCGAATCATGGGGGAATATTTTATTGTAAGCCATTCCTATCAATTTGTATGGCTCACAGTGACCACTCAATTGTATCCATGAAAATAACTCATATCGACCGAGTTGACACCGAGGCGCCACCACCTAGTCATCCATCCATCCGCAGCTGTTGGACAGCTATGATGACATGCTAGAGCCTTGTTGAAACCATATCCTGCTATTGTGTACCTTATAGGATATTCTTGGTGAACTAGTAACGAACCCGATTTGCATGTTTTTCAGTTTTGTGTCCGATTGACACATTGACCGATTGATGTCAGACTAGGGTGTGTGTGTGTCACTGTCATTTCCAGCTCAAGATCATGCATTCATAAGGTTGGGCACTGTCTCATTTGGATGTGTGTGCGCCAAGATATGCCAAAATAGTGGTTTTGAGCTGGGTATGTTGACCTTTTGCAACGCATAACATCAGTGGCACATGTAGCAAGTATTACTGCTATGTTCCTGCCAGTTGCCATTTCTCTCCCTAGATTGGTTGCTTTAGAGACTATGCTTGTCTCCCAAACTAGACCCTTGTTGATCTTGCATCTATAATGCTCAACTATGTGAGTGATGACTAGGAATGTGTTGTACATCAGCAGCAACAATGCTAGGAAGCTTCCACGTTACTCATCTCCTTCATCTCTCCTCCATCCTTCACTCTCCTTCCCTCTCCCTCCTTTCTTGTGCCTCTCCCTCCTTCTGTTCCCCAGTTTTCCATCTCTCCCTATGATCCATAGGGATTGATCCATCCATCCGCAACTGCAAGGCAGCTGCCACTATGTGTCAAAACTTGCTCGGGTGTTCTTCCCATTTTTTGCAGCCTCTAGGTTTTTCTTAGTTGATTGGCCTTGGGCCCAATTTTCCTGCTTTACATTGTTCTTGTACCAATCAATGTTGGACCTGTGCATGTTTGTAATCATTGTATCTGCCTTGAGACTCTGCATCCATAGGTTCATTCGATGTTGCGTTTAGATGTGTGTGCACAAAGGTACGGTAAAAACTGCAGTTTTTTGCCAGTTTGGGACAAATGGACCCTGCGACGTGTGTCACCCATCGTATGTTGTGTCAGCTACTTATGCTGCAAGCTATTACGTTTTAACTTATCTCTCCATCATTGAGATGAAGCCTATGATACTATGCATCTATCCTGGCCAAACCTTTGTAGTTCTTGCACTTGCCTTGCATTCTGGTGCGTCATTTGCTTGGATGGTGCTATCACGTTAGTGGCAGCAAAGCTAAGAAGCTTCCGAAGAGTTTCTCATGGTATCAGAGTAGGGATGCATCCCTCGCTGAGCTGTACAGTGAAGACATTGCAGCAGCAGTAGTAACAGTCACAACCACGGTTATGGGAGGGCCTACCACGTCACAGTGACCTGCCATAGTAGCAGCAGAGCGGCAGCATCAACAAAGCGGGTGAAACGCAGCAGTGGCATGGTAACAATTACAACACCACAATGTGGGCAGCTGTGATGGTAACAGTCGGTATTGCAGTAGTCAGTGATAATGTTGGTCGATAGAGCAGTGGAGTGCACAAGTGCAGCAGAGGTCCTGAGAGTTCCCACAACGCCGCCGCGTGTGTGATAGGTAACATTAGCGAACAATAGAAACCTATAAAAATAGCCACAAAAAAACAAAAGAAACAGCTGTGGATGTCTCAACCCTCACCAGCAGAGGTTAAAGCACGTGATGTTGTTGAGTTGTCCATGAAGATTCTCAAAAGCTTCACTCACAAATTGCCTACCACTATCCCAAATGTGTGACATTGAGAAAGCATTCTTTGACCACCATTTTTAGTGCGTAAGCACTTGTTAGAAAGCCCTCTTCCTAACCTGTTGATCTGGATGATTCCGGCCTTCTTTTCTGCTCTATAGCACACAGAAAATGGCAACACACTTGCAGATCCAGAACACTTCCAGATGTCAGGCTGAAAAGAGAAGCTTGACATTAAAAAAAAATTCTTAGTTTTTTTTAGCACATAGATATCACCATTTTCTTAAGTAAATTTCATATATTAACTAAAAAATGTCTTCTTCTTTAAATCTATGCTGATTTCCTTAGTGTGGGTAATGACGTCAACACCGACACAATTCTCTTGGGCTAAAAATCCATCCTTTCCAAGCATTGATTTTTAAATGGTTTCATCAGATATTCGTTTGGACAACTTTTATCGGTCCCCTTCCGTAGTGAAAAGGTCCACCCTTCCTCACTTCGTCTCATGCACATGAGCAGCAGTAGTGGCAGTAGCAACCGTAGTATTAAGAACAATAACGTACACACTAAAAAAAGGGAAGGGGCCAGCTAACATACTTGTCTCCTCATTGAAGGAGGCTGGCCTGCATGCCCATGTGATCGCCGAGCTTTAGGCATAACCAGTCGAGGTTCAGCCGTAGCAGGAGGGGTAGAGCACCATGTTGGAGCAAAACCAGCAGCTATTGTTTGTACATGCAGGTGTTTGCCAGTCATTGCAACAGACGTTAGTAGTGATAGCTTCGATGGTAGACCCCAAGTCTTCCTCCCTCAGAATTTCTGGATAGCGTGTGGAAGCAATCCCACCGCATGCATCAATGTGATGCACATGCTACAAATGATAATGCGGATGGGCTAGCAGATGCACGCGCTGAAAAGATTCAATTGCTGGAGGAGTGGCTGAGTTAGCCACGCCACAACACGCCCCTTGTAGAGTAGTCTCAGCAACATGATTTCACGCACGCAACAAAATCTTCTTTTTGCGGTGTCCCCCTCACCGGTAGTCTTCCATTACTCAACATACCAGATCCGGTTCCCAAGATTGTCCTCCTTACGGTGCGGCGACCAACAGATGTTGAGACACCTCCTCCGTGCTATGCCAGGAATGATGCATTTGACTCCTAGGATGTGTTGCTTCAAGTGTAGGCTGACAGGTTGTACTACCGGAGTCATTACCAAACCACTTAATACAGTTACGAACAAATAGCAGGCACAGCTTGGTGGTTCACGGACTGTTTGTTTGTTTGTTCTCGTAGCTTGTGATGACTCGTGTGGGAGGGCACATCTGGCATGTTATGATGATGGGCCTGATAGTACCGATTGGATTCATGAGTCTCACTTCTCTGCCCTTCGTCATTTCTCCTCACCTGTTGCTCAGCGGTCGTCAAACACCAAGTGTTCCATTGCCCGTTGTACAGTGACGTCCTCCGGTCATGATCCCAGTGGCACTTGGATCATCGATTTTGGTGCCACTCATCACATGACCTGTTGCGTCTGTTCGCTCCGTTTGCACAGGCTCTGGTCAGTCACTGCTGGTCCAGGGTGTTGGGGTTGCGTGCTTCGATAGTCCGTCTGGCCCCCTGTATCTTTCCAAGGTGCTTTTTGTGCCTGACCTTGAGGTGAGCTTGCTGCCTGTGCTTGCCTGCACATTGATGGAACTCTCTCGAGAGCATACTGCAGAATCCGCTACTGTGATAGGTGTCGATACTCGTACCATTGCTCTTCATGCCTCCATTGTGGATGATCTGTACCGTGTCTCTCGGATTTCTTCTTCTTCTTGCACCCCTTCTCCTCCTAGTCATGTGCTTATCACTGGTGTTCTATCTGCTGAGCGCCACACCTACTGCATCGTCGTCTCAGTCATCTGGGCTCCGACACTGTGTTAAAGCTCATTTGGACATAGCCCCACTCGGTCTTGACGCGGCTTCTTTCAAGTAGCCGCCCAAGATTGATTGCATGTTCTATGCTCAAGGTAAGATGCATCGTTGCACCTACCCTGACTCCCGTTCTCGAGCACTTCGCCCCCTTGAGTTGGTCCATTTGGACCTTCTCGGTCCCCTTCCTGTCAAGTCCTTGTCCAATCAGGGCCGTTACATCCTGACCCTGATTGATGACTTCACGAAGATGCTGTGTGTCTACAGCCTACGCCAGAAGAGTAACGCCGCTCTCCCGGTTTACTTCTAGGTAGTGATAGCTGAGAGTCCGTCCCGCCACACCCTGCACACGTTCCATTCCAAACGCGACGGCGAGTTTCTCGGTGAGATGGATTTTGTTTTGCCGAGAACGGGGTTTTTCACCAGGTCTCCGCTCCTGCTACTTCTCAGCAGAATCGTGTCTCTGAGCGCTGGAACCGTACCATGGAGGATGCGGGTTGTACTATGCCATCCGAGTGCAGTATTCCAGAGTCCTTTGCCTTTGAAGGATTTGCCTACATGACATGGGTCTGGAACCGCCTCCCGCACACTCCCCTTCCAGACCATGTTATACCGTACGAGCTCTGGTTTGGCCACCTTGCCGACCTACGTCTTGCTCGTGTCTGGGGATTTGTGGCTTCTTTGATGTACACCGCACACCAGCAGAGGTCTAAGGTCTCCTCACGGGGTTGTCTGTGTGCCTTCGTGGACATCTCCCCACGGTCAAAGGCCTGGGGATTCTGGGACCCTGCGCGTCGTCGCATCGTTGAGGCCCGCCACATGCTCTTCTTTGAGTCTCTCACCTACCGTGACCTGACTTCAATCATGTTGATGTCTGTCACGCATGTTCCTACGTATGAGGCTTCTCGACGGATGGGGGAGTCTGCACCTACGAGCACCTCTCGTCTGGCTGATGTGTCTGCTCGTGCCCCCTCCACTTCACGATCTCCGGCTCTTGATGACCCAGCGATCATCGGCCTAGAGACCTCTCCAGCCCAGCCGGTGTCTACCCCTGTTCCCTCAGACCCCACAGGCACACATGATTTTGTACCTATGTCTACCATTACTCCCGCCTCTATTTGAGATCCTGCATCTACTCCTACTCCTTCTGCCACGCTCAGCACTGTGCCTTTCGTCATTTCACCGACACTTCCACTACATCACCTTCCCCTTTGCCTCAGTCCTCACCAAATGTGGTCATGCCTGCCTCTGAGCCTGAGGTGAGCACCTCGAGTCCAGGTTACTCGCGTGAGGACGGTGGTTGTCTTTGACTGTTGGTCTCCAGAGTCCAGCGGGTGTCAAATCCCACACCCAGGCACTCCACTCGTAGTGTCGTGAGTGGTGATCCCGGCACAAAGGCCATAGGTCCGAGAGTCTGCAAAGATCACACAGAGATACATGTAGCGTGCCCTATAGGGCAAGATCTTGTCATGCGCGAGTTGTGTATTGCTTGTAATGCAGCACCTGACCTTGTCGTCATTAGGTCTAGCTCTGAGGTAAGTGCACTTGCCAGTCAGAGCTCTCCCTCTATGGCGCCTGATCAGGGCACACTGAGGGAAGCTCTCTCATAAGAGGATGCAGACGCCTGGTGGGCTGCCTACAAGGTGAGATTCGTACCATTCCAGAGCACGGAGTTTACGAGCTAGTCGACCTTCCACCTGAGAGGAAGGCTATTCATGTCAAGTGGGACTTTCGCAAGAAAGTGAAGCGGGATGGCTCAGTGGAACGCCACAAGGGTCGCTTGGTTGTCAAGGGGTATTCCCAGATCGAGGGCATTGATTACAATGAAACTTTTGCCCCTCCCTGCCGCATGACCTCAGCTTGTCCTCTCTTTGGTGTGGTGGCTCATCATGACTGGGAAGTGCACCAGATGGACGTGAACAGTGCGTTCCTCCATGGCTCTCTCAATGAGGAGATTTACATGGACGAGCCACTAGGCTTTGAGGATGATGATAAAGTTTGGCGCTTGCACAAGTCCTTGTACGGCCTCAAGAAGTCTCCAAGATGCTGGAACCAGGAGATTACTAGCACCCTAAATCATGCGTGACATGTACAAATTGAGGCAGACCCCTCTCTCTTCATCCAACGGACGCTTGAGCGGTTCAGCGCTATGCTGGTCTATGTGGACAACCTTCTCATTGCGTCTTCTTCTATGGAGGCCGTGAAGGAGGCCAAGGCGGTCCTCCAGACTGCCTAGAGGATGACGGATCTCGATCATGTAATGGTGTTTCTTAGCATGGAGATCGTGCGAGATCGCACACGTTTGACACTTCTACTACTTCAGGCCCAATACGTATGCATTGTGGGGGAGCACTTTAGTGACCTCCTCGGTGCAGTGCCCACAACCTCCACACCTCCCACACCTGACGGGCAGGATGCCCTAACGGTGTATGATCCCACACAGCCAGGGGAGACAGTGGACGTGACCTTGTGCTTCCGTTTCATCGAATCTCTGATGTACCTAGCCACTACCACACGCCCCAACATGGCTTTCGCCGTCAACCTCCTTGCACAGTTCTCACAAGCTACATGTGCTAGAGCCCTTCATGCGGCTCTGCGAGTGGTGCGGTATGTGGTCTCCACACCGTACCTCGGACTCGGCTTTCACCGACAGTGTTTAGTGGTTCTTGAAGGCTACATTGATAGTGACTAGGCCTGGATTCCTGATGGATGCAGTCGCACCGGTTACGTGTTTCTGTTCGATGGTACTGTTATATCGTGGCATAGCAAGAAGTAAGGCCGCATTGCATGTAGCTTATTCGAGGCAGAGTATGTTGCTCTAGGTGCTGGGGCTCCTAAGGCAGTGTCGCTACAGCGCCTCTCCCTTGAGATGGGTCATTCAATGCTTGCCATTGTGCTTTGCTGTGACTACCAAAGTGCTCATGCCATTGTGGAGAACTCTAGCATCTTTCATGCACACACAAAGCATGTTGTGGTTGAGCATTAATTCATGTCTGATGTGGTGGAGCGACACGTGATCTCCATCATATGGGTTGGGATTTACATGCAGCGTGCTGATTTCTTGACAAAGGCATCGGCACGCAAGAAGTTTCTTGTGGCCATTCGTTGTGTTGGGCTTTGCCCCTTTCCTAAGAGTGGTTGAGTGCGAGGTGTGTTTGTGTCTGTGTCACGACTGTTTCTGCACTTGTTGCACTCGTTTCAGTGTCGCACGTGTATGGACATGCGCACCATCGGGTCATGGTGGAGTGTTTTGATTTGTGATATTTCTTGTCGACCTGTACAGTTTACTGTGGCCACTTGGCTGTGTCCATGCCCGTGCAGATCCTTGATGCGGGCATAGTTGGCACCAATGCGTCATTTGGTGGTGGAATACCAGTTTGGAGCTGACCGATGACCGCCCCAGAGTCGTGGACGCTGTCTAGGACCTCCTGCAATTTTTTTGCAGCACGTAGGAGTTTATTGGTGGACTAGCCGTGGGTCCGATTTGCATTTTTTGCCTTGTTTGTCCACCGCTTGATGCCAGATGAATGCATGTGAACAGTCGTAGCATCCGTCTTGTGATTACGCATGCTTTGGTTTAGACGGCATAGCAATCTGACTTGTCTACACTGAGTTACAGCCAAAAGAGTGGTTTTGGGCTGGTTTTAGAACAGACCTTGCACTGCCACGTGTGACACCCGTTGTGCGCCACGGCAGGTACTTATTCCATGGAATTGTCATTTTTCATCTCTCTCTACAAATGCTATTGAAGCATTTCGACACTTTTCCTTGTGTCTCCTAACCACACCCTTGCTGTTGTGTGTACGACCTATGACTGTCGTCACCGTCCGGCCAGGCACTGACGCCTAGTCAGCTGCTGTGTTGCTACAAATTTTCCACGCATCATCTCAGTATCCACAACCTACCTCGGACTCTGCTTGTTCCGGCAGTGTTTGGTGGTTCTTGATGGCTACACCGATAGCGACTAAGCGTGGAGTCAAGATGGACGTAGTTGCACCGGCTACGTGTTCCTACTTGGTGGCACCGTTGTGTCCTGGCACAACGGGAAGAAGGGTTGAATTGCACGTAGCTCATCGGAGGCAGGGTATGTTGCTCTGGGTGCAAGGGTTTTTGAGGCAGTGTGGCTGCATCGTCTGTTCCTTTAGTTGGGTTAGTCAGTGCGTGCCATTGTGCTTCGCTGCGACAACTAGAGTGCTATTGCCATTGCGGATAGCTCTGGTGTTTTTCATGCTCACACTAAACACATTTCGGTTGAGCATCATTAAGTGCATGTTCTGGTGGAGCAACACATGATCTTTGACATCTGGGTCGGCACTGACATGCAGCGTGCTGATTTCTTGACAAAGGCACTGGCTCATGGGAAGTTTTGCATGGCCATTTGTATTGTTGGGCTTTGCCCTTTGCCTGAGAGTGGTTGAGTGCGAGGTGTGTCTGTTTGTGTTTCACGGTTGTTTCTGCACTCGTTGGTACATTTGATGTAGTGCTGGAGCGTATGGACATGCGTACCACCTGGTCATGGGGGAATGTTGTGAATTGTGATGTTCCCGTTAACCTGTACAGTTTACTCTGACCACTCCACAGTGTCCATGCCTGTGCAAATCCCTCATGCAAACCCAGGTGGCGGCGGTGCGTTGTGTGGTGATGGACCACCTACTCGGAGCTGACCGACGACCGCCCGAGAATCCTGGATGCTGTCTGGGACCTTCAGCAGTTTTTCTACAGCCTGTAGGGTTTCATTGGTGGTCTGCATGTTTCACATTGTGTGTCCACCGTTTGATGCCGGATGCATGCATGCAACCAGTCATAACGCTCGGCTTGAGATCCTGCACGTTCAAGTTCAGATGCCGTAGCGTTTTGACTTGTCTTCACAGAGTTACGACCAAAACTACGGTTTTGGGCTGGTTTGAGGACAGACCTTGCACTGCCACATGCGACACCCTCCGTGCGCCGCGGCAGGTATTCATGCTGTGGACCTGAAATTTTTCATTTCTCTCTGCATTACTAAGCTATTGGAGCTTATGAGACTTTGCGCGTCTCCCTAGTCTAACTCTTGTTGTTTCTTGCTGTTGCTTGCTTGCTAGTGCGCTTATTCAGTGGAAAGTGTCGCCACGTGAGCAGTAGCAAGGTTAGGAAGCTTGGAAGCAATTTCTCACGACTGACACGTGATCTCTGTCATATGGGTCGGCACCAACATGCAGCATGCTGATTTCTTGACAAAGGCACTAGCTCGCGGGAAGTTTCAAGCGGCCATTCGTTCTGTTGGACTTCGCTCCTGTGTCTGTGTCATGACTGTTTATACGCTTGTTGTTGCACTCGTTTCAATTTTGCACGAGTTTGGACATGCGTACATTGGGTCACGGGGGAGTGTTGTGATTTGTGACGTTCCTGTCGACCTGTTTCGTTTAGTGTAACGTAAGGCATGGTGTTCAAGATTGAGCGAGAGTCTCGATCTCATCTCTCCCATTTTGAGATTACAAATGAGATTCTCAATCTCGAAATATATGTCGTGTTGAAATCTCATTTTTGTCCCAATCTCGAGTTATCTGCCACGCATTTAACTTTTTTGAATAACCTAAACACATCATAAATGAAATGGAAAACCTAGGCAGCAGGTTGGGGCAACATCGTTGTTGATGCAGCGTGCGGGCTTCCACGCTCGTTGCTTAAGTCAGCTGCCCCCTCAGTCTGCTGCTCCAAAGTCTGGAAGCTCTGGGTTTGTTACTCAGAAACGCGCATGCCAGAGTTAGCGCCAGAAAGCAGCTGAAAACTGAAAGCAACTGGTTAGGAATGAAGAATGAGCAACAATGGGAGACCCTTCCAAGTTCTAGCTCCCCCCCACTAGTGTAGAAGTTGTTACTCAGCTAACCAGCCAATCAGAAAATAGCTGTGGACCTATTTTCGGGCAGATCGACCTCAGGGCCCTGGTTTGGCTAGCGGCTCGATCTGGAGACCCGTTTTGCTTCTCAGTCCACGACAGGGCCCTGACGGCCGATCTCACCAACCGTGCAGCCCTGCCGTTATATCTCAGTGAAGGCAGGGCCCTCTGTACGGGATCCTGCTTGTCGGCATTGCGACCCGGTTGAGCGTCGAGGGTCGACACAGGCTCTTGACCAAAGACAACGACAACCGAGTCATCGTAATAAAGCCCTCGATGATCGCCAACGCTTTGAACGATACGTCTTTGCCCTCACCGGAAAGGTAGAAGCAAATTCTTCAAAGAAGACCGGAAATTTCCATTTTGTCTCGGTTAACAAGAACAACAGTCTTATGTCACCGTCCAGAACGAACCCTACAGAATCCCCTCACTATACGTAAAAAAATATTTGAGGAACAAATGAGATCGTGACGGCATTCATTCAAAAAATCAGAAGGAATATTGAAAAAGGAAAAGGAAATCATACAATTGCTATCTACATAATATCCAAATAAGGAACTATGTATGAAAAGCACAACAATTAGAGAATAAAATCAATGCACAAAGATCAGGCAATAACAACTCAAACATAAAACAACCAATGCGTGTTTCAAATTAGTGATAAAAAAGAAGGATAACGAAATAAAAAACATTTGTAGAAACACCATAAACACACAAAAAATGAAAAAATAGAATCTAAATAATGATGAAAATACATATATAAATGCAAATGTGAAGTTAAACATCAATATTCAATATAAAAACATATATCTAAATATTCATGTAAACTTAATAATATGTTTCAATAAATCAATGTAGATTGATGCAAACATACAAATATATATATACACATGTAAATATTGAGAAAGATGTGAAAACCTACATCGATAATTATATATATAAATATGTAGAAAGAATAAATAAATATGCATGAATGTACAAAACTAATAAAAAGGAAAGGTTAAAACATATAGAGAAAGTTGTACATATACCTTTTTATATTAGTATCATTATCAATATGAAATTATACAGTTGAAAAGGAAAAAATACATCCAGTTATATTTTAACATGTGGATGTATATGTGGTTTTATATATAAGTATAAAAAAATACATACAAGTATACGTATATATTTAAACATAAATATCAAAATTCATACACATTTATACTACTCCAAACACAAATATGCATGTATTAAAATGTAATAAGGAAACATAACAAAAGGATGTATGCATATGAACATATTGAAGAAACCAAGTATACATATACATATACATATACAAATACATATACATATACATATACATATACATATGCATACACGTATACATGT
>SZWC01000770.1:90904-105904 GCA_023375785.1 Penium margaritaceum | reverse complement strand
TTTTGATTTTCATAATGTTATCTAGGATGGTGTGTATGTGAAAGAAGTATGTTCACATAGTCATGTACAAAATTCACTGAGTTTCAATTCATCTTTTATCACGTTTGAATACATGCTTATAATATTCACAGGATATTCTATTTTGAATTTGTATTGATTCCAACGCTCAGATATTTTGTGTCGTGTGAAATGTTTTGAGATGAAAAATGCTGCTTGTCGGGTTTGTGCTTGTGTACGTACTATTGGCATGTCTTATGTTCTTAAGTCGTGCTAACCTATTTGTGCTTTGATCAGCCATTCGGGATAGACGCTGCGTTTGAACATGACACTCCGTCGTAAGTTTTTTTGATGCGGTAATGTCGCTTCTGAATTTTGTAGCCAACTAAATCAGAAGAGACCCTTGCAACATGTTTATCCCGTGTTCTGCGACAGAAAGACCTGGTCAGCGGCTTTGCGAGCAGCTGCAATTGAGAAATTTCCGTTTAAACATCAAACCCAGTCGTTTTCTTTAGTTTCTCTTGATTAACTTTATTTGCAGTTTGTTGCTCGGTGACTTCACAGGATGCAATCGACTCTGGCCTTCTTCTGACGGCGGGGAGCCATGGACTGGCTCATTAACCGGCTATCGCAAATCGCGAGGCTCTCCGCCGGGCTTTGCGTTGGTCGGTGCCTGAATGCGGGTTTCGGCGCCGATGGATTCGGCGATGCGGGTCCTCGCATCAGGTTGGGACGTAAACCAGGGCCCCCTAGTCAATTTGGCCCCTATTTTCTGGCTGGCAGGGTTTTCTCGGTGAGCCCTGCCAGACACCCGACAGCCCAAAATCCGGGTGTCGTCCGTTTTGCCTGAAAACTGGACCATACTATAATACCGACGATGCAAACGAAGTCGTGCGGTCAGAATCAGCTAGAAAAATAGTAGCAAAGAGTTATGGCTGCCCGAACCCAGGCAGTGCCTATGGTGGTCCATGATACCGAACAGGGCCATACAGCATGCAACAAGGACCATAGGCAGAGCATGACGATGCAGATGCGACGGGACGCGCTGGACGCATGCAGATAGCAATTGCGGTGGCAGTGACCGCCGGCAGCACGACCGCCGAGGAGGCCTGCCGATGGAGCTGAGCACGTCGTCGGAGAGAGGAGACTCTAGCAAACTGCAGTATACCTCAGTGTGCATTGGCTTCACCGGATGACTCTCCATCAGCGTCGAGTCTCGCCGTCAGTCATCTGCACGCCAATGTACACAAGCCGGGAGGACACAACAGAGCACAATGAGGGATGCGCAAAAACCAACACTCCCCCATGACTCACAAACGCGGTGTACATGGGTGGGCAGAGAAACGGTCAACATCCAGACTCCCCCAAGGTATGCAGAGATGTAGGTAGAGACAAAGAGGACAATTCACGGACGCACGCCGACTGAACTCACGGCCTTCTTGAACGAGTCCCGCTTCAGTGCCTTGGTCAAGAAGTCAGCCAGCTTTTGTGCCGTCTCAACCCATACGATGCTGATGCTGCCGTCATGCAACAACAAACGCACATAGTGATACTCAACATTGATGTGCTTTGTGCGTGTGTGATGCACTCCGTCATTGTTGGCGATGGCCATGACACTCTCATTGTCACAATACAAGGTGATGGATACGATAGACTGAAGCAACTCGGACAGCAGACGACACAACCACACACTCTCACACGCGCTTGAGCCAAGGGCCACGTACTCAGCCTCAGCAGTGCTGCGTGCAATGCACCCCTGCTTGCCACTGCGCCAGGACACAGCCGTGCCGCCGACCAGAAAGATCCAACCCGTGCGACTCTTATCGTCTGGACTGCCGGCCCAGTCACTGTCGGTGATGCCCACTACAACGACGGACGGCTGACGGTGGAACATGAGACCTCGGCGAGGGGTCGAGACCACAAAGCGCAGCACTCTGGTCGTGGCCTCGAAGTGGAGGTGACACGGTTCTTGAGAGAACTGGGCCAGGAGGTTGACGGCGAACGCGATGTCTGGGCGCGTCGTCGTCGCCAGGAACATCAGTGACCCGATGACCCGCAGATACGTGGTCACATCAACTGGCTCCCCCACAACAGCTGGATCATGACTCTTCAGCTTCACCTGGCCATCGGGTGACATGGGTGAAGATGCGCTAGGCACGAGGGGCAAGTCCTCGGCGAAGCGAGTGGANACGGCGGAACATGAGACCTCGCCGAGGGGTCGAGACGACATAGCGCAGCACTCGGATCGCGGCCTCGAAGTGGAGGTGACGCGGCTCCTGAGAGAACTGGGCCAGGAGGTTGACGGCGAACGCGATGTCTGGGCGCGTCGTCGTCGCCAGGAACATCAGTGACCCGATGACCCGCAGATACGTGGTCACATCAACTGGCTCCCCCACAACAGCTGGATCATGACTCTTCAGCTTCACCTGGCCATCGGGTGACATGGGTAAAGATGCGCTAGGCACGAGGGGCAGGTTCTCGGCAAAGCGAGTGGATAGGGTCTGCACATAGGCAGCCTGGTGGACGTGCAGGATGCCCTGGGAGCGATCATACTCAAGCTCCATGCCCAGGAAGACTCGGGCAGACCCGAGATCCTTCATCTGGTAGGCGGCGTGCAGCAAGTCCTTGACACGCTGGATGGCGGCTGCGTCTGGCGACGCAATGAGGAGATCATCGACATAGACCAAAACGGCGGCGAAGGTCTGACCTTGCGGGCTGATGAACAGTGCGGGGTCAGCAGTGCTGCTGTGGAGGCCGCCACGGAGAAGCGTGCTACTGATCTCCTGGTTCCTGCACCGAGGCGACTGCTTCAGGCCATAGAGGGCCTTCGCAGCCGCCACACTCTCCCAGTGCCGTCGTCGAAGCCTGAGGGCTGCGTCATGTAGAGATCCTCACCCTCCTGTGAGCCATGGAGGAACGCGTTGCTCACGTCCATCTGATGCAGCTTCCACCCGTGCTTGGCAACAAGGCTGAAGAGCGCCCGGCTAGTGGAGAACCAATCGATTGGGGCAAAGATTTGGTCGTAATCGACCCTAGGGACCGGAGCAAACCCCTTTGCTGTGAGGCGGGCCTTGTACTTGTCCAAGGATCCGTCGGGCTTCCACTTACGCCAAAAGACCCACTTGGCACCAATGGCCTTCCGACCTGGAGGGAGGTCAACGAGGTCATACACGTGGTGCTGTCGGATAGCAGCGAGCTCCTCCGCGCAGGCACCATCCCAATGTGCGGCCTCAGGGGAGGCTCGAGCCTCGCGAAGGGTGGAAGGGTCCTCTGGGCGCGCCGTGGACCAGACTGAGAGGGCGTGTGCATCACGAGCCCCAGGTGGGATGCGGGCAAGTGCAGCCACAAAAGTATGCCGATGCTCGTGATGAAGCATGGAGTAGCCGAATGCAGAACTCGGGTGAAGGTCTACAATGATGGCGAAAGTGGTCAGGCCGAGAGCCTTTGTGCCAGGGTCCCCACTCACGACCGTGGGAGTGGAGGAGACACGTGGAGCCACAGGGGGTCGAGGCGCCACGGGATGCGGAGCGACGGTTTGCGCGCTCACTGTCGGCCGAGGTCGGAGGTTGCCGCCTAGGACACGTGTGTAGCGCGGTCGGGCACAAGACGGCCCTGAGTCTGACGGGCCGACGGAGGCGGACGGGGCTACTGGTCTGGAGGAGCCAGCAAACGCGACAGGCGCTGCTGGCCCGGAGGGGCCAGTTGGGTCGGAGGAGCCAGTGGAAGCGACAGGCGCTGCTTGCTCGGAGGGGCCAGCGGACGTGACAGGAGCTGCGGGCCCAGAGGAGCCAGCACACGCGACTGGGGCTGTCGACCCGGAGGAGCCAGTGGACTGGACAAGCGCTGCTTGCCTGGAGGGGCCACCGGACATAACAGGAGCTGCGGGCCCAGAGGAGCTAGTAGACGCGACTGGGGCTGTCAGCTCGGAGGGGCCATCGGAAGCGACTGGGGCTGCCGGCCCAGAGGGGCCAGCGGATACGACAGGTGCTGCTGGCTCGGAGGGGCCAGCGGACGCGATTGGGATAGCTAGTTCGGAGGGGCCAGCAGATGCGACGGGGGCTGTCGGCCTGGAGGGGCCATCGGAAGCGACTGGGGCTGCTGCTCCGGAGGGGCTAGTGGACACAACAAGTGTTGCTGGCTCGGAGGGGCCAGCGGACGCGACTGGGGTAGCTGGAGGAGGCTCGGAGGGGCTAGCGGACGCGGCTGGGACTGTGGGCCCGGGAGGGCCAGTGGACGCGACAGGGGCTACCAGCTCGGAGGGACGGAGTGATGTGTCACCCGGAAGCGACTGGACAGAGGACGGACTCACCACTTCCCCACGCGACGGGAGGGACACGGACGAGCCGGAGCGGATGAGGTCACGAGGAAACAGGTCCTCAAAGAAGAGGGCATCGCGGGACTCGACGATGCACTGTCGGGATGGGTCCGAGAAGCTCCAGGCCTTGGACTGACAAGACACATCGAGGAAGGTGCAAGGGCGTCCGCGGGAGGCGAGCTTGCCGCCCTGCTGTGGGGCAGGCAGCCACACAACGGCCACGCAGCCCCAGACGCGAGCCGGGCGGAGGTCAGTGCGCCTGCCGCACCAGTGCTGGTAGGGCGTGGACTGGCGGGGAAGGGGACGGTGGGGAACCCGGTTCCAGACCTAGGTCATGTAGGCCATGGCTTCGAAATAGAAGCCATCGGAGAGACCGGAATCGACGTGCATGGTGCGAACGGCGTCGGCCATGGTACGGTTCCACCGCTTGGAGACGTCGTTCTGGGCAGGTGTGTAGGGCGCAGACGTCTCATGGTGGATCCCGCGAGAGGCGAGAAAGGTCGTGGCCTCATCCAGGTACTCGCCAACGCGATCGGAGCGAAAGCAGCGAAGGGGGCGGCCACAGTCGAGCTCTGTGAGGACAAGCCAGTTCTGAATGGTTCGGGCGACATCGCTCTTCTGCCGAAGGCAGAAGACCCAACGCTAGCGAGAATAGTCGTCCGTAAGAGTGAGGACATAGCGGCCATGTGCACCGACGGACTCGGTGGGGAGAGGGCCCAGGACGTCCGAGTGGAGAAGGTCAAGAGGGGCGGACGCACGGGAGGAAGAGAGGGGGTACGTGGACCGGTGCATCTTCCCCTGAACGCAGTCAATGCACTCAGTGGGGCACATGAGAGGGAAAGTCTCCGGGTCAAGGCCCTTGGCCGACTGGGTGCGGAGCATGCTTTCTACGGCGGCAGAGTGGACGTGGCAAAGGCGGCGGTGCAAGAGGCGGGTGTGCTAAGGAGAAAGCGTGTTGGTGACAAACACATGACTTGTGGTGGCCGACGGGGAGGAGACTGGAGGGGAAGAGGAGAGGCGAGGAACGTGCCACAAGTTGCCATGGGCGGTGGCGTACAGTACGACAAGACCAGATGGACGCAACGACACAGTGCCGACACCACGCGAGTGCACAACATCCATGCTCATGCGGTCAAGGGCAGTCACGAACAGGAGGCTGAGCTCGAGACCAGGGACGAAGAGAACATCGGTCAGGAAGACATCACCGGCCGGACCACGGAAACGAACGACGCCAACACCACGGACAGGCAACACCTGTCCGGAACCCGTCCGGATACCGGAGACATCGCCGACAGGACCAAGCATACTGAAGGCCTCAAGAGAGGCCGTAATGTGATGCGTGGCCCCGGAGTCGATGATCAAGGTCTCAGCAGGGTCCTGGACTGGGGTCGCCAGATCACTCACGGTCACATGGCAGCAAGTGAGGGACGCGGACGCGGTGGAAGGCCGCGCGAAACAAGACTGCCAATCTTCAAGCCACGCAATGTCGTCAAGGAGTGGGGTGGAGGGGACCACGGGAGACGACGAGACAAACGAGGAAACGGGACACGAACGCAGCTCGGTCTCAGTCATACAGGGATGGGCCGGAGGGCAGGAGGTGATGCAACTCGCACTTCCCTGGGGAGGAGGGCAATGCAGGCCAAGCTGGAGTGCAAAGAACTGCTCCAGCTAACGCTGACGGGAGGACGGCCCAAGAGTGTAAACAGAGTGCGGAGTGACTGCGCTAGAGCCCGGGTAGTAGGAGGGCTGAGCCGGCGAATGAAGCAGAGGTACCGACGGCTGAGGGTAGTACTGCTGCGGGTAGTACCGCTGCGACGCGGGTGTCTGCAGGACAGGCGAAGGTGTCGGAGTGGCAGAGCTGCAGGACGAGGTCGGAGTGTCCGGGCTAGCAGCAGCGTCGGCAGCAGAAGCAAGGCAGCGCTCTCGCTGGCGGTGCATGGTGGCAATGACGCGCGCCTCGTCCATTGGGAGAGGGCACGTGTACCGCCCATGCCCGGGCTGGCCACAGTTGTGGCAGACCGAGCCACCACCGCTGGACCCAGTTGATGACTGCTGCTGCTGCTATTGCGGTGGACCCTTGCCTTTCTTGTTCCGACTTATTTTCTTCTTCCCCGAAAGCGATGAGGTAGCTGCAATGGCAGAGGCGACAGCCGCGGAGGCAACGGCAGGGGAGGCGACGGCAGGGGATGCAAGGGCCTCCGTGCGATGGAGCTGGGAATCCTGGCGAGCTTCCTCAATGTGGAGGAAGAGCTCATATGCCCAGGACATGAGAGTGCCCTGGGCCTCCATGGTGGAGAGGACGTCCTGAGGGCAGTGGACGAAGACGTCCGCGTATACGCTGGTGGCGCTGTGCTTGATGGTGAGGAGCACGGACAGAGGGGTTGGAGGAGATTTGCCGAGTCAACGGAGGATGTCCTCCGCCCGCTACCAGTAGGCGGTGACCGTCTCGGTCTCCCCCATGTGCAGGGAGTTGAACTCCCGGGGTAGACAGCTGATCTCAGCGTCGCTGGACAGGTGATGGGGCCTGGTGAGGACGTGCCATGCGGCTATAGGGTCTGGGATGTCGCCAGCGGTGAAGTCGCCGAGGAAGGGCTCCAGGGCAAGGCGGGAAGCTGGGGGGGCGACTGGTACAAGGGCACGGACGGCGCGACCAGCGTCATACAGGTGATTAGCCTAGGTGGAGTCATAAGAGAGGGTGTAGTAGGCCCACAGACCCTCACCCTGCGCCCAGATCCGGAAGCTGAGCTCCCAGCTCCGGAACTGCTCGCCAGCCTCAAGCGGCGGCGGCGGTGTCTCAAAGTCCTTCTGCCTGCGGCCGGCACCCAGAGTGGGGCCAAGGACTGAGGTCACTGTCTGCCGTTGGCGTTGAGTCTGCTGCTATGCCAGGTAGTACGTGGTAGCAGATATAGCGGGGCTAGCGTGCCTTGAAGGGATGAACGATGGCAGCACACTGGTGGCGGTTTGGAAGGCGACCGGCTGTAGCGCTGGAAGCTGCTGCGTTAAGGCGGCGAGCTGTTGCTGAAGAGCAGCAAGAGGGTCAGGGTTGCCGCCAACGTTACCATTGGGCTGTTGCTGCTGCTACAGGGACAGCGGCTACTGCTGCTGTAGCGGCGGTGGCTACTGCTGCTGAGGCGGTGGCGGCTGCTCCTACTGCTGCTGCTGCTGCTTCGGCTGCTACTGGTGCGGCGGCGGCAGCTGCTATTACCGTGGCGACGGTGGCGGCTCCTGCTGCTGTGGTAGCAACGGCTGCTGCTACTGCGGCGGCGGCGGCTGCTGCTGCTGCAGCGGCGGCGGGTGCTGCTGCTGCTGCTGCTGCAGTCGCTGCGAGAAAGGAGGGGTAGGGGTCCCCCCAACAGAGGAGGACCCCTCCTCGCTGGGACTCCCAGCCATGACTTAGTATCCCTTGTGTTTTTTTTTGTTGTCTTAGTGCGCTGATGGTAGCAGGAGGTTGGGGAGGTGGGGATCCTGCCCACCCCTTTGGCCTTCCCCCTTTCCCTTTGCCCCCCCTTTTTTTGTGTTGATGACATCAGCCGTGACGTCAGCAGTGATGTCAGCAGAGGGGTGCTGACTTCAGCAGTGGCGGTTGTTGGGGCCGCTGCTGTTGCTGTTGCTGTTGATGCTGCTGCAGCTGCTGGTGCTGCTGCTGTTGCTGCTACTGCTGATTGCTGCTACTGCTACTGTTGTAGCTGTTGCTACCGTTGCTACTGTTGCTGCTGCTGCTGCTGCTGTTTGCTGCTGCTGTTGTTGCTTTTGCTGCTGTAGCTCCTGCTGCTATTGCTATTGCTGCTGCAGTTGCACCTGCAGCTGCTGTTGTTGCGAGCTGTTGCAAGTGTAGTGGCTGCTGCAGCTCGCTGCTGCTGCTGCGCGCTGCTACAGGTGCTACGTGCTGTAGCAGCTGCTCGCTGCTACGGCGGGCTGCTGTAGCAAGGTGCGGGGGTGGGGGATTTTTTTTAATGCCTTTTTTTGTTTTTTTTTTCTTTCCTTGTCACAACGGGCAGTAGCCGGCTGTCTGCTGCGAGCAGCGGGCTGCTCCTCGCCTGGCAGCTGCGAGCCGCTGCTCGTTGGCAGCAGCGGGCCGCTCGCTTCTCGCTCACTACAAGCAGCGAGCAACAGCAGCCGCGGCTGGTAGCTGCTAGCTGCTGCTTGCTGTTGTTACTGCTATAGCTGGCTGCTGCTGCAGCGGCTACAGCAGCTACTGCAGCCCGCTACTGCTGCTGCCCGCTGCTGCAGCTGTTGCGTGCTGCGGCTGTTGCCTGCTGCCGCTGCGTGCTGCTGTTGCGAGCTGCTGCTGTGTGCTGTTGCTGCCGCTGTGCGCTGCTGCTACTACTGCTGCTGCGAGCTGCTGCTGCTGCGGGCTGCTGTGAGCTGCTGCTTTTGCTTGCTGCTGCTGGTGGTGCCAGTCACTGCACGTGGGTGACGTTGCCGCTTGCGTCATCACCCTCAGAAGTCAGACGCCACCTGCCGCTCACCTCCTCGCGTCACGCGTGGGGGTCAGTGCTACGGAAAAAACTTCGGCAGCATTTTCCCCGGCCCAGTGGCCGTGGGAAAAAATCTGACGCCGCCACCAGGCAGGTCTATGCTGCCGAAGAAAACCCGGCAACATTTCCCCTGCACTGGCGCATATGGGGGTTTGCCGGCATTGTCTGTCACCTGTTCGCCAGTCTTCTGCTGCTGCTGCTATGCTCTGGCTCTGATACCAAAATGGAAAACCTAGGCAGCAGGTTGGGGCAGCAGCGTTGTTGATGCAGCGTGTGGGCTTCCACGCTCGTTGCTTAAGTCAGCTGCCCCCTGAGTCTGCTGCTCCAGAGTCTAAGTCTGGAAGCTTTGGGTTTGTTACTTAGAAACGCGCGCGCCAGAGTTAGCGCCAGAAAGCAGCTGAAAACTGAAAGTAACTGGTTAGGAATGAAGAATGAGCAACAATGGGAGACCCCTCCAAGTTCTAGCTCACCCCCACTAGTGTAGGAGTTGTTACTCAGCTAACCAGCCAATCAGAAAGTAGCTGTGGACCTATATTCCAGCTGGCAGGGTTTTCTCGGTGAGCCCTGCCAGACGCCCGACAGCCCAAAACCCGAGCGTCGTCCGTTTTGCGTGAAGACTGGACCATACCATAATACCGACGCTGCAAACGCAGTCGTGCGGTCAGAATCAGCTAGAAAAATAGTAGCAAAGAGTTATGGCTGCCCGAACCCAGGCAGTGCCTATGGTGGTCCATGATACCGAACAGGGCCATACAGCATGCAACAAGGACCCTAGGGAGAGCATGACGATGCAGACGCGACGGGACGCGCTGGGCGCATGCAGACAGCAATTGCGGTGGCAGTGACCACCGGCAGCACGACCGCCGAGGAGGCCTGCCGATGGAGCTGAGCACGTCGCCAGAGAGAGGAGGCTCCAGCAAACTGCGAATAGACCTCAGCGTGCGTCGGCTCCACCGGATGACGCTCCATCAGCGTCGAGTCTCGCCGTCATTCATCTGCACGCCGATGTACACAAGCCGTGAGGACACAACAGAGCCCAATGAGGGATGCGAAAAAACCGACAAAATGCATGTTTAAACATGGGAACTGTAGATCTTGAATCTAGGAGCTATCACTCCAGACAAGGACTAGAAAAAATCCACTTGGAGGTGACCGACGGCAAGTGGTGGACCACCCACTTGGAGCTGACCGACGACTGCCCCAGCGTCATGGATGGTGTCTCAGACCTCCTGCAATTTTTGTGCAGCCTAACCTTGATGCGGACGCAGCTGGCAATGGAGCACCGACGAGTGGTGGCTCCATCCACCAGTAGCTGCCAAAGAGCTCCCACGATGCCCTGGTTGCTTGCCGGGATGCTTTGCAGATTGTCTGCAGAAGCTAGAGTTTTCTCGGTAGACTGGCTCTCAAGCCCGATTTGCATGTTTTGCATTTTTTCCACCGATCGGTGCCGGACTTATGTGTGTGACCATTCGCGTCCGACTCGATTTTGTGCATCTCTAGGTTCAGACGATGTAGCGTTCTGATTTGTCTACGCAGAGTTACGACCAAAACAGTGTTTTTAGGGCAGTTTCAGGACAGACCTTGCACTGCCGTGTGCGACACCAGTTGTGCGCCGCGGCAGGTATTTATGTCTGGACTTGTCATTTGTTATCCCTCTCTGCATGTGTTGGTTAATGGAAGTACATTTGACACTGAGTCGTGTCGTCTAGCCAAACCCTTGCCGTTTTGCGTCCAACCTGTGTTGACATCGCGAGCTGATTGAGCGCTGACGCCCAGTCAATGGCAAGCGTGCTAGGAAGCTTCCTACTAGCGTCCTTCACACGTGGCAGGCCACTTCGCCAGGTTATATGCGTACGCATGAGTTCGAGATGAGGCGAGACGAGATCAATCTCATCTCAAAATTCTTACATCACCCAAAATCTCGATCTCGTCTCGAATTCTTTTGCGACGATCTCAATCTTGTCTTGAAAACCGGGATTGATTCGGGATCTCGAATCAAGATGTAAATTCCTATGTAATGCAAAAAAATGTAGAGGATCCCGGTTTTCGGGACGAGATTGACTTTCGATCAAACACATCTCGATCCCGAATCTCGAAAACCGGGACCTTCTACAGTTTTTTTGCAGCACGTAGGAGTTTATCGGTGGGCTGGTTGTGCCCGATTTGCATGTTTTTGCATTGTGTGTCTACTGTTTGGTGTCAGATGCATGTATGTGACCAGTCCTACCGTTCGGCTTGCGATTATGAATGTTTTGGTTCAGGCGGCGTAGCGTTCTGACTTGTTTACGCTGAGTTACGGCCAAAACAATGGTTTTAGGACAGACCTTGCATTGCTGCGTACAACACTCGCAGTGAGCGACGAAATGGAAAACTATGCAGCAGGTTGGGGCAGCAGCGTTGTTGATGCAGCGTGCGGGCTTCCACGCTCGTTGCTTAAGTCAGCTGCCCCCTCAGTCTGCTGCTCTAGAGTCTAAGTCTGGAAGCTCTGGGTTTGTTACTCAGAAACGCGCGCGCCAGAGTTAGCGCCAGAAAGCAGCTGAAAACTGATAGTAACTGATTACGAATGAAGAATGAACAGCAATGGGGGACCCCTCCAAGTTCTAGCCCCCCCCGCCCCAGCTCTGTAGAGCTTGTTACTCAGTTCATCAGCCAATCAGAAAATAGCTAATTCCAGGCTGGCAGCTTTTCTCAGTGAGGCCTGCCACACGGCCGACAGCCCAAAACCCGGGCGTCGTCCGTTTTGCCTGAAAACTGGACCATACCATAATACCGACGCTCCGAACGCAGCCGTGCGGTCAGAATCTGCTAGAAAAATAGTAGCGAGGAGTTATGGCAGTCTGAACCCAGGCAGTGCCCACGATGGTTTATTCTGCCAAACAGGGCCATGCAACATGCAACTGGGACCCTAGGCAGTGCATGACGACGCAGGCACGACAGTACGCACTGGACGCATGCAGACAGCAACTGCGGTGGCAGTGACTGCCGACAGCGTGAGCGCCGAGGAGGCCTGCCGATGGAGCTGAACACGTCGCCGGAGAAAGGGGACTCCAGCGAACTGCGAGACGACCTCAGCGTGCGTCGGCTCCACCCGACGACACTCCATCAGCATCGAGTCTCGCTGTCAGTCATCTACACGCCAATGTACACAAGCCAGGAGGACACAACAGAGCACAATGAGCGCAAAAACCAACACTCCCCCATGACTCACAGGCGTAGTGCACATGGGCGGGCAGAGACACGGTCAATACACAGACTCCCCCAAAACATGCAAAAGTGCAGGCACAGACAAAGAAAGCAAGTCACGGACGCACGCCGACTGAACTTACAGCCTTCTTCAACGAGTCCCCCTTCAGTGACTTGGTCAGGAAGTCAGCCAGCTGCCGTGCTGTCTCAACCCACACGATGCTGATGCTGACGTCGTGCAACAACGAACGCACATTGTGATACTCAACATTGATGTGCTTTGTGCGAGTGTGATGCACACCGTCATTGTCTGCAATGGCCATGGCACTTTCATTGTCACAATGCAAGGTGATGGATGCAACAGACTGACGCAACTCGGACAATAGACGACGCAACCACACACTCTCACACGCGCCTGAGCCAAGGGCCACGCACTCAGCCTCAGCAGTGCTGCGTGCAATGCATCCCTGCTTGCCACTGCGCCAAGACACAGCTGTGCCACCGACCAGAAAGATCCAACCAGTGCGACTCTTACCGTCTGGACTGCCGGCCCAGTCACTGTCGGTGTAACCCACTGCAAGGACGGACAGCTGACGGCGGAACATGAGGCCTCGTCGAGGGGTCGAGACGACATAGCACAATACTCGGATCGCGGCCTCAAAGTGGAGGTGACGCGGCTCTTGAGAGAACTGGGCCAGGAGGTTAACGGCGAACGCGATGTCTGGACGCGTCGTCGTCGCCAGGAACATCAGTGACCCGATGACCCGCAGATACGTGGTCACATCAACTGGCTCCCCCACAACAGCTGGAACATGAATCTTCAACTTCACCTGGACATCGGGTGACATGGGTGAGGATGCGCTAGGCACGAGGGGCAAGTCCTCATCGAATCGAGTGGACAGGTTCTGTTAATCCTCCCTGTATATATGTATGGCTCTACGATGGCCATGAGTGTGCAGGGCTTGCTGACTCTGAGAACGGAGGTGACGCACAGTGAGCGCGTGCGTCAGCATCGAGCATGGGACACACCTACCCCCACGACCCCTCCTGTGCTCGCTTCCCTCTCGACAGCTGTGCCTCAGCTCCACTCTGTTTACCAGTGGCTTTTGCTGGACTAGCCTTAGTTGACCTAGTCTAGTCTTACTTTTCTGTGATACTTGATGCTTTATGCTTGTGTTCGAAGACCTAGATCAGACCTCGAAGTCGAGGCTGGGCACTTTTAACTAGCATAGGATGTGTCCAAACAGAGAACCGGCCTAGAGCCGGAATTAGGGCCGCNGACGCACAGTGAGCGCGTGCGTCAGCATCGAGCATGGGACACACCTACCCCCACGACCCCTCCTGTGCTCGCTTCCCTCTCGACAGCAGTGCCTCAGCTCCACTCTGTTTACCAGTGGCTTTTGCTGGACTAGCCTTAGTTGACCTAGTCTAGTCTTACTTTTCTGTGATACTTGATGCTTTATGCTTGTGTTCGAAGACCTAGATCAGACCTCGAAGTCGAGGCTGGGCACTTTTAACTAGCATAGGATGTGTCCAAACAGAGAACCGGCCTAGAGCCGGAATTAGGGACGCGCGCAGTATTTCTGCGCGCGGAAAAACCAAGTGCCGGCGAGCTTCGCTCGCCGGCCGAAGGGTGGGCTCGAATAGCGAGTCCCACCCCGTAGAGCTCTTCTTTGTTCTCTCCTAGGACTTAGCCTGGTGCGACGGCCGATCCATGGCCGTCACTCACCCAACTCTAACATCCTCAAATCTGCACCGTTTTGAGTGAAACAAGTTGCGTTAGAATCGTCTCGTTCTCCTTATGGTATCAGAGCACAGTCCGTTGGGCGTGGTGATTGCTAGGCAGCGCGATCTGTGAAATCGACGGACGGCCCTCACAACGGCCCTGAACGGCAACGGCGCCGTTTGCCGCCGCTGCAGCAGGCCTGGGCCGTCGAAGTAGATCGCGTAGGGCTCGCCAGACCCTGCGAAGTCAGGGAGGAGCCAACAGAGGCGCAGATCACATTGGCTTGGGGGCATTGCCCGCCAAGTTGCCACGTCCCGTGAGACGTCCGCAAACGGGGCAGCCACCGAAGTAGCTGCGGTAGTAGCGGCAGCAGCGTAGCAGTAGTAGCAAGAGCAGCTGGGCATTAGGGATCCCTTACTCCCCTCACCTAAAGGGAGGAGGGTGTGGACGGAAGCCATGAGTAATGCGGGCTCCTCAATCCAAAGGGGCGGCTCTAACCCCAATGGCAGCCAGCCCTCTAACCAACCTGCTACCACAGTCACCTGGGAGGAGCTGTCCAAGGTGATGGCTCAAAAGGACCTCTCCCCACCTTTGCTCGGCACGCAAGATTTCCTCGCATGGAAGGACATTTTCCTTGCGTGGGCCGCCGAGCACGGATTTGAGGAAGTTTACCTGACACCGGCGGCGGAGGATGCAGACGAGCGAGTGCTTCTGCGTGCATTCAATGCTCTCACGCGGGCGTTGCCCGATGATCAAGCCTACGCCATCCGTCATCTCCGGTTTGGAGGAAAGGGCGAGGATCCCGCAAACCCACATAGCGGAGCCCCTCGATCCTATGAGGCGTGGCAGCACCTCTCTACCCGGCAGGAGGAACGGGGTATGGCCCTGGTCATCACACTACGTGACAAGCTGCGCAGGCTGTACCCCAAGCCAGGAGCGCCCATCGCAGAATACTGGGACGCAGCAATGGATATCCGCCGCCGCATTCTGGGGCTAGGGGCACCTTGCTCGGTGTTGGAGTGGCTGGACCCAGTCCTACTTCATCTGGGTGAACCATACAGGGAGTTCCGGCGGGCGCTGTTGCGGAGGCTACGTGTCACCGACATTGAGGCCACAAATCTGACGGAGGTTTTTGAGGAATTACGTCACTACGAAGACATCTTGCGTGGGGAAGCACGCGACGCTGAGACCCCCACTGCCAGCGCCTTTGTGCACCATGCAACGCCAGGTCCATCTCCAGGCTCGGGTGCAGGAGGTGGACGAGGTGGAGGGGGCAGAGGAGGACAGGCAGGCGGAGGGCG
>SZWC01000770.1:76673-90460 GCA_023375785.1 Penium margaritaceum | reverse complement strand
AGCGGTGGAGGGTGTGGGGATGGTGGCATTGCAGGCACCTGGGGGAGTGATCTGGCTGACTGGTGTCTTGTATGTGCCCAAATTGCGAGTGAACTTGTTGTCCGGTGGTCAGTTGGATCTCCAAGCCAATGTGTCCACAGTGATGCAGCAGCAAAGATGCATGCTTTATGAGTCGACTGGGAACTTGTTGGTGGATGGGTCCTTGCATGCTGACATGCTGTACCGCTTGACACTCTTTCCCCTGGTTCCCACTCACTCGCACCGCCCACAGGCTCACGTTGTCACCACGACGGATGCACAGCATACAGATCTCCTTCACAGACGCCTGGCACACATTCATACAGATCTCATCACAGACATGCAAAGGCACTCATCAGCACGAGATATCACTCAGGAGGACTGCCCTCACGGCCTCAAATCAGACACATGTCTGGAGTGCCATGAGGGCAAGGCTCATAGACAGACTTTTCCCAAGTCAGACAGGGACAGCACTTCACCTCTGCAACTGGTCCATGCAGATCTGACTGGACCGATGCCCGTGCCCTCAGTCCAGTATGGGTCNCTTGCAGAGCGGCAGACAAAGTGCAAGCTGCTGAAGCTACGGACTGACAGAGGGGGAGAGTTCATGGGACCACTGACCGCAGCCCTCAAGGCACAAGGAATAGAACATCAGACCACTGCGCCGTACACACCCCAGCAAAACGGAGTAGCCGAGAGATGGCACAGAACCCTTGGCGATGCCCTACGCACGCTACTGAGTGAGTCAGGTCTGTCCTTTGGTTTTTGGGAGGAAGCGGTGAAGTACATCACCTGGGTGTGGAACAGAGTCCCGCAAGGCCCACTGCCCCGGTCAGTCACACCATGGGAACGTTGGTTTATAGAAAAAGCGGACCTACGTCCTGCCCGAGTCTGGGGTACCATGGCCTGCGTCTGGTTCGCCAAACCACAACGCGAACACAAACTGAGCCCTAGAGGTCGGTGGTGTGTCTTTGTCGGTGTGTCACATACGTCAAAGGCGTGGAGGTTCTGGGACCCCACGAGTCACAGCTTCCTTGAGAGTCGAGATGCTTCCTTCCTGGAACACATGCCATATAAGAAATTCCGCACCTTGCGGCACGTGCCCAACCTGACGAACCCAGAGCACTATCCTCACTATGTGAGCATTCCAGTACTTGTCCCACAGCCAGTCACAGTTCCCACAAGTACTGTGGCACAAGAGCAGGGTGAGAACAACTCTGTGCCGAGAGAGCTCCTAACACCCACTGACTTGGCAAGCACAGAGTCAAGTGCGCCTCAATCACCCCCTGGGCTGCGAGGTGGCGCCTCCACAGACTCGGGAAAAACTGTCACACCTGCACCCGAACCTGTGAAACGCTCTTTGAGGGACATCCCTCGCGTCAACTATCAACAGTTCTACCACATGACTGGTCCTAACAGCACACAACACCAACAGGTGGAGCCCCTGACCCTGTCTGAGGCAAGGGGGCGCCCTGAAGCACCTGAGTGGGAGAAGGCCATGGCTGCCGAGATCAACGCTCTCTTGGAGCATAAGGTGTTCGAGCTTGTGCCCCTTCCACCTGGCCGAAAGGCCATAGATGTGAAGTGGGTCTTCAAGCTGAAAAGAAACCTGGCTGGCCTAATCGAAAAATACAAAGACAGGTTGGTAGCAAAGGGGTTCCATCAGATACCAGGACAAGATTTCACTGACACTTATGCCCCAGTGGGCAAGTACGGCACCGGTAGAGCACTGTTGGGCGCGGCAGCCCATGAAGACTGGGAAATTCATCAAATGGACGTTAAGAACGCATTTCTGAACGGTCCTCTGGAGGAGGAACTATATGTCAAACAGTCGGAAGGGTTTGAGGATGGAACAGATCGTGTCTGGTTGCTGCTGAAAGCCCTTTATGGACTGAAGCAAGCACCCCGGTGTTGGAACAAAGAGATTAGCCGCACTCTCATGACTGGGGGGTTCACACAGAGTGTGTGCGATCCTTCCTGTTTTATAAGCTGGGAATCAGGAGTACCCGTCGTGCTGTTGGTCTATGTCGATGACCTGTTACTTCTCTCTCCGTCGCTCTCTCTCATCACACGCACAAAGGCCCTACTCACTGAGCACTACAATATGACAGACTTGGCGGAGGCAAGTAACTTTCTGGGCATGACCATCATGAGAGACAGATCTGCACGCACACTCGCACTGCATCAAGGACGGTTTCTGGCACATCTCACTGGTCGTTTCCAACACCTCGTACAACATCTTCCACAGCAGCACTCACCGATGAGCCCTGATGTGTACACTCACTTACTGGATGCACGCACCACTGACTACGGCCCGGACAGTGACCCTACACTGTACCGACAGATTACAGGCAGCCTGTCCTACCTTGCATCCACCACACGTCCTGACATTTCTTGTGCCGTCAACATACTGGCTCAGTTCGGCCAACAACCTCGCAGCGCGCATCACAAAGCACTGCTGAAACTGCTGCGCTACGTGCTGGACACTGCTGGCTTTGGTTTGGTCTTTGCTCCCACGGCGTGTCGTGTGCTGGATGGATTTTGTGACAGCGACTATGCGCGAGACCGCCAGGCCCGTAGTCGTGGTGGGTATGTATTTCGTCTGTGGGGGTACGGCTGTGTCATGGCGTAGTGCAAAACAGTCGTGTGTGGCGCGCAGTGTGGCAGAAGCAGAATACATGGCATTGGGTGAAGCAGCGTGTGAAGGCATCTGGCTGGCACGTCTGCTTGAGGAGTTGGGTCTGAATGTGCAAGCGGTCCCACTGCACAGCGACAGCTCCGCCGCACGCAGCATCGCCGCAAATGATGGTGTGTTGCATCCACGCACAAAGCACATTAATGTCGAACATCACTTCGTCCGCGAGGCAGTTGAATCAGGAGTCATTCAAGTCCAGCCTATCAGCGGAGATGCACAACTGGCAGATTTCCTCACTAAAGCACTTCCCTCCACTGCACTGCAACTCCAACTCCATCACCTTGGTTGTGCACCCTCTGCACACATGGCCAAAGGGGCGTGTTGATCCTCCGTGTATATATGTATGGCTCTGCGGTGGCCATGAGTGTGTAGGGCTTGCTGACTCTGAGAGCGGAGGCGACGCACAGTGAGCGCGTGCGTCAGCATCGAGCATGGGACACACCTACCCCCACGACCCCTCCTGTGCTCGCTTCCCTCTCGACAGCAGTGCCTCAGCTCCACTCTGTTTACCAGTGGCTTTTGCTGGACTAGCCTTAGGTGACCTAGTCTAGTCTTACTTTTCTGTGATACTTGATGCTTTATGCTTGTGTTNTGTTAATCCTCCCTGTATATATGTATGGCTCTGCGGTGGCCATGAGTGTGCAGGGCTTGCTGACTCTGAGAGCGGAGGCGACGCACAGTGAGCGCGTGCGTCAGCATCGAGCATGGGACACACCTACCCCCACGACCCCTCCTGTGCTCGCTTCCCTCTCGACAGCAGTGCCTCAGCTCCACTCTGTTTACCAGTGGCTTTTGCTGGACTAGCCTTAGGTGACCTAGTCTAGTCTTACTTTTCTGTGATACTTGATGCTTTATGCTTGTGTTCGAAGACCTAGATCAGACCTCGAAGTCGAGGCTGGGCACTTTTAACTAGCATAGGATGTGTCCAAACAGAGAACCGGCCTAGAGCCGGAATTAGGGCCGCACGCGGTATTTCTGCGCGCGGAAAAACCAAGTGCCGGCGAGCTTCGCTCGCCGGCCGAAGGGTGGGCTTGAATAGCGAGTCCCACCCCGTAGAGCTCTTCTTTGTTCTCTCCTAGGACTTAGCCTAGTGCGACGGCCGATCCATGGCCGTCACTCACCCAACTCTAACATCCTCAAATCTGCATCGTTTTGAGTGAAACAAGTTGCGTTAGAATCATCTCGTTCTCCTTAGGGTCTGCACATAGGCAGCTTGGTGGACATGCACGATGCCCTCAGAGCGATCATGCTCGAGCTCCATGCCCAGGAAGACTCGGGTAGACCCGAGATCCTTCATGTGGTAGGCGGCGTGCAGTAGGTCCTTGCCGTGCTGGATGGCTGTCGCGTCTGGCGACGCAATAAGGAGATCGTCAACGTAGACCAGAACCGCGGTGAAGGTCTGACCTCGCGGGCTGATGAATAGTGCGGGGTCAGCGGTGCTGCGTTGGAGGCCGCCACGGAGAAGCATACTGCTGATCTCCTCGTTCCAGCACCGAGGCGACTGCTTCAAGCCATACAGGGCCTTCCGCAGCCGCCAAACTCTCCCAGTGCCGTAGTCGAAGCCTAGGGGCTGCGTCATGTAGAGCTCCTCACCCTCCAGTGAGCCATGGAGGAATGCGTTGCTCACGTCCATCTGATGCAGCTCCCACCCGTGCTGGGCAACCAGGCTGAACAATGTCCGGCTAGTGGAGAACCGGCCAACTGGGGCGAAGATCTGGTCATAATCGATCCCAAGGACCTGAGCAAACCCCTTTGCTGTGAGACGGACCTTGTACTTGTCCAAGGATCCGTCAGGCTTGCACTTACGCTGAAAGACCCACTTGGCACCAATGGCCTTCCGACCTGGAGGGAGGTCGATGAGGTCATACACGTGGTGCTGTTGGATAGCGGCGAGCTCCTCGGCACAGGCAGAATCCCAATGTGCGGCCTCAGGGGAGGCTTGAGCCTTGCGTAGGGTGGAAGGGTCCTCTAAGCGCGCTGTGGACCGGACTGAGAGGGCATGTGCATCACGAGCCCCAGGTGGGATGCGTGCGAGTACAGCCACAATAGCATGCCGATGCTCGTGATGAAGCATGGCGTACCCCAATGCAGAGCCCGGGTGAAGGTCTGTGATAATGGCAGAAGTGGTCAGGCCGAGAGCCTTTGTGCCAGGGTCCCCACTCACGACCGTGGGAGTGGAGGAGACACGTGGAGCCACAGGGGGTCGAGGCGCCACAGAACGGGGAGCGACGGTCTGCGCGCTCACTGTCGGCCGAGGTCGAAGGCTGCCGCCTGGGCCACGTGTGTAGCGCGGTCGGGCAGCAGATGGTGCTGAGTCCGATGGGCCGACGGAGGCGAACGATGCTACTGGTTTGGAGGAGTCAGTAGACGCCACAGGCGCTGCTGGGCCAAAGGGACAAGCGGGCACAGCTGGGGCCGCCGGCCCAGAGGGGCGAGTGGACGCGATTGGAGCCGTCGGCTCGGAGGGGCCATCGAAAGCGACTGGGGCTGCCGACCCAGATGGGCTAGCGGACGCGACTGGGGCTGCCGGCCCGGAGAGGCCAGTAGATGCCACTTGGGCAGCTTGCTCGGAGTGGCCATCGGAAGCGCCTGGGGCTGCAGGCCCGGAGTGGCCAGCGGACGCGACTGGGGCTGCCGGCCCGGAGAGGCCAGTAAACGCCACTGGGGCAGCTGGCTCGGAGTAGCCAGCGAACGCGACTGGGGCTGTAGGCCCGGAGTGGCCAGCGGACGCGACTGGGGTTGCCGGCCCGGAGGGGCCGGCAGACGCGACTGGGACTGCCGGCCCGGAGGGGCCAGTAGACGCGACTGGGTCAGCTGGCTCGGAGGGGCCAGCGGCCGCGACCGGGACTACCGGATCAGAGGGACGGAGTGATGTGTCACCCGGAAGCGACAGGACGGAGGATGGACTCACGGAGCGACGCGACGGGAGGGACACAGACGAGCCGGAGCGGATGAGGTCGCCGGGAAAGAGGTCCTCGAAAAAGAGGGCATCGCGGGACTCGACGATGTAATGTCGGGATGGGTCCCAGAAGTGCCAGGCCTTGGACTGACGAGACACGCCGAGAAAGGTGCAGGGGCGTCCGCGGGGGGCGAGCTTTCATCCCTGCTGTTGGGCGGGCAGCCACACAACGGATACGCAGCCCCAGACACGAGCCGGACGGAGGTCAGCACGCCGACCGCACCAGTGCTGATAGGGCGTGGACTGGCGGGGAAGGGGACCATGGGGAACCCGGTTCCAGACCCAGGTCATGTAGGCCATGGCCTCAAAGTAGAAGCCGTCGGAGAGACCGGACTCGACTGGCATGATGCGGATGGCGTCGGCCATGGTACGGTTCCACTGCTCGGAGACGCCGTTCTGGGCGGGTGTGTAGGGCGCAGACGTCTCATGGCGGATACCACGGGAGGCGAGAAAGGTCGTGGCCTCACCCAGGTACTCGCCACCGCGATCAGAGCGAAAGCGACGAAGGGGGCGCCCACACTCGCACTCCGCAAGGACAAGCCAGTCCTGAATGGTTCGGGCGACATCGCTCTTCTGACGAAGGCAGAAGACCCAACGTTAGCGAGAGTAGTCGTCCGTCAGAGTGAGGACATAGCAGCCATGCTCACCAACGGACTCGGTGGGGAGAGGGCCCATGACGTCCGAGTGGACAAGGTCAAGGGGGGCGGACGCTCGTGAGGAAGAGAGGGGGTACGTTGACCGGTGCATCTTGCCCTGAGCGCAGTCAATGCACTCAGTGGGGCATGGGAGAGGGAAGGTCTTCGGATCAAGGCCCTTGGCTGGCTGGGTGCAGAGCATGCTCTCTACTGCGGCAGAGTGGACGTGGCAAAGGCGGCGGTGCAAGAGGCGGGTGTGCTGAGGAGAAAGCGTGCTCGTAACGAACACATGACCGGTCGCAGCCGACGGGGAGGAGACGAGAGGGGAGGAAGAGAGGCGGGGAACGTGCCACAAGTTGCCACAGGCGGTGGCGTGTAGTACGACAAGACCCGACGGACGCAACGACACAATGCCGACACCACGTGAGTGCACAACGTCCATGCTCATGCGGTCAAGGGCAGTCACGGAGAGGAGGCTGAGCTCGAGACCAGGGACAAAGAGAACATCGGTCAAAAAGATGTCACCGGCCGGACCACGGAAACGAATGACGCCTACCCCACGGACAGGCAACACCTGTCCGGAGCCCGTCCGGACCCCGAAGACATCGCCGACGGGACCGAGCATACTGAAGGCCTCGCGCGAGGCCGTCATGTGATGCGTGAGCCCGGAGTCGATGATCCAGGTCTCAGCAGGGTCCTAGATAGGGGTCGCCAGATCAGTCACGCTCACATGGCAGCAAGCAAGGGACGCGGACACGGTGGACGGAGGAGCGAAACGAGACTGCCAGTCGTCAAGCCATGCAATGTCGTGAAGGAGTGGGGTGGATGAGATCACGGGAGACGACGAGACAGACGAGGAAACAGGACACGACCATAGCTCAGTCTTTGTCATGCAGGGATGGGCCGAAGGGCAGGAGGTGACGCAACTCACACTTCCCTGGGGAGGAGGGCGAGGGAGGCCAAGCTGGAGCGCGATGAACTGCTCCGGCTGACGCTCTCGGGATGACGGCCCAGGAGTGTAGACAGAATGCGGAGTGACGGCGCCGGAGCCCGGGTATTAGGGTGACGGAGCCGGCGAAGGAAGCGGAAGTGCCGACGGCTGAGGGTAGTATTGCTACGGGTAGTACTGCTTCGGCGCGGGTGGTTGCAGGACAGGCGGAGCTGTCGGAGTGGCAGAGGTGCTGGACGAGGCCGGAGTGGTAGGACGAGCAGCAGGAACGGCGGCAGAGGCGAGGCGGCGCTCCCGCTGGCGTCGCATGGTGGTGATGACGCGGGCCTCGTCCGTCGGGAGAGGGCACGTGTACCACCCGTGCCCAGGCTGCCCACAGTTGTGGCAGACCGAGCCACTACCGCTGGGACCGGTCGATGACTGCTGCTGCTGCTGTTACGATGGACCCTTGCCCTTCTTGTTCCGGCTTTTCTTCTTCTTCCCTGATGGCGATGGGGTAGGTGCGACAGGGGAGGCAACGGCCACGGAGGCAATGGCGGGGGCGGCGACGGCAGGGGATGCAAGGGCCTCCGTGCGATGGAGTTGGGACTCTTGGCGAGCTTCCTCAATGCGAAGGAAAAGCTCATATGCCCAGGGCATGAGAGTGCCCTGGGCTTCCATGGTGGTGAGGACGTCCTGAGGGTAGTGGACGAAGACGTCCGAATATGCGCTGGTGGCGCTGCGCTTGATGGTGAGGAGCGCGGACAGAGGGGGTTGAGCCGACTTGCCGAGTCGACGGAGGATGTCCTCCGCTCGCTGCCAGTAGGCAGTGACCGTCTCGGCCTCCCCCATGTGTAGGGAGTTGAACTCTCGGAGAAGACGGCTGATCTCAGCGTCGCTGGACAGGCGATGGGGTCTGGTGAGGACGTGCTAGGCGGCTGCCGGGTCTGGGATGGCGCCAGCGGTGAAGTCGCCGAGGAAGGGCTCCAGGGCAAGGCGGGAAGCTGGAGGGGCGACTGGTACAAGGGCGTGGACGGCGCGACCAGCGTCATATAGCTTGTCGGCCTGGGTGGAGTCGTAAGGGAGGGTGTAGTAGGCCCACCGACCCTCACCCTGCGCTCAGATCCGGAAGCTGAGCTCCCAGCTCCGGAACTGCTCGCCGGCCTGAAGCGGCGGTGGCGGCGTCTCAAAGTCCTTCTGCCTACGGCCGGCACCCAGAGTGGGGCCAAAGACGGAGGTCACTGTCTGCCGTTGGCGCTGAGTCTGCTGTTGCGCTAAGTAGTACGTGGCGGCGGACACAGCGGGGCTAGCGTGCCCTGGAGGAATGAATGATGGAAGCGCGCTGGTGGCGGTTTGGAAGGCGACTGGCTATAGCGCCGCAAGCTGCTGTGTCAAGGCGGCGAGTTGTTGCTGAAGAGCAGCAAGTGGGTCAGGGGTGCCGCCAACGTTACCAGTGGGCTGTTGCTGTTGTAGGGGCGGCGGCTGCTGCTGCTGGAGAGGCGGTGGCTGCTTTTGTATGGACGGTGGCTGCTGCTGCTGCAGCGGTGGCGGCTGTTGCTGTAGAGGCGGCGGCTGCTGCTGCTACAGCGACGGTGGCTTCTGCTGTATGGGCGGCGGCTGCTGCTGCTGCAGCGGCGGCGGCTGCTGCTGTAGAGGTGGTGGCTGCTGCTGCTGCAATGGCGGCGGCAGCTGCTGTTGCCGTGGCGGCGACGGTTGCTCCTGCTGCGGCGGCGGCGGCAGCTGCTGCTCCTGCGGCGGCGGCGGCTGCTGCTGCTGCAGCGGCGGCGGGTGCTGCTGCTGCTGCTGTTGCAGCAATCGCTGCAAGAAAGGAGGAGTAGGGGTCCCCCCGTCAGAGGAGGACCCCTCCTCACCGGGACTACCAGCCATGCGTTGGTGTCTGGTTTTTTTTTTTGTCTTTGTTGCTGATTTCAGCAGGAGGTTGGGGGAGTGGGGAATCTACCCACTCCTCTGGCCTTCCCCCTTTTCCCTTTTCCCCCTCTTCTCACCCTCCTTTTTTTGTGTGTTGACGACGTCACTAGTGATGTCAGCAGTGACGTTAGCAGAGCGGTGCTGACGTCAACAGTGGCGAATGATGGGGCCGCCGCTGCTGCTGTTGGTGCTGATGCTGCTGCAGCTGCTGCTGCGGGTGTTGCAGCTGCTGCTACTGTTGCTGATGCTGCTGCAGTTGCAGCTGCAGCTGCTGGTGCTACGAGCTGCAGTAGTTGCTGTGGCTGCTGCTGCTGCAGCAGCGAGCTGCTGCAGCTCGCTGCTGCTGATGAGTGCTGCTGCAGATGCTGCGTGCTACAGCTGCTACGTGCTGCAGCAGCTGCTCGCTGCAGCTGCAGGCTGCTGTAGCGAGCTGCGGGGGTGGGGGAATCATTTTTTGTTGTCTTTTTTTTTGTTTTTTTTTCTTCTCTTGTCACAGCGGGCAGCAGCTCGCTGTCTGCTGCGAGCAGCGGGCTGCTGCTCGCCTAGCAGTAGCGAGCTCCTGCTCGCTGGCAGCAGCGGGCTGCTGCTCGCTGCTCGCTCGCTGCGAGCAGCGGGCAGCAGCAGCCGCGGCTGGCAGCTGCCAGCTGCTGCTCGCTGCTGCTGCTGCTGCAGCTGGCGGCTGCTGCAGCCCGCTGCTGCTGCTGCACGCTGCTGTAGCTGCTGCGTGCTGCGGCTGTTGCCTGCTGCTGCTGCGGGCTGCTGCAGCGGGCTGTTGCTGCGGGCTGCTACTGCTGCTGCACGCTGCTGCTGCTGCTGCACACTGCTGCTGCTACAAGCTGCTGCTGCTGTGGGCTGCTGCGAGCTGCTGCTTCTGCTTATTGCTGCTGGTGGTGCCAGTCACTGCACCTGGGTGACGTTGCCGTGTGCGTCGTCGCCCACAGACGTCAGACGCCGCCTGCCGCTCACCTCCTCGCGTCACGCGTGGGGGTCAGTGCTGCCGAAAAACTTCGGCAGCATTTCCCGTGGCCCTGTGGCCGTGGGAAAAAATCTGAGGCCGCCACCAGGAGGGTCAATGCTGTCGGAAAAAATCGGGCAGCATTTCCCCTGCACTGGCGTGTATGGGGGTCCGTCGGCGTTGTCTGGCACCTGTTCGCCAGTCTTCTGCTGCTGCTGCTACGCTCTGGCTCTGATACCAAAATGGAAAACTATGCAGCAGGTTGGGGCAACAACGTTGTTGATGCAGCGTGCGGGCTTCCACGCTCGTTGCTTAAGTCAGCTGCCCCCTCAGTCTGTTGCTCTAGAGTCTAAGTATGGAAGCTCTCGGTTTGTTACTCGGAAACGCGCGCGCCAGAGTTAGCGCCAGAAAGCAGCTGAAAACTGATAGTAACTGATTAGGAATCAAGAATGAACAGCAATGGGGGATGTTGTGCTTTGTGCCGTTCCTGTACAGTTTACTGTGACCACTCGGCCGTGTCCATACTCGTGCAGATCCCTGAGGGAGGCGGCCCTAGTGACACCGGCGCGACGACAGGCGGCGGACTACCCGTCCGGAGCTGACCGACCACTGTTCCAGAGCCCCAGATGTCACCGGGACTTCTTGCTGTGACTTCCACGTCTTGCAGGCGCCTTTCGGCGGACTGGGCATGAGGCCCATTTGCATGTTTTTGCATTATATACTCGCTGTCCGTCGATGGATGCATGCATGTGACCAGTCGTTGCGTGCGTCTTTTGATTNAGGACAGCTCTTGGACTGCCGCGTGCGACACCCGCCGTGCGCCGCGGCAGGTATTTATGCCCTGGACCTGTCAGTTGTCATTTCTCTCTGCATTTACTAAGCTATTGAAGCTTATGAGACTTTGCGCGTCTCCCTAGTCTGATCCTTGCTGTTTCTTGCACCTGCCTGTTTGCTAGTGCGTCAGCTGACTGGACAGTGTCGCCACGTCAGTAGCAGCAAGGCTAGGAAGCTTCCTAGCAGTTTCTTATGGTATCAGAGCGGTGAGACAGATCTCACCGAGCTGCGCAGCAGAGACGCAGCGGAGCAGCAGCAGTGAGAGTCACCGCTGCAGCAGATCTTCTGGGACCCGTTGGAGACGGTCGACCACCGTCAACGTGAGACCGCAGCTGCAGAGACAGCAGCAGCGACGCTTACCACCACGCAGAGAGGCGTGGCGGCGGCGGTGCCCGCAGTCCTCCCACAGCCGCAGCAGCTGAGTAGCAGCAGCAGCGCAGCAGCCACAGCCGCAGCAGCAGCGTGACAGCAGCCGCGGCAGCAGCAGCGCAGCAGCAGCGGCGACAGCAGCAGCGCAGCAGCCGCAGCGGCGGCGGCGGCAACAGCAGCCGCAGCGGCAGCAGCAGCACCAGCAGCCGCAGCGCAGCTGCAGCAGCAGAAGCAGCGGCGGCAGCGGCGGCAGCAGCGGCAGCAGCAGCAGCGTGCAGCGCAGCAGCGCAGCAGCAGCAGCGGGCGGCGGCGGCAGCGAGCTGCTGCTGCAGCGCGCAGCAGCAGCAGCGGCAGCGTGCAGCGGCTGCTGCCACCGCCGCGCACGCAGCCACGCAGCTGCTGCTGCAGCTGCTCGCGCAGCGGCAGCAGCAGCTGGGCGGAAGCTGCCGCGCAGCTTCCGCGCAGCCTCCGCGCAGCCGCCACTGGGCGGCTGCACGCTCGCGCAGAACCGCGAGCGAAAAAAAAAAAAAAAAAAAAAGGTTAGCGTCGACGCTGACGTCAGCATTTTGCTTGCTGACGTCATCAGGTCGTGCTGACGTCAGCAACCACCTGCTGACGTCAGCACCATACTTAGGCAAATTTTTGCCGGAAGGTCAAAAGTTGCCAGCATTGCAACTCCTCGAGAAACGCAGACAGCACTGCAATCCGACAAACTTGACCCGTCGTCCCATACTGAGCGGCGACATGAGTTCGCCCGACGACAAGGACAAGGCGCTAGCTGATCCCTCCTCCTCTTCTCCAGAGGTACTCAGCCCTCGCTCACGGGCGATTGCGGAACTACGCAGCCAGCAGGAGGAGATGAGTCGTCTGCAGCGAGAGCAGACTGAGTCGATTCGCACGCTGACAGAGCTTCTGCGTGCTCAGTCCATGGCTCCCTCGCGGACTTCTGGAGGAGTTGGCGGTCTTCCGGCATCCGCACAGCACTCGACTCGGGTGGCGACGACAGGGGTTCTGCCTCCCGCACCTCCTGGCGCACACTCTCCACTACCTGAGGACCTCTCTGATGACGAGTCACTCCTGCCAGGTTTCGAGGATGACGCCCAGGAGCGGGAGGTCCGTCTTCTACGGGAGCGTCTTCGTCAGCTGCAGACGGGCATGCGAGGACTTCTCTACGCCATTCCACGCGAGACTGTCGTCGACTTCCGCCCCTTTCTTGGCGAGCCAGGCACAGGCACCGGAGCTGATCCTCGTGGAGGCTAGGATCTGACACTGTCCCTGCTGGCCGCAGAGACGCACGCCACGCGTGCGTCCCACATCCGCGCTTTCCACTCGCTTCGTTAGGGACCAGCGGAGCCTGCGGCGGATTACTGGCGACGCGCCATGCGTATCTACACGCGCCTGGGTACCTCAGGGGGTACACAGCTGTGGGCACTCCGGGCGATCATGCTCGGAGGTCGCCTGGAGTACACCGACATCTTCGACCGGTACAGCGACGCCGTTCTCGAGCCCTTCTCGGCCTCCCTGCAGCTGCTCCCTTGGGCGCATCAGCTTTTCCTCCAGGTGACGTCGACCCGCGAGGCCGCAGTAGCACATCAGGAGGCGTCTCTCGCTGCAGCAGTCGTCGCCTCACCACCATCTTCCATCCTGCAGTCACCATCATCCAGCTCCACCACGACCGCATCTTCCTCCTCCTCTTCGACCCCGTCTACACCCACGCAGGGCGTCGCAGCTGCCGCCCAGGGGAAGAAGAAGAACAGGAAGCGCGGGTCGGGCCAGTAGCAGCCGTCATCCAGCGGTAGCAGTGGGCGTTCCGTCCACTGCTACAACTGTGGAGGTGCCCATTGCTACACCGAGTGCCAGCAGCCGCTTGACGAGGGGCGCATCACCCGTGGACTTCAGGCGGCCCACGCTGCTCGTACCGCGTCCGGCACGTCGTCCGCACACTCCTCGGGACGCGCGGCGACTACGACTGCAGCTGTTCCCGACTCTTCGCCAGCGAGCAGCAGCGATCCAGACCCCCGTGACCGCACCATCGCCGAGCTACGTCACCTTCTGGCGCTTCGCTCACAGGGAGGTGCGAGTGTGTTGTCATCGTCGAGTGGGTCACAGACTGCTTGTTCGTCCGCCTTCGTGACTCGTGATGATACGTGTGGGGGAGCACAGTCCGCATGTGATGAGGATGGGCCTGACTGCACAGACTGGATCCGTGAGGCGCACCTTCGTGATGTACGTCGTTCTGTCCCACAGACGGCTCAGCGTCCCTCTGATGCCGAGTGTTCCATTGCTCGTTGTACAGTGACGTCCACCGGTCGTGACCCCAGTGGCACTTGGATCATCGATTCCGGTGCCACTCACCACATGACGTGTCGTCGCAGTGACTTTGTGGTTCTTGGTCCCGTCACGACTGTTCGTTCTGTTCGTACAGGCTCTGGTCAGTCCTTACCAGTCCACGGTGTTGGGGTTGT
>SZWC01000770.1:29988-43139 GCA_023375785.1 Penium margaritaceum | reverse complement strand
TTCCCCCACCCCCCCTCACTCTCTCCCTCCCACCGCCCAAAGTTTCATCAGTGTGGAGGATCCCCCTCTGCAGTGCAGGGCAGAAGGGTGCTTCGCCGTCGTCATCCTCCAGTAATGCCGCTGGCGGCGGCCATGGATCCGCATCGTTGGATTCCGATGGAGAGGAGGGCGTTGTCGACGCCTCCAAGGCTGTAGGTGCGTGGGGCGCAGATGCTGGGAAATACTCGGCAGCAGCAGGGGAAGAACCAGCAGCAGGTGCAGCGCCCGGCACGGACCAAGGTCTAGGCGTGACGTTGCTGCCGTCCCCATCCTCATCAGAGGCAACAGTAGCATCCAAAGATGACCGTCTGAGCCAGCAGGAGCAGCAGCAGCAGCTTCAGTTGCAGCAGGACGGCGAGCAGCAGGCAGGTGGAAGTGGAGGCACGAGCGAGATGAAGAAGAAGAGGACACTCGATCCGCGGCACGGGCGGCGTGCGTCGTGGGAGTACACGACGGACGCGGTGGACCGCGTGGGCAACGCGCACTTCCGCACCGTCGTGCAGTGCAGAGTGGCGGAGGAGGGAGGCGGCGTGGAGGAGTTTGGAGGGCGGCGGTTTGTGCGCGTCGTGCTGCAGGGGGAGTCGTTCATGCTGCACCAGGTGTGTTGTGGGTGGTGGTGTGGTTGATGCTGCACCAGGTGTGTTGTGGGTGGTGGTGTGGTTGATGCTGCACCAGGTGTGTTGTGGGTGGTGGTGTGGTTGATGCTGCACCAGGTGGGTTGTGGGTGGTGGTGTGGTTCATGCTGCACCAGGTGTGTTGTGGGTGGTGGCGTGGTTGATGCTGCACCAGGTGGGTTGTGGGTGGTGGTGTGGTTCATGCTGCACCAGGTGTGTTGTGGGTGGTGGCGTGGTTGATGCTGCACCAGGTGGGTTGTGGGTGGTGGTGTGGTTCATGCTGCACCAGGTGTGTTGTGGGTGGTGGCGTGGTTGATGCTGCACCAGGTGGGTTGTGGGTGGTGGTGTGGTTCATGCTGCACCAGGTGTGTTGTGGGTGGTGGCGTGGTTGATGCTGCACCAGGTGGGTTGTGGGTGGTGGTGTGGTTCATGCTGCACCAGGTGTGTTGTGGGTGGTGGCGTGGTTGATGCTGCACCAGGTGGGTTGTGGGTGGTGGTGTGGTTCATGCTGCACCAGGTGTGTTGTGGGTGGTGGCGTGGTTGATGCTGCACCAGGTGGGTTGTGGGTGGTGGTGTGGTTCATGCTGCACCAGGTGTGTTGTGGGTGGTGGCGTGGTTGATGCTGCACCAGGTGGGTTGTGGGTGGTGGTGTGGTTCATGCTGCACCAGGTGTGTTGTGGGTGGTGGCGTGGTTGATGCTGCACCAGGTGGGTTGTGGGTGGTGGTGTGGTTCATGCTGCACCAGGTGTGTTGTGGGTGGTGGCGTGGTTGATGCTGCACCAGGTGGGTTGTGGGTGGTGGTGTGGTTCATGCTGCACCAGGTGTGTTGTGGGTGGTGGCGTGGTTGATGCTGCACCAGGTGGGTTGTGGGTGGTGGTGTGGTTCATGCTGCACCAGGTGTGTTGTGGGTGGTGGCGTGGTTGATGCTGCACCAGGTGGGTTGTGGGTGGTGGTGTGGTTCATGCTGCACCAGGTGTGTTGTGGGTGGTGGCGTGGTTGATGCTGCACCAGGTGGGTTGTGGGTGGTGGTGTGGTTCATGCTGCACCAGGTGTGTTGTGGGTGGTGGCGTGGTTGATGCTGCACCAGGTGGGTTGTGGGTGGTGGTGTGGTTCATGCTGCACCAGGTGTGTTGTGGGTGGTGGCGTGGTTGATGCTGCACCAGGTGGGTTGTGGGTGGTGGTGTGGTTCATGCTGCACCAGGTGTGTTGTGGGTGGTGGTGTCGTTGATGCTGCACCAGGTGTGTAGCGGGCGGTGGTGTGGTTGATGCTGCACTAGGTCGGGGGCTTGTGGGGTGCATGGGGGGGGTACCAGTCTGGTTCGAGGGTCTTGTGTTCCTGTGGGGGGGGGGGTGTAGGGTTAGTGGTGGAGATGGGAAGGGAATAATTTCTCACCCCTTTTTGAAGGCCAACCAATGAACGTTGTTGTGCAAGTTTCTGTCATGTTTCACTCTTCATGGCTTCCTAGTACCCGCTCCGCTGGGCGCGAATAGTGGGAAGCCACTGCACATGCACATGCACATGAACACGTGCTCATGCACATGCACATGAACACGTGCTCATGCACATGCACATGAACACGTGCTCATGCACATGCACATGAACACGTGCTCATGCACATGCACATGAACACGTGCACATGCACATGCACATGAACACGTGCTCATGCACATGCACATGAACACGTGCTCATGCACATGCACATGTACATGTGCTCATGCACATGCGTGCTGTCCTGTATCTGCAGATCCGCAAGATGGTGGGCACTGCGGTGGCAGCAGTCCACGGCAAGATCCCGCTCACGTTTCTGGAGGCGACGATGGCGCGCCACTGCCGTGTGGTGCTGCCACTCGCGCCACCGCACGGCCTTGTGCTTGCGGCCTCTGAGTTTGGACCCGCCCGCGGCCGCCCCCGCGCGAAAGCCAAGGGCAAAGGCAGGGCAACCAGCGGCAGCAGCGGCAGCAGCAGCAACAGTGGCAGCGGAGGAGGCATCAGTGTTGACGATGTCCAGACCGAGGGAACTCGAGGAGGAGAAGAAGGGGATGCAGTTCGGATTCCGGCAGGGGCAGGGGAAGCAGGGGTTGATGAGAGGGAGACGAAGCAGCGGCAGGAGCTGCAACAGGACAAAGAGCAGGGGCCATACGGAGGGGAGGAGGATGCGGGGTGGCCTCGCGCATTGACAACGCCGGAGTCCGTGCGAGGCCGCATGATGGAGTTCTACAGGGCGCTGATCGTGCCGGAGATCGCGCCGTCGCTCGACTGCGAGGGAGAGGTGTGGCGGCCGTGGCTGGAGAACGTAATGCAGCACACGTGGGTGACGAGGGAAGAGGAGGACGAGATACTCGCGGCCATGCACAAGTGGCTTGAGGGAGCCAAGGAAGTCAAAGGGATCAAGGGGATGAAAAAAGAGCGGTAAAAGCACCAGCATGGGGCCTTCAGAGTTATTCTTCGATACGCTGTCCTTACCGCTGAAACCTCTTGAGGTCTTTGCTGCTGGCCCGGACAGGGAGTGAAGAGGTGTTGCGGTCGGCTGGGAGAATCTGAGACTGGAGCTAGGTGAGGATGTGTCTCGTAGCGGAGTAGGCTTATCCCAGTTTGACCGATGACCTTGATCTCGAAGCAAGATGTGATGTAATGACAGTGATGAGCCACAATGGGGCTGTTGGGTTTCGCTGCAGGGAGACAGACCGACCCATTGTAGAGAAGGCAGCGTTGCAAACGCAGGAACAATGTGCACGTGGCTCTAGCACACGGGGTTGTGGATTGTGCTGGCCAATCTTTAATGCATGGGGTGACTCATGTTGGGAAGAGTGGGGGAATCCACACGAGGCCAAAGGGGATTTTCTCGGAAATGGAGAGACATGTTTCCCCTCTCATGCAGACAACACCCTTCTGCATTCTGTCTGGCAGCCCCTTGCACTGTGCATCTCCTTCAGCCCTGGGCAGAGGGGTAAGCCTAGTGCTGATAGTGGCCTTTGCTTTCGTGCCATGTCACCTGTCTCCGTTTGTGGGGTGTCAGAGCTTTTCGTGTGTGCTAGGGGTATTCCGAGTCGGTGGGTGTGTGAGTCCTTCGCAGCAACATGATGCATTGTGTGCGAGTAGAATGGCAGCACTCTAGATCACATCATCACACCGTAGAAGGGGTGTGGTTAGGTGTGTACCTATCTACTCCATAACGTTCTTTCTTTCTTGTGCTTCATTACTTCGGAGGGGCACGTGATAAGTTGATGAATGGAGAGTGGGGCCTGCAATGCTATCAAAGTGCACCCTTGGGGACAGAGAGTGTTATCCTGTCGGAACGAGAGAAACATGGGGTGGTGGATAGAGAGTGGGAAACACAATTCTTACGCATGCGAGGTGTCACCTTATGAGTGCTTTTCCTTCCTTTAGCGAAGGAGAATTTTAAGGCTGAGAAGATGCGTGGAAGCTTCCTTGCGACACAACCACCGACTAGGCATCAGTGCCTGGTCAAACGGTGACGATAGTCACAAGTCGTGCACACAACGGCAAGGGTCTGGCTAGGAGACACAAGGCAACGTGTCATAATGCTTCAATAGTATTTGCAGAGAGAGATGACAAATGACAGGTCCATGGCATAAGTACATGCCATAGTGCACGGCGGGTGTCGCACGCCGCAGTGCAAGATCTGTCCTAAAACCGGCCCAAAACCACTGTTTTGGCCTTAACTCTGCGGAGACATGTCAGAACGCTACGTCGTCTGAACGTAGATGTGCAAGATCACAAGCCAAACGCTACAACTGGTCACATGCATGCATCCATCATCAAACGGTGGACACACAATGCAAAAATATGCAAATCTGGCCCACGACCAGTCCACCGATAAACTCCTGCGTGCTGCAGAAAAACTGCATGAGGTCCCGGGTAGCGTCCAGAGGTCTGGAACGATCATTGGTCAGCTCCAAGCTGGTAATCTACCACCAGATAACGCACCGGTACCACCAGGGCCCGCATCGAGGATCTGCACGATTATGGACACGGTCGAGTGGTCACAATAAACTATCCTGATCGACATGCACGTCACAAATCACAACACTCCCCCATGACCCGATGGTACGCATGTCCATACACGTGCTGCACTGAGACAAGTACAACAATGAGTGCAATGATTGATTTGACACGGACACAGACACACCCCACACTCAACCACTCTCAGGCAAGGGGCGAAGTCCAACAGAACGAATGACCACAAGGAACTTTCCGCGTGCTAGTGCCCTCGTCAAGAAGTCAGCATGCTGCATGTCAATGCCAACCCAAATGACGGAGATCACGTGTCGCTCCATTAGATCACGCAAAAATGATGCTCAAGCGCAATGTGCTTCGTGCGAGCATGAAAGACACCAGAGTTCTTCGCAATGGCAAGAGCACTCTGGTTGTCGCAACGAAGCACAATGGTAGGTACTGACTGACCTCGCTCAAGGAATAGGTGCTGCAACCATACCATTTTAGCAGCCCCTGCACCTAGAGCAACTAACTTTGCCTCCGATGAGCTACGTGCAATGCAGCCCTGCTTCCCGCTGCGCCAGGACACTGCGGTACCACCGAGCATGAATACATAACTGGTGCGATTGCGTCCATCTGGGCTCTAGGTCCAGTCACTGTCAGTGTAGCCATCAAGGACCACTGAGCATTGCCGACGAAAGCAGAGTCCGAGGTACGGTGTGAAGACCACGTACCGCACCACTCGCAAAACCGCATGAAGGGTTCTAGCGCGTGGAGCGTGCAAAAATTTTACAAGGAGGGTGACAACGAAGGCGATGTTAGGGCGTTTGGTAGTGGCCACGTACATCAGAGATTCGATGAGACGCAGGTAAAAGGTCACATCCAGTGTCTCCCCCAACTATGTGGGATTGTCCACCTTCAGGGCATCCTGCCTGTCAGGCGTGTGAGGTGTTGAGGCCATGGGCACTGCGCCAAGGAGGTCGTTGAAGCGCTCCCCCACAACATGTGCGTATCAAACCTGATATAGCAGTAATGTCCGGCGTCTGCGGTCTCGCACGATCTCCATGCCAAGAAACACAGCTGCAAGACCAAGGTCCTCAATCCTATAGGCAGTGTGGAGGCGTGATCAGAAGGTCGTCGACATAGACGAGGAGGGCGATGAACCGCTCAGGCGTCCGTCGAATAAAGAGAGAAGGATCTGCCTCGCTTTGTACATATCCTACACGAGTCAGGGTGCCACTGACCTCCTAGTTTCAACACCGGGGAGACTGCTTGAGGTCGTACAAGGACTTGCGCAAGCGCCAGACCTTTTCACTGTCCTCAAAGCCAGGTGGCTGAGCCACATAAATCTCCTCATCCAGAGAGCCATGGAGGAACACATTGTTCACGTCCATTTGGTGCAGTTTCCAGTCATGCTGAGCCACTACACCGAACAGAGCGTGAGATGAGGTCATGCGGCCGACAGGGGCAAAGGTGTCAGTGTAATCAATGTCCTTGATCTGAGAGTACCCTTTGATGACCAAGCAGGCCTTTTGGCGTTCCAGTGAGCCATCCAGCTTCACTTTCTTGCTAAAGACGCACTTGACCTGAATAGCCTTCCTTGTAGGTGGAAGGTCGACTAGTTCATAAACCCCGTGCTCTCGAATGGCGCGAAGCTCATCCTCGCAAGCAGCACGTCAAGCGTCAACATCCTGTGATGAGAGAGCTTTCCTCAGTGTGCCCGAGTCAGGCGCCATAGAGGGAGAGCTCTGCATGGCAAGAGAGCACTCCTCAGTGCTAGGTCTGATGACCACAAGATCGGCTGCTGCATCACAAGCGATATGAAACTGGCGAGGTCGTGCCCTATGGGGCATGCTGGATGTACCTCTTTGTGCTCATTGCGGACACTTAGGCCTAGGGCCTTTGTGCCGGGATCACCACTTGCGATGCTGCGAGTGGAGCGTCGAGGTGCGGGACCAAACACTCGCTGAGCTTCGGAGTTTAATAGTCAAAGACGACCGCCAAGCTCACCTGGGCTCGAGGGACGCACCTTAGGCTCAGTAACAGGCATAATCGTAGCTGGGGAGGGTTGAGGCAAGGGAGCTGGTGATGCCGTGCGAGGAGATGCAAGCATGGGAGACACGGGACTCGGTGTGAAAGTAGGAGCAGGTGAGGCAGGGCCATGCAAAGAGGCAAGAGTGCCGACGGACACAAGTACAGTCACAAGAGTACGCACAGGTATAGGATCATGGGTACCTGTGGGGTGCGAGGGAACAAGGGTAGAAACCGGCGGCACTGGAGAGGTCTCTGGGCCGACAGCGATGATGGCTGGGTCATCAAGAGCCAGAGAGCGCGAAGTGGAGGGAGCTTGAACGGACACATCAGCCTGGTGAGAGGTGCTCGTAGGCGTACACTCCCCCATCCGTCGCGAAACCTAACACGTAGGAACGTGCGTGACGGACAGCGATGTCATCGATGTCAGATCACGGTAGGTGAGAGACTCAAAGAAGAGCACGTCGCGTGACTCAACAATGCGACAACAAACAGGGTTCCAAAAGCGCTAGGCCTTCGACTGCGGGGAGATGCCTACGAAGACACGCAAGCAACCCCGCGGTGAGACCTTGGACCCTTGCTTGTCCTCGGTGTACCACAAAGAAGCCAAGGATCCCCAGACGCGAGCGAGGCGCAGGTCAACACGGTGGCCGAACCAGAGCTCATACGTTGTGATGTGGTTAGGAAGTGGACCGTGCAGGAGGCGGTTCCAGACCCAAGTCATGTAGGCGAAGCCTTCAAAAGCGAAGGACTCCAGGAGATCGCACTCAGACCGCATAGCGCGATCTGCATCCTCCATGGTGCGGTTCCAGTGCTCAGAAACACCATTCTGCTAGAGAGAAGCAGGAGCGGAGACTTGGTGAAAACAGCTGTGCTCTGCGAAGAAACTGTCCATCTCGCAAAGAAACTCGCCGCCGCCATCCGAGCAGAAGGTGTGCACCGTGTGGCGGGACTGACGCTCAACCATCACTAGCCAGAGGCAAAGCGCGAGAGCGGCATCACTCTTCTGGCGCAGCCGTAGACCCACCGCATCCGGGTGAAGTCATCAATCAAGGTCAAAACGTATGGACCCTGATCGGACAGAGACTCGACAGGAAGAGAACGAAGAAGGTCCAAATGGACTAACTTGAGAGGGTGAAGTGCATGAGAACAGGAGTCAGGGTAGCTGCAACGATGCATCTTACCCTGAGCACAGAAGAGACAGTCGGTCTTGGGCGGCTTCTCGAAAGAAGCCACGTCAAGACCGAGGGCGGGCTGTGTCCGAATGAGCTTCGACACCGTTTCGGAGCCTACATTACACAGACGGTGATGAAGATATCGCTGGTGCTTTGGAGACAGAATGCCAGTGACAAAAACACGAGCTGAAGGGGAGGGGGAGCAAGGAGCAGAAGTCCGAGAGTCACGATATAGGTCATCCACAACTAAGGCATGAAGAACAACGCTACAAGTGTTAATAGCAGTCACCGTCGCGGACTCTGCAGTGTACTCCATAGAGATTCCCATCAATGTGCAAGCAGGTAGAGAAAGGAAACTAAGCTCAAGGTCAGGCACAAACAACACCTCAGAAAGATACAAGGGGCCAGACGGACCATCAAAACACACGACCCCAACACCTTGGACTGGCGAGGACTGACCAGAGCCTGTGCGGACGGAACGAATAGACGCAACAAGGCCGAGAACAACGAAATCACTACGACGACTAGTCATGTTATGCGTGGCACTGGAATCGATGATCCAAGTGCCACCGGAATCATGACTGGAGGACGTCACTGTACAACGGGCAATGGAACACTCGGCCTCAGACAGACGCTCGACAGCAGGTGGGGAGGAACGACAAAGGGCACAAAGGTGAAACCCATGAATTCAATCTGTAGAGTCAGGCCCATCGTCATTACATGCCGACTGTGCACCCCCACACAAGTCATTCCAAGCCACAAGAATAGACAGAAAGATAGTCTCTGAACTATCCGGCTGTGACAACACACTCGCACTTCCCTGAAAGCGAAGCACGAGAAGGTGTCGAAGCTCAGCGATGGTGCGGTCACGTGGGTTTGGGTCATCGCTGGACGCCGATGGTGAAGCGAGAACTACTGCGGTCGTGGTCGCTGTGCGCCCGGAGGATGTGCTGCTTGACGTAGACCGTAGTGCGTGCACAACCTAGAGCTTGCGAGTAATTCGTGCCCAGTCGAGTGGCTGTTGGCACTCGGTGTAGCGATGAGCGCCTCTGCAGTTGTAGCAATGCATTGAGCGTCCAATGCTACTACTTGATGACGAATGCTGCTGTGAATGCTGCTAGCCCGAGCCGTGCCTTTGTCACCCCTTCTTTCCTTGTGCTGCCGCGACACCCTGTGTCTAAGTCGGTGTAATCGGGGTGAAAGGGGAAGAGGACGTGGCCGAGGATGGAGAAGGAGTCTGTAGGAGGGGCGTCGGTGGTGATGCGACAACTACTTCAACAAGGGGGGTCTCCTGATGAGCCATGGCTGCCTCACAGGCGTGAGTCACTTGAAGGAAGAGTTGGTGTGCCCAGGGAAGAAGCTATAGTGAGGCCAAAAAAGGCTCGAGCACGGCGTCGTTATACCTCATGAAGATGTCTGTGCTCAAGACGAACTCCGAGCATGATCGTGCGGAGCGCCCACAGCTTTGTACCGCTTGAGGTCCCAAGGCGTGTGTAGATGTGCATGGCGTGTCGCCAGTAGTCGGATGCAGGCTTGGCAGGCCCCTGAGGAAGGGACTGAAAGGTACGGATGTGCACGACGCGAGTGGCGTGCGTCTCTGCAGCAAGTAGGGATAAAGCCAAGTTCTAGCCCCCGTGTAGATCAGCGCTGGTGCATGTGCCTACCTTGCCAAGGAACGAGTGGAAGTGGACGATGGTCTCGCGCGGCATGGCGTAGAGAAATCTGCGTATCGCCCTAGCCGCTATCAGCACCTGTGCTCGGTCCGTAGTCCGATATGGACTATGGTAGTAGGGTCACACGCCCTCTGAAGTGGCCCAAACCTGGAAGGGGATCTCCCAGCAGTCAAAACCGTCCTCGCTGATATATCGTGGGGGCAGTATCTTGAAGTCCTTGGATTGCCGCTCCGTAGGGAGAGCAACCACAGGCTGGGAAGGATGAGGGATGGGAAAGACATCGGGAAGTGGGAAGTCGTTGGGGTGGTGGTCAGGCGACGATCGAATCTCGGGAAAGTGAGATGTGTTTGGGGGCCGAGAGCTCGTCTTAAGCTGGCGGAGACGCTCCTCAAGCAAACGAATCTTGCGCTTGGGGAAGTCGCCCTCCATGCCTGGCATATTTGGATCCTCATCCCAAGGATCAAGAGGTGGCGGGTCGGCTCCTACTCCTGTCTCTGGTGTAGGAGCTGACCGCTGTGTAGAGGGTGCGACACCGGCTGCTCCCTCAGAGGTCTGTCGTGGGGTCATGGAATGATCCCGAAGAAGCTCGGTGAGTGTACGGATGGCGTCAGTCTGCTCCCGCTGCAGGCGACGCATCTTGTCCTACTGGCTCCGCAGGTCCTCAATAGCCTGCGAACATGGGCTCATCATCCCTGAGGAGGAAGAAGAGGGATCTAGTATCCTTTTTCCCTTATCACCGGACGGAGACATGTCGCCGCTCATTATGGGCCGAGACATCAACATGGTCCAATTGCGAAAACGACATTGTTTCTAGAAGAGTTGAAACTCTAGTACCTTTTGACTCTCCGACAAAAAAATTCACTAAGGAAAGTGCTGACGTCAGCAGGAAGTTGCTGACGTCAGAATGACGTGATCACGTCAGCAAGGGAAAATGCTGACATCAGCTCCCCACCTCCTTTTTTTTGTTGTCAACCCTCGCGGTTGCTATGCAAGCAAGCGGCCGCTCCGTAGCAACCACGCGGAAGCTACGTGGAAGGTGCGCAACAGCTTCCGCTCAGCTGCTACTACTGCTGCGTCGTCAGCTGCAGCAGCAGCCGCGCGGCTTCGTGTACAACTCTGGCAGCAGCTGCACGATGCTGCTGCTATTGCTGCGCGTTGCGGCTCTTGCGTGCTACTGCGGCCGCTGCGCGCTGTTGCTGCCGCTACTGCTGTGCTGCTGCTGCTGCCGCTGTTGTTGCGCTGCTACTATGCTGCTGCCGCCGCTACTGCTGCCACTGCTGCTGCGCTGCTATTCTGTTGTAGCAACCGCGCGCTGCTGCTGTGCTGTTGTCGCCGCTCGCTGCTGCCGTCGTTGCTGCTGCTGCTGCTATTGCGCTGCTGTTGTGCTGTTGCTCTCCTGCACTGCTACTACTGGTGCTTCTCAATGCAGCTGCTGGTGCATGTGCCAATGTCGACAGCTACTGACGACTGCAGCCTACTACAGCTGTTGCCTGCTGCCGCTAGCGGTTGCTGCTGATGTAGTCTCACGTGATGCTGGTGAGCAATGTCGACGACACTCAGCTGTCGTCGATAGGTCCAAGTGGATCTGCTGAAGCAGTGACTCTCACTGCTGCTTCTCTAGTGCGTCTCTGCTGCGCAGCTCGGTGAGAACTGTCTGACCGCTCTGATACTAGGAGAAGATGCGTGGAAGCTTCCTAGCGACACAGCTGCCGACTAGGCGTCTGTGCCTGGTCAGATGGTGACGAGAGTCACAAGTCGTGCACACAACGGCAAGGGTCTGGCTAGGAGACACAAGGCAAAGTGTCATAATGCTTCAATAGCATTTGCAAAGAGAGATGACAAATGATAGGTCCATGGCATAAGTACCTGCCGTGGCGCACGGCGGGTGTCACACGCGGCAGTCCAAGATCTGTCCTAAGACCGGTCTAAAACCAGTGTTTTGGCCGTAACTCTGTGCAGACATGTCAGAACGCTACGCTGTCTCTACCTAGACGTGCAAGATCACAAGCCGGACACTACAACTGGTCACATGCATGCGTCCAGCATCAAACGGTGGACACATAATAGAAAAACATGCAAATCGGGCCCACGGCCAGTCCACCGATAAACTCCTACTGTAGAAAAATTGCAGGAGGTCCCGGGTAACGTCCAGAGGATTGGAACGGTCATGGGTTAGCTTCAAGCTGGTAGTCCTCCACCAGATGACGCACCAGTACCACCAAGGTCCGCATCAGGGATCCGCACGAGTATGGACACGGCCGAGTGGTCACAGTAAACTGTACAGGTCGACGGGAATGTCACAAATCACAACAGAAGCGTACAAGGTGGTCTTTTTCATGTCCAAATTCACTTGCCCACCACCCGCCGTGACATAACAGCCTGTATTCATGTTTGCATAGATCCGTGATGTAGAGGGTAGAGGTCTGGTCGTGGAGACGACCCGGTGACGAACTCAGCTGACCTACCGGAGCTCGAGATCATTCCAGCAGCTGCTTTGTTGTTTGTGTCACCCAGTGGATGTCCCATCGACACTCCTTAAGATTGTCTCAGAGAACTTGCAGATGGCCTTGTTTGCATGTTTGACCTATGGAATGGTGACAGACTTTTGTGTACAATGCGCCATGTCCTCCTGTTTCCCCCCAGACTGTACGTGTGCCTCCTAGCTTGATCCTTGTTATTCTCACGCCTGCCTCGTATGGTAGCATGACTGCTGGCTAGGGCAATGTCGCCAAATCATTAGCCACATGAGGAAGCTTCCTAAAATCATCTTGGAATATCTCCCCGTTATTGATGCTAGTCATGATGAGGGAAGAGGAGAGTGGAAGGAGGGAGAACACATTGTAGACATGCGGCTCATACTGTAGAAGGAAGGAAGAGAGGAGGAGGGAGGGCGGAAGGGAGGGGAGGATGGACGTGAGGAGAAGGGCCATAGAGTGGAGTGTAGAGGCTGGCATTGTTCTTGCAAGCGCTTCTATAGACATTCTCTTTAGAATCATGAGCCTCAGGAATCTATTCTCCATCCTTCCCATCAGCTCTAAGCACTACCGTACCACCACTGCTTCTAGCCATTGCTGCAAAAATGTGAGACACCTCTCCTTTGTTTTGCCTGGGCTAATTTGATTCAATGGAACCCTATCTCTCCACGTGTGCCTCAGGCACCGCCTCTGCCTCCCACGCAGTCCCCATGCCTCCCACCTGTCTCTGTTCGTAAGAGTGTCCAGGGCAGCCAACAGCAGTGGCTGCTCCCTCGCAGCAACCGTGCAAATGCACAAGTCTGCACTCACACGCGTGGGACATTTACGGCTGCACGAGTGTACAGCTTCACAGCTTCAACAAATACACAATATGCACAATATGCACAATATGTACAACGGCTGCCTGCAGAAGGCATGCTACTGACGCCGTGGCCTCCTCCAGAGGAGCTGCCATGTGCTGAAGATGAACTGTCAGCTTTGCCGGAAAGGGTCTGCGTGGCTCTTGCTTCGACGGCAGCTGTCCCTGGTCCCCAGTTCACCTGCTCTCTCTATGTTGTGTGTTCTGTCTACCACCAACCCCCCCCCCCCCTCCCCAGGCACACCACCTTTGTGAGGCAGTGGCCAAGGGACACATTTTATTCTGCTCTCCTCTTCTTCGCCTTGAATCCTCCAGCCCCGCTGCCTCC
>SZWC01000769.1:347496-359759 GCA_023375785.1 Penium margaritaceum | reverse complement strand
CTATATCTATATCTATATCTATATCTATATCTATATCTATATCTATATCTATATCTATATCTATATCTATATCTATATCTATATCTATATCTATATATATATCTATATCAATATCCATATCTATATCAATATCTATATCTACATCTATATCTATATATATATCTATATCTATATCTATATCTATATCTATATCTATATCTATATCTATATCTATATCTATATCTATATCTATATCTATATCTCTATCTATACCTATATCTATATCTATATCTATATCTATATCTATATCGATATCTATATCTATATCTATATCTATATCTATATCGATATCTATATCTATATCTATATCTATATCTATATCGATATCTATATCTATATCTATATCTATATCTATATCGATATCTATATCTATATCTATATCTATATCTATATCGATATCTATATCTATATCTATATCTATATCTATATCGATATCTATATCTATATCTATATCTATATCTATATCGATATCTATATCTATATCTATATCTATATCTATATCGATATCTATATCTATATCTATATCTATATCTATATCTATATCTATATCTATATCTATATATATATCTATATCTATATCTATATATATATCTATATCTATATCTATATCTATATTTATATCTATATCTATATCTATATCTATACCTATACTTATACCTATACCTATACCTATACCTATACCTATACCTATATCTATATCTATATCTATATCTATATCTATATCTATATCTATATCTATATCTATATCTATATCTATATCTATATCTTTATCTATATCTATATCTATATCTATATCTATATCTATATCTATATCTATATCTATATCTATATCTATATCTATATCTATACCTATATCTATATCTATACTATATCTATATCTTTATCTATATCTATATTTATATCTATATCTACATATATATCTATATATATATATCTGCATCTATATATATCTATTTCTATATCTATCTTCATATCTTTGCCTCTATCTATATCTATATCTATATCTATGTCTATGCATACATCTATATCTAAATGTATATCTATATCTATATGTATATCTATATCTATATCTATATTTATTTATATGTCTATATATATGTCTATATCTATATGTATATCAACATCTGTACCTATTTCTACTGATCTTTATATCTTTATTTTCTTATGTATTTGAATCTATAGACGTATCTAGAACTTCATCCATATTTATATCTGTACTTGTATCTCTAAATGTATATATATGAATATGTTTATCTATATCTATTTGTTAATATGTTCTTATGTCTATGTTTATCTTTCCATTAATACCTACATATCGAGCTTTCTAAACATATATGTATACATATCTTTGTTGATGTCAATATTCATATTGATTTTCATATTGTTTTCTATATCTTTATATATGAATATCGATATTCAATCTATACATATCTAAATCTTTGTTGATGTCTTTATCTTAGTTTTTTTCTTATCTAAATGGATTATTACATCATGCATCAAAATACATGTATGTAGTTTGTTTCTATATGTATACTTTATATTCATACATAAAATCATATTACGTTTCTAAATTTGTGTTCACTACCACATTTACATCAATATTTGTATCTATACTTTTAGTTTTATGGATCTAAAATACTTTGCTTTGAGTTATATCCATAAAAATTTCACATCATTATGTATATTATATACGTAAATCTACATATATATCTGTATCAAAATTATTATATTAATTTGATAGTTCTGATATTTTAGATTTAAATCGATAGATGATTTTCACAATGTTATCTATGATGGTGTGTATGTGAAAGAAGTATGTTCACATGGTCATGTACAAAATTCACGGAGTTTCAATTCATCTTTTATCACATTTGAATACATGATTGTAATCTCCACACGATATTATATTTTCAATTTGTATTGATTTGTCCGCTCAGACATTTTGTGTCGTGTGAAATTTATTGAGATGAAAAATGCTGCTTGTCGGGTTTGTCCTTGTGTACGTGCTGTTGGCATGTCTTTTGTTCTTAACTCGTGCCAACCTTTTTGTGCCTTTATCAGCCATTTGGGATAGACGCTGCGTTTGAACATACCACTCCGTCGTTGATTTTTTTGACGCGGCAATGTCGCTTCTGAATTTGTAGCCCACTTAATCGGAAGAGACCCTCGCAACATGTTTATCCCGTGTTCTGCGACAGAAACACCTGGTCAGCGGCTTTGCGAGCAGCTGCAATTGAGAAATTTTCCTTTAAAAATCAAACCCAGTCGTTCTCTTTGGTTTGTCTTGATGAACTTCATTTGCAGTTTGTTGCTCGGCGACTTCACAGGATGCAATCGACTCTGGCCTTCTTCTGACGGCGGGGAGCCATGGACCGGCTCATCGACCGGCTATCGCAAATCGCGAGGCTCTCCGCAGGGCTCTCGCGTTGGTCGGTGCGTGAATGCGGGCTTCGGCGCTGATGGATTCGGCGATGCGGGTCCTCGCAATAGGTGATGTCATAAACCAGGGCCCCCTGGTCAATTCGGCCCCGGCGGTTAGCGAGCGAACGAGTCATCCGCTCGTGACGACGACGACAAAAAACAAGGATGCAATGTTGCACTAAGGTGCACAGGGTTACGTAGTAATCTTCGCAAAGTTGGCTATAAGTGAAACCGAAAGATTTTTTAAGACAAAACCAGGGAAAACAGAATGTAAATAATCCATTTCATCCGAACTATATTTCTAATGTGTTTGTTTTGTTTCATGTAGTTAATGTGCTTGTATTTTTCTCAAATTCCATTCAAATGTGACCTCTAGGAAAGTTTTAATGGAATCACATATGTAAATCAAAATTTTGAAATAAATATTCGTTTAAATTTCTGTATTCACACATGTATTTGTTCCATGGACCATGTTCCACACATTTATTTTATCCATACATGTGTCCAAGTCTCTGTACATATACATGCATTCATCGATGAACCTTAAAAAACAAATATGAGTAATTTGTATTTTATCTGTTCATTATAAGTAGTATTCTCTTTAAATTCACATGATCCAACCATCTAAGGACAATGATTTGTTGTGATTACGTTTGTGACAAAAAAACATTTGAAATAATGTGAATACTTGATCAAAAATTACTTTAAACGTTGAATCATGTTTCAAAATATTTTTTATTTCTCAATCACATTTATTCAACAATCTAATTTTGGTGTAGTCTAACTTTGATCCGGGTATGAAGGCTCAGCTGTCTTGGAGCTGTGGCAGTTAGTTCCTGGCTAGTTCCTCTCGCGTCCGGAGAGTGATGTGATCAAGTTTGCTCGTCTCGTTGACCAGTCCGGAGCGTGTGAGTGAACCAAAGGTAGTACGTCGTTAAAATTCGACTTTGCTGAATATTCTTGTGTTATTTTGTATGTCCTACTCGGAAACAAAGTACTGTTCATAGATTGCAGGTTGGCGGACGTCCCCAAAACAGGTCCACGAACCGATAACAATAGGTTACTACGTAACCCAAAAAATAGGAGTGGCTGATTGCCAGGTGCAAGTGGCGGCGGCCATGGCAGTGGCCATGGCCGGTGGAGCCACGACGAGCGATCGATGAGCTCGCCTTGACGCAGCTGACGGGCTGCGAGAGAACAAAAACGGGAGGCCAGGGGCTGCGGTCGAAAGCAACTGCCGTGACCCCAAGATTCGAGGGGCAGCAGGGACGACCCATCCGTGCGATGGCAGTTGCAAATCCAGCGACGACGGCGACAACGACCAAGAAACAACATCTCAGCTGCGCGAGAGGTCATGGAAGTCAGGAGAGTCGCAAGAAGACACAAAATTGACCAAGAACGGACGTGGGGGCACGATGACCGCCTCAGCCATGGCAAAATCAAGCTTCAACAGCTGAGGGTGGCTGAAGAAACTGACCGAAGCAGCAAAGTGAAGTCGTCGAAGCACGTGGCTGGAGCGACAGGGGCAGCAGAAGGCTACAGCAAAAAAAAACTAAGACTGGCAGCGGGCTTTTATACTCGCAGGCCATGGGTGGCTATAGCAGGTTCGCGGTCCAAGCAGGCGGTCCCAGCGGCGGTCCCACCTTGCAAGCGCCTCGTCAATGGAAGCTTCTGGACTCTTCCACTGCACAGCCAAGCCCGTGCATGAGTGACATGGTGGCTTGGGCTATGGGAGGTTGCTTCTGCATGAAGCAACCTCGGTGGTGAGTGGGAAGGTGAACCTAGCCTCACCCAAAATAATTTTTCTGCTCCACCCGATCGGCTCCGACCAGAAAACGGCCCCGACAAAACCCAGGAAAGCTCTGATTGAGCGTTTCCAAACCGATCCTCGACCGATTTGAGCCCCGTTTTTCCTAAAAATTCTCAACAACCGGAAAACACCCAAGAGCAACTCGGAAGTCTTTTCTCACAGCAGATATTTTTTTCGGGCAGCTGAAACCTCTACAGATCACTCATTTCTCCACTAAAAAAATTCGGCAGTCTGCATTCATCAGCGCACCTATTGAGGGGGAGTGTTGGAGTGAGCGATAACTGCGCTGAGTGACAGCTTCAACATGGAACAGTCGGATCGACGATCGGAGGTTTGTACGCGAAGTTACAGATTCTTATGCGTAAAAACCCGGGTGCGGCTAGACCAGGAATTTTTTATGTACAGGCCAGATTTAATGCTGGCATCCGGGTCCAAAGGGGGAAAGGAGCCTAGATCTTTGTGTGTTGCATGCACAGCAAGGCTGTGCATGCCTTCTAGCCCAGCTTGGTCAGTAGCTGCGCAGTGCAAGTAAGCACTACTGAGTACTTGGGCCAGACCAGTCAGGGTGGAGCTACACCTGACTGGACTGTTGGGACCGCTTGCATCAGCACATTCAAGCAGAGCTCTCGAGCATGGACCACTCTGCATCGGGTGGTGCATGCACGACTCAGCATTGCATCAATTACCACATGTACGACTCAGCAACTGCATCAGCTACTACATGCACGACTCAGCAGCTGCATGCAGAGCCAAGAGTGAGGACCGCCTTGCGTCAGCGGCAACATGCACGACTCAGCAGCTGGGACCACGGCCAAGCTGCCAGCCTTCAGGAAGCTTCCTTGAGGAGGAATTCGCGTGCCTTGGACCGGGAAGATTCCTTGAGGAGGAAGCTACGACCTTGAAGCAGATCGTTTCCTCTAGGCACAAGGCAGCTGGCAACTTGCCAGGATCCCAGTATAAAAGCAGACTAGACTCAGTCAGTCTAGTAACTCCAGTAGTAACTCCAACACAACTTCAACAGCAACTCCATCAACTCTACCAGTTGCACCAACAGTCCATCTTTGCCAGACAACACCTCAGACCAAGACTCTGCAGACGCTCTCTCACCTAAAGACCCACGACAGCCTGGCAGCCTTCTGTCTGCTTGGGTTGGTGGACGCCCCTGACTACCTGCAGTCCTGACTACCTAGAAGAGGTGGTCAGACTATGCCCAAGATTGAGGAGCAGCCTTGCTATGACTGCCTCTCAGGATGTTGCTCATATCTGAGCAAGGAGCTGTGTCTACCCGTTGAGCCCAGAGTTAATATGTGGGGTCAGCTCTGCCTGTGCAGTGCTGATCAATTCTAGAAGGAATCTGTTAGAGTTCCGCTCTGTCGACCCAGTTAGCCTAGCAACACTTTGTTAGCTTGGCTAGGAGGGTCAAAAGACCTCTGACGGCCGAGTGAGTCTGGGAGTGGCTGCAAGCGTGGAGAGGAGGCTACCCTGATAACCTGGAGGCCATTTCATCTGAAAGTACGGTGACTATGCTGAAACCCTTGCAACGACAGCCTTGAAGGCCTAGCAAGGTGTTGCGCCCTCGGATGGGGCAGGTTGTGTCAGAGTATTGAGCTGAGTTGTGTTCCGTCAGTTTTTCCTTGTACCATACTTGTACTTGATAGTCTTTTTCAATTACAAGTTTCAATCCAAGTTTTCCGCTTCTACACATTGGAGTACAAGGTTTGCTTGCTGGGTACAGAGATCGTGGATAGCAGCAAGACCCCCTTGCTCCATCAGCGCACGCGGTGACTTCGTTACTACAGGCTCCAAAACCCCAACAGTCTTAATGTTTTCACAATCACTGGTAAATGTTCAATATTTAACATAAACAATGTTCAAAACATGCTTTTGTCTTTACAAAGATCATAAATGGAAGATCAGACTAGACAATTGACTTTTTTACTACTTTTTCAGTACTGAAGTAGTTACCGGACGGAGTCCCGACATACCAAAGGCGACAACTGGATTGTTGCTTGTGGGGTAGGTAGATTGATTGTTGCTCTACTCGCTATTACGTTGTAACACATATGACAGCTTGTCTTGTCCATCAAGTGACAGTCCACTTATGGCTCAAGTAATGGCTTGGCTTTCAGTCGAGCGACAGTCAAAATGTCTCTCACGAGTATCATTGCAATCTTCCTTTTCCCACAAGCTTGTGTGATCCAATATGTTCACCGTTTGTCTTCTATTGCTCAACTCTATTCCATACAAATTAAGATTTTTGTAAAAACTACAAACCTAATTCCTCTTTATGAGTTATTGCAGACTATCCCATTTCCACCCTCAAAGTAAAATGATATGTACAAATAATTATATAACGTTTTTATGACAAGGTTTTCACTATTATTTTTCTTCAAGTGGAAAACATGTTTTTTTGTCATTAACAGTGACATGAACCATTTGCACAAAATCCTTATCTCATGTAGAAATCTCATTTTTCCATGATTCTTCTAAACATTTAATTCATGAGGTAAATAAAAGCTTTTTTACATTTCTGATTTCATAAGAAATGTAAAGGATAAGCATAGTGATCATAAGCATAGTGATCAAAGGAAAGGAATTGATCATGTAGTTAACGAATGTTCTTTACATCATCCTTGAATTCCTACCTTGCATGTATAAAGTAAGAAGAGTTTTGTTTGCTTGATTGGCCACAAATTATAGTGTCCACTTCTTCCTCTCCTCCCATTACGTGTTACACACACTTTCCTACAATGAAACTGTGTGGATAAAATGTGGCTACACCAGATAATAATATTTTTAATGACAATTTTTGTCCCTTATCGTGTCCTCTCAGTGCCCCTCAAATACAATACCATAGTTCAATGGTATAAAAACATGTGTAGGAGGGGGAAAGAGGGTTACACAAGATAGAAATTACTTAGCACATATACATGCCCTTTTCTTGTTCTTCATCTAACTTTTTAAATACATTATGCATCATATTGAGAAAGAAAAGGAATATGTCAACTATATCCATGGATAATAGCCATGGATAATTCACCTACTATGCTGTACAACATGAAGTAGCTTCCATCTTCAATTGCCTGCATGTTCCTTTCCTCCTTAATGCAACAAGTATTTGGTTATTATACTGGTACATGAGGATAGCCTACAGTCTATACCAAACTATGCATAGGGCATAATTATAAGAAGAGGCATACCACAAGTGGTATGCAACTAGCATGTGTGAAGAAAAGAAGGAGGTGTAAGAAAATAATGCATCAAGCAAGACTAAGCTCATTTTTTTGGGTTAAGGATGTCGTAAAAGGTAGTTAATTTCATCAAACATGTTACATGTGCAAATATGAAGATGGAAAAGGAAACTGATTGTTGAGGCATGACCATCATCGCGATATAAGTGTTATGATCCTCTATTTACCCATGGACTTACCCCCTACCAACACGTTTGCCATGCATACGACCCTTCCATTCCCATTGCCATAAGTTTTCTTCCTTCTCAACAACCACCTCCTCCCATTGCATGTATGTGATCCTCCCCTTCATCATCGCTCTTCTCAATGACAATCATGTCAACATAATGAGGTGGATCATCATGGTGAACAATAGCATGCTCTATGGCATCAACAACTTGTTTCTCTCTAGTTGCATTCTCTTTACAAGTTACACATATGTTGCAATAAGAGCACAAGTAAGGCTCACTGTTGAGGCATCATGATGATTACGATGTGTACGACCACAATGCTCATAGTTTATGCAAGAATTATTTTCTTACTGACACACCTAGCACTCACGTAGTGCATTTGAGGATTCCATTCCCTACAATGCAGGTGAAGTGTATGCTCCTCATATGGGACAGTGTACCCACATCTTGGGTAAACTCTGTCTTTCTCCATTCCCATCTAGAAGGTAGTGCAATTCACCAAAATTGGTACCAGCTAGCTGTTTTTATGCCCTACTCAAATCGGCCTTGATCTTTGCATGCGCGAGCCTAAACAAAATCAAGTATCTCGCCAAACTTTGTATGTACATTCTTCAACAGATTGCAAGAGAAAGCTAAATGGGCCGTAGCAAGTAGCTTGGAAGCCATGGCTACGACCCTCGATCTCATTCATAAATGACGGTTGAGACTTCTACAAACACAATTGGAAATAATTTGGCCAAGAGCTTAACAAAGCATGTCTATTTTTATTTTCCCTTTTCTTGTAGGAGCACCCACGTGATGGGGAACACGTGATCATTAACGACAAACATGTGTTCAAGGAAGAACACTTCGCTGTAGCTATGACGGAAGAACGCTCCATCCATCGTGAAAATCTGGCATGTGTGAGAGAGTGCTTCACAACAAGCACTTTCCGCATAGAAGGCATGCTCAAAGTGACACTTTTTATCCACCTCAGGAACAATGTGAGCATACAAATCCATGCTTGTGATGTAAAAAGTGTACATAAGTGAAATCTCTAGAAGGGGAGTATTTAATGCCACAAAGTTTGTTTCCTAAGAAAAAGGGGTTCATGAGAGCCGGTTGTTGGAGGGGGAGGCAGAATTTTCATGGAGAGTCTATCATCACTGGTTTTTACATGCTTTATGTTTTCCATGCCATATCAGGCAATACATAAACATTTATTTCATTACCTCATGCCAGATTTATTTTTAATTTTCAACACTCACAATGATATTCTTAGCCAAAGTTACATGTACATGCCATGAGACTGAGCATGTGATGTAAGTGGGATAACCATGTGTTACAATCAATGAGCACTTACAGCCGGATTTGAAGCCACTGACGTCAACATTGCCAAACCGGGTTTGGTAAAAGTTATGAAGAGACCATAGAAAATCATGTTACTACCGATTTCCACAACTAACGTGTATCCTTCCGCAGTTGCTAGGTCCCCAAGTCAACGACATGCGCTTTGCTACCACATAATCCTACAAAACAGCTTGGCACACAACCATGTTCCAAAAGGCCATGCACCAGGGAAAGAGTTCTCCTACCATAATCTCCTTGATGTTAAATTTTGCATCCTCTTCGTCATAAAATTCTACAAGTGGAACAATGAACATGACGTCAACATGTGTTGTGTTGTCATGAGTAGGAGAAAGGAGGGAATTTAAACATGTCAAAAAGGAGCGGATTACATGCAGGCACCTCAATGGGCAGGATATTTGTAAAGTCCCAGTCCTCCTCATGGTTTGTGATATCACTGCCTTGTCCGGTTGGTTCATGATTGCTGACAACATTCTTTGCATTGAAGGGGCTCCAAAGTTGACCGCTGGGGATGATAGTGTAAGCTGGTTACATACGAGGAGCGATGAAACATGTACGTTGGGAGTAGTTGATGTGAAATGCAAGAAAGCACTTGCACGACACATAACTTTAAGTTTTCGACCGAGATTTTGAACAGGCCTCCATAAGGGCTATTGAAAAACTATCAGGATTTACCAGGAACAATTTAGTGCACATCAGTCATTGTAGGACATACATGTAGGCATGTGAGCATGTATGCACTAAAACTATGCAACATCAGTGTTTCCATGCCTTGGTGCATGGCTGAGAACTTGTTCTAGTGGTCAAGTGAGGGTGTCTTCCCATAAGAGTTCATGCACGAGCTTACTAAGAGCTTGATGTGGGATATAACTACAAGTAAAGTGTTCAAATATTCCACCATTCAGGACAAGTATGTCTTTGAAATCTTAGGGGTATGAGTTTGTTTATACAAGGGTTTTTCCATGGTTTCCCAGACAACCGTCGGGCAGTTGAAATGCCTTCGATCAAGTCTCTATTCTGTTCAACACTTTAAGTGGGACCAATTCCTTGAGACATAAAAACCTCCCATATATGGGAATCGTGAACAGTTAAAAAACCATTATGTTTAAGTGTATGATGTAACCCATTGTAAATGTTTCTGTCATTGATGGATTATCAGACCATACCATAATGGTATATGGTAAAACATGATTAGTGTAGATGGCAATGCACACTGCCTTGTATTTCACCATTTTTTAGCGGGTTTTATTCTTTTTCATGTTTATGTATATGGTGAAAGATATTCGCAACACAAGTAGACTAAGTGAATGTTAATGTTGTGAGGTTTCAGTAGATGAACACTTGGGAAAGAGATATATGGAGGTGGCTACTTGAGACGTGACATGAATAAACGTATGATTCAAGCAAAGTATGGTGGCATACTAATATCCATTTTTGGGCTTCCCATACCTTGGGAGGTATGCCACATAAACATAAATCCAACGGATTTTGCTTACAATGAAAACGTCAATTTCCCCTTATTTTGTAAACTATGACCCTCATTTACTCCTCCGACGGAAGAATAAGCCCCATTCGCATCTCCGTTGGAATGAAAAGCCCCTTTCGCCCCTCCGTCAGAACAATAAGCCTCATTCGCCCTTCCGCCATAATAATACGCCCCATCTGCCCATGTCTGGCAACAAAAAGCCCCATTTGTCCACCGGTTTTCACCATGCTGAATAGGGATGCATGTCGCTGCTCGCGCATGGTTAAATCATGCATGCAATGCTAGATCGCGGCCGTTTTTTTGTGGTCGTCGTGGTGGAGGGTCGTGGTAGCATTGAGGGGGGGGTGGGATTCGTGCGACGAGAATGTCGGTCGGCACTTCCTCAACCGACGGTAATCCCCCTCGCCCCCCCCCCCCTCCACCCCATAGCCCACCAACCCACCCACTTGCCCACCGATTGAGGCCCTCTCGATTGAGGAATGCAATCGAATGGGTGGCAAGAGGCATGCGGGGAGGGGGGGGGTTTCGAGCGCCCGTGATTCTGACCGGCACCTGTCGACCGAAATCTTAGGCGGTTGAAGAATGGGGAGTCGAAAACTCCCCATTTGTCATTATTATCATTTGTAGAACATTTTCTACCCATGTTTGATATGCAAACCACATACAGACCCACCCCCTTATTACAAGGGGTTTTAGGGTTTCATTTTGGTGTGGGCACCTGCTTGGCCCCGTTATCGCGGGGCCTGACAGGTTCCTTTCAACGCATGGGGAGCCTCGGACCCCCCATGCAAACTCTGCGATAACCACTTTGAAAAAATCACAAATCCCTCTGTAAATGAGTTTGTGACTTTGGGGCAAAGAAAGGTGACGTTTGGATGTCGAAGCCTATCCATGCAACATCTACATGCTGTCTTTCGACAAATGACAGGGTTATATTGTTTATCTTTCACGCCTGAAACTCGTGTCCATGCAAAAGGGGCGAATGAGTTTTATTGTTGCAAGGCAGGGGCGAATCAGATTTATTGTTCCGTGGTTGGGGTAAATGATGCTTCTTGTTTCGAGGTCAGGGAGAATCAGAATTCCTCTCCAAAACGAGGGGTGTATGGTCACTCCGCCCTTCTGTTTACAATGAGAAAAGACGCTTGTAGACTGGTTTCTCATAAACTTTTTCGCAAAGCAAAATGGCGCAGTTGCGGAGTTCGCAGAGCAAAATGGCGCAGTTGTGGAGTTCGCGCTCGCAAGATACCCTCGCTTAATCGCGTCCCGCTTCCTGAGAGCGCGGAATAATTGAATAAAATAAATAGCGTCGGATGTGCACCTCAGGGTCGAGCGTGAAAGAACAGTCCGGTCTCTGACTTCTCCCAGGTCCTGGCTGTCGGTGCCACTCGGACCGTCTGCTTCAGGGCCACACTCTTCTCTGGCGCCAACTCAGCGGCCTGCGAGGGCCACGTCGGCTGCGAACACAAGCAAGCACACGAGGCAGCGAACAGGCAAGCTTGCGACCAAGCACCGCAGCGGAGGGCGGTGGAGGAGCGGCGGACGGCAGAGGCGAGGTCAACGGCAGCGGCAGCGAGTCTGCACAGCACCTCGCACTTGCAGCGCCCTGCCGTGCATCGCTGCGCATCCTCACTCCATTCTTCCACCAGGTGCTTGCCGGCTCCTTGCCACCCTTGTCACAGCCCCGCCTCTCCATGGAGGGTGGTCTGGGGGGTAGGCGGGAGGCTGGGAGAAGGGGGGGG
>SZWC01000769.1:296071-328233 GCA_023375785.1 Penium margaritaceum | reverse complement strand
GGCCAGTTCGTCCCTAGTGCCGCTGCTTCGGTAGCGGCGCGCGCTCGTCGGCTCCATCGCCATCCAGCTGGACGACGTGCTGCGCAACTGCCGCATCGTCGACGTGTTTGCGCTGCAGCAGGCGAGACAGGGCTACATCAAGCTGGACCTCACCTGGTCCTACCACTAGCCTCAACCCCCCCCCCTCCTCCTCCTCCTCCTCCTGCTTCCGCCGGCTTCTCCTTCCGCGGACCCTCACAGAAGCGGAGGTGCAAGTCTCGGCACTGCGACGGACCAACTCCACCGTCCACACTGCGCCTCGTTTGGTTTTCCTGTCCCTTGTTGCTCCCTCGGCCCCCGTCTTCCCCCGAAGCTTGGATGTTTCTCAAAACGCTTTGCAGAGCGTTTGAGAAAGGATCGACCCCGCTTGGTTCCTACGACTTCGTCCGCCCCTCGGGCCCCGGTCTTGTCACAAGGCCTGTGGTCACGTAAAGCGTAAAGCAGCAGCAGAACCGAAGCGCCACTGGAGAGCACGGCCAGCCAGCGCATTGCGGATGATGCGCTTCATAAGGCTTAAGGCACAGACACGTCAAGGCAAACCGTCACGCGGTCCTTTGACTAGCCTCGGCCCTGTCCCACTGCCAACCCTGGCCTTTGTGGCTTTGGCCCTGTCCTACTGCCAGCCTGAACCAGACTACGTTGAAGGCTTCGCGTAGCTTTGTCCGCATTGTGTGCCTTTTTTTCTTTTTTTTATTCATTAATAATCCGGCCCATGCCTCCTCCACTGCAGCAAAAATGGCCCCAATTTTTTTTTTTTTGCTATATTCCTCCCTCTGAGAGGACGGCAGCTAGAGTACTCGCTGCTGATGAATGCCTCGGCAGCTGATCCAAAGCGTCCCATCCCGGTTGCACCCCCTGTTTACTGTGCCTCGGCTTGTGCTGTGGCGTCGCGTTTCCCCTGGGCTGGTGATGTGGCTTAATGGTATGAAGTCGATATCAAGACCAGTCTTGGTATGGACTGTCTCCATTTTTGTCTCATCTTGATGTCTTGTGCCGCACTACTCAAGACAATCTCGTCTTTGTCTCATGTGAGACAAGACAAGATACAATGCAAAGGTGTCCTGTGTCTCAATAGCTACTCTCGAGGGTGCAAGTTGGGGAACCGGCGAGTATGCCGAATTTGGAGGGACCCCCACAACAAAGAGAAAGCAGTACATCATGCTCATACTACTCAGTTCGTAACTTACCCATGCAAGGGACTGGTGTGCAAGCTCGGGTGAAGGGGACCCATGATTGACTGTGCACCTTAGTCATGCATCCTGCATGGTAGACCACACTGCCACTCGTGGGTATCTCGCGTGTGCGTGCGTCTGTGTGTGTGTGTGTGCGTGCAGGCGTGCGTGCGTCATTATGATAGTGTGTCCACTCAAACAACCCGAACAATGCCAGCGAAGATGCACTTTTAAGACAAAGAGGCGCTCGATATTGATATGCTTGGTGCGAGAGTGGTGCATGCCACCACTCTCAATAATGTTTTTATTGCTTTGCGTAGTTGCTAGGAAGTTGCATCGGCTACCTAGTCCATGTGTGGTGGGGCGAGAGAACGCAACAAACACCAACAAGCGAGAGACGCCATGGATGCGGTAACTTGCTTGCAAAGTCTCACACTTAACCAAGACAAGAGAGAGGCAGGGGGAGCGAGCGAGACATGTACCGGTGAGCACTCACTCACCACGAGCGTCGAGCTCGGGTGAGCAAGTGCCGCCACCCGGGGGTCGAGCCCGACCTCCCGGAATAACTGAGGGTGGCTACTCACTGATGCACGGTCAGGACCGGCACGGTGGCCCCCTAAGGATCAGAACCCGGGAAATAAGCAGCTCCCCCATCACATGCAAAGCAAGATAAACTGATGCAGGGCACGGCAGTGAGAGTGTACGGCCCTAGCATCTACCGCATCACAGAGGGTCATAGAAAACCATGAAATCATGCAATGGTCTCATTTGTGTTCAGGGTGATTCCTGGGTCCAGCAGCAGCAGCAGCTTGGAACGCCGCCAGCTTCAATCAGAATGGGCATGTTGGGCGTCTCACCAGGTGGGACCATTGTCATTTAATCTGTACAGAATGTGTGAAGGATGTGAGAGGCAAGAGGGCATAGAGTTGTGAGTGGCCGACGAACTTCAACACGCCCCCATGACCCGTAGACAAGCACTCCACACACGCACAAGAGAATCACAAAGAGATGATGAGAGAGAGAAAGAACACTGATAGTCATCCTGGATCATGAGGACTGATGAGACCCACAGAGTGAACGACACCTTTGAAGACGTTTCGGCTGAGAGCCTTGGTGAGAAAGTCAGCTCTCTGCGACCTGGTATCCACCCATGCGATTTGGACAATGCCAGCAGCAATGCACTCACGAACAAAGTGATGCTCCACATTGATGTGCTTGGTGCGTGAGTGATGCATGCCACTGTTTTCAGCAATGACTTTTGTGCTCTGATTGTCACAGCGCAGAGTGATGCAATGGATGGGAACGCGCAAATGTTGTAGCAGACGACACAGCCAGACAGCTTCACACGTGCCTGCACCAAGAGCGACATAATCAGCCTCAACAGTGCTGCGTGCTACACACCCGTGCTTGCCACTCTTCCAGGAAACTGCAGTGCCACCAATCAAGAAGATGTACCCTGTACGGCTACGTGCATCAGTGTCGTGCGCCCAGTCGCTGTCAGTGAAGCCATCAACCACGAGAGAGGGCTGAGCACGAAAGAAGAGGCCAACATGTGGTGTGGCAAGAGCATAGCGAACAATTCGCAAGGCAGCCTCTAAGTGTCGTTCGCGTGGGCACTGAGAGAATTGGGAGAGGAAGTTGACCGCAAAGGCCACGTCAGTACGAGTGGTGGTGGCGAGGTACATCAGTGACCCTATGACTCTGAGATAGTCAGTCACATCAACTGTCTTCCCCAGCTTTGAGAGGTCCAATGATTTCAGNACGAAAGAAGAGGCCGACACGTGGTGTGGCAAGAGCATAGCGAACAATTCGCAAGGCAGCCTCTAAGTGTCGTTCGCGTGGGCACTGAGAGAATTGGGAGAGGAAGTTGACCGCAAAGGCCACGTCAGTACGAGTGGTGGTGGCGAGGTACATCAGTGACCCTATGACTCTGAGATAGTCAGTCACATCAACTGTCTTCCCCAGCTTTGAAAGGTCCAATGATTTCAGCCGTGTCTGTCCAGCTGGGGTCATGGGCGTAGAGGCGGTGGGAATGGTAGTGAGGAGTGGACTGAAGCGCTCCCCCAGGCTGCGGATATACGCAGCCTGGTGCAGGTGGAGAGTGCGGCGTGCACGGTCCCGCTCGAGCTCCATGCCCAAGAAGACACGAGCCGGCCCCAGATCTTTCATCTTGTAAGCTGCTTGGAGAAGAGATTTAGCAGCAGTGACTGCAGAGGTACTGGGAGATGCGATGAGAAGATCACCAACATACACCAGGATGGCAACCAGTGGCTGTGACGGAGGGCCGAGAAACAGAGCAGGGTCCACCGGACTTCTTATGAAGCCTCCATTTTCCAGTTTTGCCGTGATCTCCTGATTCCAGCAGCGAGGAGACTGCTTGAGCCCATAGAGGGCCTTGCGCAGCCGCCACACACGGTTTGTGCCATCCGAGAATCCTGGTGGCTGTACCATGTAGATTTCCTCATCCAACTTGCCATGCAGAAAGGCATTGTTGACGTCCATTTGCTCCAGCTCCCAGTTATGCTGGGCAACCAGACTGAGCAGTGCCCTGGTAGTGGTGTAGCGACCTACAGGTGCGAATGTCTCGCCAAAGTCCACACCTGGAATCTGGGAGAACCCCTTTGCAGTGAGACGCGCTTTATACCGTTCCACAGTGTTATCTGGGTTGAGCTTGCGTCGATACACCCACTTGGCACAACAGCTTTGTGGCCTGGAGGTAGGTCTACTAACTCATATACACTGTGCTCCGACAGTGCGTCGAGTTCAGCCTGCATGGCCTGTTCCCATTGAGAGGAGTCAGTGGCTGCACGTGCTGCTTGTACTGTCACAGGTTCAGGCGGGAGAGGAGAGAGGCCAACGGCATCAAAGCACGAGGCAACATATCCAACGACAGACGACGAGAGAGCAGAATGAAATTCCTGCTCAACCAGGGAGTAGCCAAGAGCAGTGCTGGGGTGCATGACAGACACTACTGTAGACAGGCCAGAGGTGGTGAGACCAAGGGCACGAAGACCAGGGTCACCAGAGACAAGAGGATGCGACTGCGAGGGGAGGGCCCGGAGCCGCCCACCGTGCGTGTAGGGTGAGACCGGTGGAATGGACGCAGAGGAGGAGGCCGCAGCGGGACGAGGTGATGCAAGCGAAGAGGACGAGGCAAGAGCTGGTGCCGAGACGACAGGGGACGGCGGTGAGATGGGGACAAGAGGAGAAGAGGAGGATGACGCTGCAGGGGAGACATCGGTAGGAGAGCCAGGAGATGGGCTGGTTGAGGCCAATGGAGCCGTGGAGGGGACTGAGGCCACTGGAGAGGCAGACAACAGAGGACTCTGATCGGACGGGGACGAGACCGTAGGGACGAAAGGACGCCCTGAGGAGGGAACAGGAGGCCCAGAGGGCAGAAGACCACCCCCACCCTAAACGGGAGGAGTGGGAGACCCGCCAAAGCGTGGGGAGTCACGCTCAAACAGGTGTTCAAAGAAGAGGGCATCACGAGACTCAATCACACGGCAGCGGAAAGGATCCCAGAAGTGCCAGGCTTTGGAGAAGGGAGAGACACCAAGGAAGATACACAAGCGACCACGAGGGGATAACTTGCCATCACGTTGGTCGGTGGGAACCCAGACTGAGGCAAGGCACCCCCACACGCGTGCAAGACGGAGGTCCGCCCGGCGACCAGTCCAGCGCTCAAAGGGGGTAACTGTATGGGGAAGGGGTCCATGCGGAATTTTGTTCCAGACCCAGGTCATGTAGGAAATAGCCTCAAAGGCGAAGAGAGGGGAATTGCCTGAAGCAGAGAGCAGAGAACGAACCCCATCAGCAAGGGTGCGATTCCAGCGTCCGGACACACCATTCTGCTGAGGTGTGTAGGGGGCAGAGGATTCAAGATGCACACCGCGAGACTCAAGAAAGGGGGACGTGGGACCAAAGAATTCACCGCCACGATCGCTGCAAAAGACACGCAGAGACCGTAGACAAGCCCGTTCGGCCTGTGGGAGCCATGACTCAAGGACGTCAGTGACGTCGCTTTTGTGCCAGAGAGCAAAGACCCAGCGGTAGTGGGAGTAGTCATCAGTGAGGCACAAAACATAGCGCCCAATGCCACCAAGGAAGTCTTGGGGCACTGGGCCCATGACATCGGCATGCACCAGATCAAGTGGGTGCGAAGTAGTGGATTTAGAGGTGGAGAAGGGTGAGCGGTGCATTTTGCCAGTAGCACAGTCAAGACAGGTGGATGTGCAGGGTGGAGAGAACGTGGCAGGGTCAAGGCCGTGTGCAGGTGGAACACGAAGAAGGCGCTGGATGACGGCAGTGTGAATGTGACAGAGGCGACGATGCAGGAGATCGGCATGATCAGGGGACAGAGAGGGAGCGACATGAACAAAGCCAGAGGCAGCGGAAGGCGAGGGCAGTGTGAGAGGGACACGGAACAGGCGATCACAGCGCACACCACGGAGAACGACACGGCCAGAGGAGCAAAGGGAGATGGAGGCAAGGCCGCGGCTGGACGAGAAGTCCATGCCCTGATCGTCAAGGGTGGTCACAGAGAGCAGACTGACTTCAAGGTCAAGAACGTATAGGACATCAGGGAGATAAAGAGTGCCGCCAGGACCAACGAAACGAACGACACCAATGCCCTGAACAGGGAGGAGTTGACCGGAGCCAGTGCGGACAGAGCTCACTGACTGAACAGGTCCAAGGGACACGAAGGAGGAACGACAAGACGTCATGTGATGCGTGGCTCCAGAATCAATGATCCAGAGGCCAGGTGAGGCACGAGTGGAGGAAAGGACTAGACAGATAGCCATAGTACCACGGGCAAGGGGAGAGGCGGACTGTCCAAGACGTGTGGGTAACGTGTGAGACTGCCAGTGCTCAATCCATTCACGATCATCAGGCAATTCCCCTTGCACACCACCAGAGACAGAACCATAGAGAGAGACATCCGACTCACAAACGGAGACACGAGACTGGCCACTCATACTCTCACCTCCCTGAGAGCGTAGGTGGAGAAGCTCGGCCAAGGGACGCTCAAGAGTGCGCTCCTCGTCACGAAGATCAGAGGAGCGCTCAGAGAAGTGGTCAGATGAGCGGTCGGAGTGATGGCCATCGTCACGGGCCCTGTGAGGGACGGAGTAGTGGGAGGATGGGGGCCCCTAGTGGGGAGGACCGGATGGTGGTGGCACCCATCCCCAAGGACTAGGGGCAGGCTGCGTCGGCTGAAGAGGAGCCAGCGTGGTGGTCAGGGCAGAGGCAGATGAGGAGGACGAGGATGATGAGGTTGTCACGGCGGCAGCAGCAGAGGAGGCAACGACACCGGTGCGGGCCCAATGAGCACGCATGGAAGAGGCGAGGCGTGCATCATTGCGTAGAGCAGGACACTTAGGAGCTGCGTGGCCGGTGGCGCCACAGTTCTAACAGGTGACATCAGGGACAGGGGAGCTAGAGCCCTTGCCGCCACATCCGCCTCCACGCCCTCTGCCCCCACGACCACCACCACGGCCGGGGTGAGAGCCATGGCGCCCACCGCGGTGGGCAGCTTGTGTTGAGTGGGCTGCGGCCGGAAGGGGGGAGACGGTGGAGGATGCTGCAGTGGAGGCAGAGGATGAGGAGGTAGTGACGGCTGCAATTGCGGCGCGATGCAGCCGCTTGTTCTGGAGAGCGTTCCACCAGTCAGTGAGACGTGCAGCATTGAAGTCAAAGAGGGGACCGATTCCTGGTGGGGAATCAGCAGGGCCTGGTGCAGAGGCAAGGTGCTCAAGCTCTTCCTGGGAGACATGGAGGTATAGGTCAGACACCTCAGGGATGAGGCCAGCGACAATGGACAGACATGCGGAGAGAGAACCTGGTGCAGCCTTGCCCAGGTCACGCAGCAAGCGAAGGCTGCGTGCCCAGTATTCATCTGCTTTCTCGTCTGCCCGCATCTACAACGTGTTGAATTGAACAGTGAGTGCACTTTGGGCGGTATGTCCAGTGACAGTTTTGCGATGGCGGATGAGTGCATAGGCACCAACTGGGTCGGCAGTTGTGCCCCTGATGGGATCTGCATTGTAAGTACCAATGTCATCTAAAAGATGTTCGGGACCCGCGTTGATGAGGGCCCGCACAGCACGTGCAGCCTCTGCAGGCTGCGGCACAAAGGATGATTTGATTACTCCCACAGCAACTCACCTTGAGCCCACGCACTGAAGCGCGTCTCCCAGGATGTGAAGGTGAGCTTGGAGGTGAATTGCGGTGGAGGTGTTTCAAAATCCTTCTGTCGCGCTGGTGGGAGAGCATGAGCAGAGGCGGTTGTAGCTGTGACAGATGGGGAGGAGGCGTTAGCAACGCCACCAGCAACTGGTGCTGATGAGTCTGCAGACCCTGAGTGATCAGCAGGAAGGGCTGCTGCAAAGGCTGGGACAGAGCGAAGACGCTCAAGAATTAATGCAGCATATTTTGCGGCTAAGTCATTTTGTGCATCCCGCTCACGATCAAGCTCATCTTGTGCCTTGTGGCGCTCAGCTTGTGCTTCACTAAGAGCGGCCTGGAGGGCCTCAAGCTTGTCATCTGGTCTAGGCATGGTGAGAATGTGAGAAGACTAGGGCAAGGATGCTATCAAGAATGAGAGGGAAGAAGAAGAGAGGTATGGCATGCAGGGTGAGAGATGGTCTCACCGATCTGGTGACGGTGCAGCAGAGTGAAGAGAGGAGCCACCACGGCTACTGTTGAGGAGAAGAGTACTGCCACCCACCCTACAACCGCTACTGTCAGGCACAGAAGGCCTGTGACAGTGGCTCCCGCCACTGCCGCAGATGCAGAAGCAATGAGAACCCCTGTGGTGACGTGCGGAGTCAGCTCTTGTGGAGCACCTGTGGGGGTCAGAACAGCTGCTGTGGTAGAGGAGCGGATGGACCCGACGGCGGCTGCAGTGGCGTCAGTAGCGGATGAGGCTGCGGTTGCGACAGAGGCTGCTGCTGTTGTGATCTGGGTGGCGATGTTTGCTGCGACTGCTGCAAGCAGCGTGAGAGAGGCAGCTGCTTGAGCGTAGGCTTCGGATGCACGACCTACAGCATTCTAAGTGGGTGCCCTATAGGCGCGAGCAGTTGCAACAAAGGTTGCTGCAGCCCCTGCTGCTGCGTCAAGCATGGCACCTGCCAGGCCGATGGAGTCCGTGTGCACTGGAAGTACAGGGATGACACCTGGAACATCTAGAGTTGGAAGTGGTTCAGCAGATGTGGCAGTGGCGGGGAACGGACCGGCTGTGGCGTTGGAGGTAGATGCAGACGTGATGGGTGGAGTGTCGGCTGCGGGTTGTATTGTTGGAGGACGAGGAGGTGACGGTGGCAGATCGTCCGCCGTATAAACCTGTCTATTAATCTCTTCCTCTCGTGCAACTGCTGCCCTCTCTAGATCCCCTTGCCAGTAGTTGGAGTCGAGCATGCGAAACCAGAGGGGCGTGTCGTTGTCTGGAGGCGTAGGAGGGTTGTAGTCCCCAGGGTCCTCCCACCCGTCGTCAGCGTAACGTGCGGCAGTCCGAGGAGAGTTGAGCTCCTCGTCAGGGGTTCCGTCAAGTGGTGGGGTATCTAGGGTGGCTGCTACGGCTGGAGACGCAGCTGAAGGCAGAAGAGAATATAGGTGCAGCCAAGGGTACCACGTATCAACAGGCGGCAAGGAGGAGCAGCCACAGGTAACGGACACCCTCGAGTGTTCCTAGGGCAATGCAGTGAGATATTGAGGGAGCTGCGGACCGAGTGAAATGTCCGCACGTCGCGGGCACCTAAGAAAGTATGCTGCAAGGAGAGAGTGGAGAGAGGGGGTGACAGGCACACGGGTGCAGCCGGGTGCAACAAGACACAACCGAGAGCAAGGAGAATGCAGACGGTGCGTACGAACACCACGAAAGACCTCAGGGGCAGCCAAGAGTGGCTTGGAAGAGGAATGAGGCAGTCGGGAGAGATGCGAGGGCCAGCGGAGACTCCGACAGCTCACGACACTGAAGGGAGGCGGGAGATGCGCCTGAGCACCACGGACGACCGTGAGGGCAGCCAAGAGCGGCTAGAAGAGACGGTAGGACGCAGTGTGATGACCGGAAGAGACTCTGGCCACTGACAGCACTTACTCCAGCAACGAGAGCCCGTGCGCACACGCGAACGAGCGGGAGCGAGCCCGCGGGGCCCCCGGGGAGATGACCACCCGCCGTGAGATGTCGAGGGTAGTGAAGCGAAGCAGCTTAGATGGATGTTGCGAGTTGGCGCGAAGTGGAGGCGTGGAGCTGCCGCGAGGACAGCTGAGGTGATGCACGGGCCATGGGAGAAGGTGGCCGAGGGCTTCACGGACCAGGATCGCGGAACAGTGAGAGAGGAAACTCACGCGCTCTGATACCAGTAGTTGCTAGGAAGTTGCATAGGCTACCTAGTCCATGTGTGGTGGGGCGAGAGAACGCAACAAAACACCAACATGCGAGAGACGCCATGGATGTGGTAACTTGCTTGCAACGTCTCACACCTAACCAAGACAAGAGAGAGGCAGGGGGAGCGAGCGAGACATGTACCGGTGAGTACTCACTCACCACGAGCGTGGAGCTCGGGTGAGCAAGTGCCGCCACCCGGGGGTCGAGCCCGACCTCTCGGAATAACCGAGGGCGACTACTCACCGATGCACGGTCAGGACCGGCACGGTGGCCCCCTAAGGATCAGCACCCGGGAAATAAGCAGCTCCCCCATCACATGCAAAGCAAGATGAACTGATGCAGGGCATGGCAGTGAGAGTGTACGGCCCTAGCATCTACCGCATCACAGAGGGTCATAGAAAATCCATGAAATCATGGTCTCATTTGTGTTCAAGGTGATTCCTGGGTCCAGCAGCAGCAGCAGCTTGGAACGCCGCCAGCTTCAATCAGAATGGGCATGTTGGGCGTCTCCCCAGGTGGGACCATTGTCATTTAATCTGTACAGAATGTGTGCAGGATGTGAGAGGCAAGAAGGCATAGAATTGTGAGTGGCCGATGAACTTCAACACTTTGATTCATCACAGCGCAAAGTGATGCAGCAAATAGAGACTCACAACTTCTGCAATAGGTGACACAACCAAGTAACTTCTCGCACACCTAATCCAAGTGTGACGTACGTGGATTCGCTTGAGATGCATGCAATGCACCACAGCTTATCACTCTTCTAAGAAACATTCGTTCCCCCAAGTAAACAACGCGTTGTACGGTGCGCATCATAGGCATGTGCCCAGTCGTTGTCATTGAAGCCATCAACAATGTTTGAGGGTCCTGCTTGGAGGTACAGCCATTTTTGCATTGTGGAGAGCGCACTGTCAGTGATTGCATCGTATCGCACCACGAGAAGAGCCGCCTCAATATTACACAATCTTGGACACTGGGAGAAATATGAGAAAGTTGAAAGCAAAGGTCATGTAAGCACGAGTGGTGGTGGTGGTGGCAAGGTGTGAGAATGAAGAAACTTTCTGAATCAACGTTGTGTATGAGTGCGTATGTTGCATAAAAAACAATGTAGCATACGATGCTTGAAAGGTGAAGAGATGGTGAAGATGTGCTTAACATTGTATGTTACAGGATGAGCGAGAGGGAGGGATATCTACTCCTCCCCTCGTGACGTGCGTGCATCCGTGCAACGCATCGTCAAGCTGCTCTAAACGAGGCAATAGATTACCTTAGACGTCTAGGACAAAACCCAGGACGAACCCGAGAACGGTGCAAGTAGCTCGGTTTTCCGAACGAATATTTGAAGGAAGGAAGATGTACACAAAGAAGAGAAAACCTAGGAAACAGGTTGGGTCAGCGGAGTTGTTGATGCAGTGTACGGGCTTCCACGCTCGTTGCTTAAGTCTGCTGCCCCCTCAGTCTGCTGCTCTAGAGTCTAAGTCCGGAAGCTCTGTGTTTGTTACTCAGAAACGCGCGTGCCAGTGTTAGCACCAGAAAGCAGCTCAAAACTGAAAGTGACTGATTAGGAGTGCAGAATGAGCAACAATGGGAGACCCCTCCAAGTTCTAGCTTCCCCCCACTAGTGTAGAACTTGTTACTCAGCTAACCAGCCAATCAAACAATAGTCCTAGACCTATTTTCTGGCAGGCAGGGTTTTCTCGGTGAGCCCTGCCAGACGTCCGACAGCCCAAAACCCAGGCGTCGTCCGTTCTGCCTGAAAACTGGACCATACCATAATACCGACGCTGCAAACGCAGTCGTGCGATCAGAATCAGCCAGAAAAATAGCAGCAAATAGTTATGTCTGCCCAAACCCAGGCAGTGCCTACGGCAGTCAGCGATGCCAAACAGGGCCATACAGCAGCAGACATGGACCCTAGGCACCGCATGATGCTACAGACGCAATGCCACAACCAGACACATCGCTAGGTGCATGCAGACAGCATCTGCAGTGGCAGTGACCGCTAGCGGCCCGACCGCCGAGGAGGCCTACCGATGGAGCTGAGCGCATCGCCAGAGGGAGGAGGCTCCAGCGAAGGGTGAGTGGGCCTCGGCGTGCGTCGACTCCAATGTGCGATACTCCAGCAGCGTCAAGTCTCGTCGTCACTCATCTGCACGCCGATGTACACAAGCCTGGAGGCCACAACAGAGTACAATGTGAGATGCACGAAAACCAACACTCCCCGATGACTCACAGGCGTAGTGCACATGTGCGGGCAGAGACACAGTCAACGACCAAACTCCCCCGGGCCAGGCAGAAACGCAAGCAGGGACAGAGAGAGTCACTCACGGACGCATGCCGACTGAACACACAGCCTTCTTGAACGAGTCGCGCTTCAGGGCCTTGGTCAAGAAGTCAGCGAACTACCGTGCTGTCTCAACCCACACGATGTTGATGCTGCCGTCATACAATAACGAACGCACATAGTGGTACTCAACGTTGATGTGCTTTGTGCATGTGTGATGCACGCCGTCATTGTCGGTGATGGCCATGGCACACTCATTGTCACAATGCAACGTGATGGATGCAACAGACTGACGCAACTCGGACAACAGACGACGCAACCACACACTCTCACATGCGCTTGAGCCAAGAGCAACGTACTCAGCCTCATCAGTGCTGCGTGCAATGCACCCTTACTTGCCACTACGCCAGGATACAGCTGTGCCGCCAATCAGAAAGATCCAGCCTGTGCGAATCTTACCGTCCGGACTGCCGGCCCAGTCACTGTCGGTGTAACCCACCACGACAACAGACGGCTGACGGCGGAACATGAGACCTCACCGAGGAGTCGAGACGACATACCATAGTGATCCTTGTATTCGTTCACTTTTAAGAAACGAATTATGTGATCCTTGAATTCGCCCAATTTTGAGCCTCACATAACTTTGGTGTTAATTTCCCCACAACATCCTCGTTTTCTTCCCTGGTTTTCTAATTTTCCCACGGTCCTGTTCATACCCCTCTCCGCTCAAGGCGTACCTCAAAAATTGCTGCGTGAGAACTCGATGATTCGAGTGCGCACAATGGAGTTGCGTGCGATCGACACAACTCCATTGTTGGTGCACTCTGACGTGTCAGTGTAGCGACCATCGACACGTCCGAGAGCGCCAGATCGCGCAGGAGCACGATGTCATCAGCCGAGTGTGAGCCGACTTAAGAATCGCGTTAAGTCGGTTGACGTTTTCGAATTTTTGTGTGTATTGAAGTGCACATTTCATAATTAGAAAAGGAATTCGCCCAAACAGCCCATAACTATGCTGATGAACGTGGGCTAATATATAATGAATATTTTGAACAAATACAAAGATCACTACGGTAGTGCAGTACTCGGATCGCGGCCTCGTAGTGGAGGTGATGTAGCTCCTGAGAGAACTGGGCCAGGAGGTTAACGGCGAACGCGATGTCTAGGCGTGTCGTTGTCGCCAGGAACATCAGTGACCCGATGACTCGCAGGTACGTGGTCACGTCAACTGGCTCCCCCACAACAGCTGGGTCAGGACTCTTTAGCTTCCCCTAACCATCGGGTGACATGGGTGAGGATGCGCTTGGCACGAGTGGCAGGTCCTCCGCAAAGCGGGTGGACAGCGTCTGCACATAGACGGTCTGGTGGATGTGCAGGACGCCCTGGGAGCGATCCTGCTCGTGCTCCATGCCTAGGAAGACTCTGGCAGATCCGAGATCCTTCATCTGGTAGGCGCCATGCAGCAAGTCCATGACACGCTGGATGGCAGCCGTGTCTGGCGACGTATTGAGGAGATCGTCGACGTAAACCAGAACAGCCGTGAAATCATGGCCTCGTGGACTGACAAACAGTGCGGGGTCAATTGTTATGGGAGCCGCCGGTCGAGGCGGTGATTACGTCATCAGGATGAAGTCAGATGCACGTTTTGATACTCCCATTGTATTTTACGTGAAAAAACATACAAAATCGACCCAAGAACCGGGTCATTCGGTGCAGGGACGAGAAAGATACGGCCGTGCAAAGGTGGGAGGCGCACCTCCAGAAAACAGGAGATGTACCGGTTTGACCCCGAGTACGGCAGAGCGACTTTCTCGCCCACTGCAGCCGAAGTGCCCCTGGATGGACGCTTAGCCAATGAAGCAAGGTTCATTGGCATCCATGGGCACTTCAGGATGGCGGCTGGAGCTGCATTCGCAAGCAAGGGTGCTTCGGGCGGCCATGACCCCCGCTGGCGGTGCTGCCAGCGGCCGTCACGCGTGGAGGACTCAAACGGCCATAACTTAGCCGTTTCTTCACGGATTGAGGCGTTCTTTAATGCGTTGGAAAGCTCGTGGCGCGCACTACATGATTCATTTGTTATTTGCATTAATGCACCTCGGTAGAAGGCTTTGGAGTGCTGATGAGCTTTCGGCTGGCTTATAGGGACTGGTACATAAGGAAACCTAGGGGTTGTTCTAGGCATCCCAATCTTACCCAGAGAATCTGTACATTGTCTTGTACTGATCTATCAAGTCTAAAGGATTCATTCATTGCCCAATTCTTGTTGTGTTCCAAGTATTATCTCGCACACGTCCATTTGATCCTACAAGACTTCCGCAGCGCACCTTGGTGCAAACGCCGCCGGGAGAGTCGCACGGCGGGAACCTCGGTCACTAGCAGCGGTCTTGCTGCTAGGAGAGGGTCGTACGACATCGCAAGGGTTGGCCCACACACCAAGGGGTCGAGGGTGGGAGGTTTATCCCAAGGGCTCGGCGTGTGACCGTCACACCGGGCGCCTCTCGGTTCACATTTGGTATCAGAGCGCATGGACGTTCGCTCGGCTTTGCGCGGTCCCAAGAGAGGCAGCAGATCTGTCACAACTGCGTTTGGCCAGAATGTTTTCAGAACAACCAGAAGCATGGCAGCTGGGGCATACGAACAGGCCTACCTCATGGAGGAGATCCGGCGTGCTCTTGACGAGTTGCGTCAAGAGAACCAGCAGCTGCGCGCGGAGGTTGAGGCGAGGTACGTCGGCCAAGGGAACAATGCGTTGGGGGGTGTTGCATTGGCATCCGCACCTGCCTTTCGGCGGCCCAAGCCAAAGGAGCCGGAGTTCTACACCGGCAAGGGCAGTGCGAGGGAGTGGCTCTTCACGGTGAACTCGTATTTTACAACGTTGGATGTTGCCGTGGGAGATGATGCCACGAGACTGGAGTATGCGCCTACGCTACTCCGGGGAATGGCCATGCAGTGGTGGTCGGCGTTGTGCCGGCGGAACGCTGCTGGGTTGCCGGATGGGCTGGGGGCCGGGCAACGGCTTCAGCCATTGCTGAGTCTACCGCTTGGACGGGAAGTGCAGCTCGGTGCGCGGGCGTTGACAGAGAAGCCAGAGACGTGGGAGCAGTTCGAGACGATGTTCCAGGCGCGTTTTGACCTCCTTAACGGCAGCCGGGTCGCACGTGACAAGATCAAGCACGTCAAGCAAGGCGGATCGGTCCAGGAGTACACTACACGCTTCATGGCCTTGGCGGTGTAGATTGACAACCTCTTGGACGCGTAGGTGTACGACCGCTACCACGACGGCCTGAAGCCGCACGTCCAACACGAACTCGCGGTGTTGGGGTTGCAGACCTTTGCGGAGTTGGTCTCCGCGGCGGAGCGCATCGACGCGGTAAGCTACAATGAGCGCTGGACCAGCTATGAAATACAACCACGGGTGGAGCAGCCGGGTCAGGCTGTGCCCATGGAGGTGGATGCAATGCAAGCCGGACAACGGGGTGCGGGCGGACAGCAAGGACCGAAAGGCAAGTGTTGGGCTTGTGGTGAGGAGGGTCATCGCAAGCGGGATTGCCCCAAGCGCAAGGCACAGTAGGGAAATGGGCAGCAACAGTGAGGAGGGGACGACCTACTGCTGCAAGTATTTCATCCGCAAGGGATAGCACCAGCCCTGAAAGGCTTTTTTCGATTAAGGAGCTGCCTCAAGTGTTGTTGCGGAATGAAGGTGAGACCCGACACTTTCCAGGGATCATCCTGGAGTTGGTTCTTGAGATTCCGGAGGGGAGTTTCAAGGGTCGGAGAAAGCTACGTGGGCTGCTAGACGGCGGCGCGAGTCATAGCTTCTTCAACGACGGGTTGGCGACGAGGTTGGAACTCGCACGGCAGTCGGGGACGTCGGCCAAGGTGCGGCAGGTGTCCAGAGTGGTGGAGTGCGGCAGGCCTCTCGTCAAGCAGAAAGTCCGTATGGGTGAGTTGGTGTGTGACATGGAGTTCCACACTTGCCCTATGGATGATTACGACTGTTTGATCAGCCGGGATTGGTTGCACGCCTGGAATCCGAAGGTGGATTGGAGGTGCAACCGGGTGGTCGTGAAGGCGGACGGGAAAAATATCACTTTGCCTTTGTGGCAGGGTGAGGGGAAGGAGTCGGAAGTGGCGGAAGCGGGGAAGCAGCTGCGCGTCATCAACTTGCGGCAGCTAAAGCGGTGCGAGCGCAAGGGTGGCCAGGTTTTCTTGGCATGGGTGCGTCCACAACAAGCAGCAGAGTAGCAGATTGCGGCGGTCGAAGCAGCGGAGGGGCAGCCGGGGGAAGGCGCAGGAGCTCCAGAGTTGCCTCCCGGTGTTGGGGAGGTGCTCAAGGAGTTCGGGGACGTTTTTCCGGAGGAGTTGCCGAAGAGGCTGCCGCCACAACGCGACATTGACCACAAAATCGAGGTGGTGCCAGGGTCGTCACCAACGGTGCGGTCTTACAACCGCATGAGCGACGCGGAGCTTGCGGAGCTCAAGAAGCAGTTGGGGGAGTTGGTGGACCAAGGCTTCATTCGGCCGTCGGTATCTCCGTACGTGGCACCGGTGCTGTTCTTCAAGAAGAAATCAGGAGAGCTGCGGATGTACGTGGACTACCGGGCGCTCAACAACATCACGGTGAAGAATCACTATCCGTTTCCACGGGCCGAGGAGTTGTTAGACCAGCTTCGAGGCGCGCGTGTCTTCAGCAAACTAGACCTGAGGTCGGGGTATCACCGAATCTGCATCGCGGAGGAGAATGTGGAAAAAACCGCGTTTCGGACACGCTATGGACACTTCGAGTATCTCGTGATGCCTTTTGGGCTAGCGAATGCTCCAGCTACATTCATGGCACTGATGAACCGGGTATTCCATCCCTACTTGGACCAGTCTGTGGTCGTCTTCCTCGACGAAATCCTTGTCTAATCGTGGACAATGGAGGAGCACCAAGAGCACCTACGGACGGTGATGGAAGTGCTGAGAAAGGAGCGACTGTTTGCCAAGCTCAGCAAGTATGAATTCGCCAAGCAGGAAGTGGAGTTCCTCGAACACATTGTCAGCGGGAGGGAAATCCGCATGGACCAAAAAAAGGTGGAAACAGTGAAGGAGTGGCCAGAGCCGGCGTGCGTGCGTGACATCCAGGTTTTTTTGGGAATTACGAACTACTACCGGAGGTTTATCCGGGGGCACGTGGCAATGGGAGCACCCTTGACAGACTTGCTCAATAAGGTGCGCCAATGGGAGTGGGGTATGAAGGAGGGGCAAGCCTTTGGTGCAATGAAGGCTGCCATGTGTCAAGTCCCAGTGTTGGTGCATCCGGACACGAGCAAGGAGGACGTGTTGGCGACGGACGCAAGCGACTATGCGATCGGCGGGGTGCTGATGCAGGACCAAGGGAAGGGGTTGCAACCCATTGCATACTACTCCAAGAAGCTGAAAGGGGCTGAGCTAAACTACTCAATCCACGAGAAGGAGATGTTCGTGGTGGTCTAGACCTTCAAGCAATGGAGGTGCTACCTTGAGGCGCGGCGGTGTGTGGTGCACACGGACCACTACGCGCTCAAGTACCTCAAGTCGCAGCCAAACCTGAGTCGTCGTCAAGCACGGTGGCTGGAGCTGCTGGAGGGTGGCTTCGACTACGAGATCTAGTACAAACCAGGAAGGATCAACCCAGCGGATCCGCTTTCGCATCGCCCGGACTTGGGCGTGCATGCAATCACGGTGCTGGCGGGATCTCCAATCATCCGCAGCCTGTTTGTACACGAGTATGCGGAGGACGAGGACTTTGCCGGAAGTGCGGTGAAAGGGTGCAAGTGGGACGGCCAGTATTGGCTGCGTGAGAAGGGGAACTAGATTGTGGTGCCGCGGAGTGCGTCTTTGCGACAGGCGTTGCTGGAGGAGGCGCACGACTCGCACTATAGTGGTCATTTTGGCCACGACAAGACCTTCAAGACGCTTGCGCGCCAATATTGGTGGACAACGATGGGAGCAGATTGCAAGGAATATGTGAGCAGCTGTGACAAGTGCCAAAGAATCAAGTCACGGAGGGCACGGGCGCCAGGGGAGCTGCAGCCGCTACCGGTGCCGGAGCGTCCGTGGACGGACATCTCACTTGATTTTGTGGGGGGTCTTCCACGGAATGCAACGGGCCACACCATGGTACTGGTGGTGGTGGACCGGTTCAGCAAAATGACGCACTTTATTCCATGTGCGGAGAAGGTCATGGCAGCAGAGACGGCTCAACTCCTCTTGCAACACGTCATCAAACTGCATGGGGTGCCGAAGTGCATGGTCTCGGACCGCGACCCGCGCTTCACCTCCCGGTTTTGGGAGGAACTCTTCAAGAAGCTGGGCACCCGTGTGGCTATTTCATCGGCCTACCATCCCAAACAAATGGCCAAACTGAGTGCACCAATCAGACCATGGAGTAGCTACTGTGGGGAATTTTGGAGCCGGATGGCGAGGGATTTGAATGCAAGCTCCCGATGGCTGAGTTTGCCTACAACTCCACAGTGCATGCCTGTACGGGGCAGTCTCCCTTTGAGATAGTGTACGGGGTGCAGCCTGCATGTCCCTCAGAAATGGCAACGGGGTCGGACCTACCCGCGGTGCAGCAGTTTACAAGTGACTTCACAGAGGTGTGGCGTGGTGTACGCGAGGCGCTACACAAGGCACAGCAACAGATGAAGCGGCAAGCGGACAAGAACCAGACAACCGAGGAGTTCTCGGAGGGACAATAGGTGTTGCTGAGCTCGCGGAACCTGCAGCTCGCACGGGTGGGCAGCGACAAGCTCAAGCCTCGGTGGGTGGGCCCTTTTCTGGTCAAGGAGAAGCGGTCAGCGATGAGCTATGAGTTGGAGCTGTCGGACCACTATGGGATCCATCCCATGTTCCACGCTTCTCTTCTCAAGGCCTACAAGGAGCCAGATACGCAGTTCACGGCGCGGGGACAGGCTCCTCCCCCACCGGTCTTGGTGGAGGGTGAAGAGGAGTATGTGGTGGAGAAGATTCTCGGGCACCGTCGGCGCGGTAACGTGTGGCAGTACCTGGTGCAATGGCTTGGCTATGGGCCTGAGCACAACTGCTGGATCCCCGAAGCCGATTTCCACCAGGGCGGTGCTGTCAACACGGTCCTCCGAGCGTACGAGGAGCGCACCGGGACGGTGCGTCCTCGGATGGGGGGGTGATGTTATGGGAGCCGCCGGTCGAGGCGGTGATTACGTCATCATGCTGAAGTCAGATGCACGTTTTGATGCTCCCACGTGAAAAACCGTACAAAATTGACCCAAGAACCGGGTTATTCGGTGCAGGGACGAGAAAGATACGGCCGTACAAAGGTGGGAGGCGCACCTCCAGAAAACAAGAGACGTACTGGTTCGACCCCGAGCACGGCGGAGCGACTTTCTCGCCCACTACAGCCGAAGTGGCCCTGGATGGACGCTTAGCCAATGAGGCAAGGTTCATTGGGTTCCATGGGCGCTTCGGGATGGCGGCTGGAGCTGCATTCGCAAGCAAGGGCACTTCGGGCGGCCGTGACCCCCGCTGGCGGTACTGCCAATGGTCGTCACGCGTGGAGCACTCAAACGGCCATACCTTAGCCGTTTCTTCACGGATTGAGGCGTTCTTTGTTGCGTTGGAAATCTCGTGGAGCGCACTACATGATGCATGTGTTATTTGCATGAATGCGCCTCGATAGATGGCTTTGGAGTGCCGAGGAGCTTTTTGCTGGCTCATAGGGGTTGGTACATAAGGAAGCCTAGGGGTTGTTCTAGGCATGCCAATCTTACCCAGAGACTCTGTACATTGTCTTGTACTGATCTATCAAGTCTAAAGGATTCATTCCTTGTCCAAATCTCCTTGTGTTCTAAGTATTGCCTCACACACGTCCATTCAATCCTACAAGTCTTCCGTAGTGCACCTTGGTGCAAACGTCGCCGAGAGAGTCGCACGGCGGGAACCTCGATCACTAGCAGCAGTCTTGCTGCTAGGAGAGGGTCATGCGACATCTCAATGGTTGGCCCACACACCAAGGGGTCGAGGGTTGGAGGTTTATCCCAAGGGCTCGGCGTGTGACCATCACGCCGGGCGCCCCTCGGTTCACATCAGCGGTGCTACGCTGGACCCCACCACGAAGGAGTGTGCTACTGATTTCTTGGTTCCATCACTGAGGCGACTACTTCAAGCCATAGAGGGCCTTACACAGTCGCCAGAATCTCTCAGTACCATCATCGAAGCCTAGGGGCTGCACCATGTAGAGCTCCTCACCCTCCAATAAACCATGGAGAAAAGCGTTGCTCACATCCATCTGATGCAGCTCCCACCCATGTTGGGCGACCAAGCTGAAGAGCGCCCGGCTAGTAGAGAACCGGCCAACTGGGGCAAAGATCTGGTCGTAGTGGACCCCAGGAATCAGGGAAAATCCATTGGTTGTTAGGCGGGCCTTGTACTTGTCCAAGGACCTTTCGGGTTTCCACTTGCGCCGAAAGACCCACTTGGCGCCGATGGCCTTCCGACCTGGAGGAAGGTCGACGAGGTCGTACACATGGTACTGTCAGATAGCAGCAAGCTCATCGGCGGAGGCAGCGTCCCAATGTGCGGCCTCAGAAGAGGCGCTTGCCTCGCACACGGTGGCTGGGTCCTCCGGGCGTGCTGTGGAGCGGACTAGGAGAGTGTGTGCATCTCAAGCCCCAGGTGGGATGCGCGCGAGTGTAGCCACGACAGTGTGCCGATGCTCGTGATGAAGCATGAAGTAGTCCAGTGCAGAGCCCGGGTGAAGGTCTGCAATGATGGTCCTTGGTGCCAGGGTCCCCACTCACGACCGTGGGAGTGGAGACACGAGGGGCCACGGGGGGTCAAGGCGCCACGGAGCACAGTGCGACGGTCTGTGCGCTTACCGACGGTCTGGGTCAGAGGCTGCCGCCAGGGCCACGTGTGTAGCGTAGCAGGGCAGGCGATGGCACTGCGTCCGATGGGCCAATGGAGGCGGACGGGGTTGCTGGTCCGGAGGGGCCAGCGGATGCAACCGGGGCTGCTGGTCTGGAGGGGCCAGCGGGCGCGACTGGAGCTTCTGGCCCGGAGGGGCCAGTGGACGCACCTGGGGCTGCCATTCGAGAGGGACCGGCGGACGCAACTGGGGCTGCCGGTCCGGAGGGACCAGCGGACGCGACTGGGGCTGCCGGCCCGGAGGGACCAGCGGACGTGACTGGGCCTGCCGGCTCAGAGGGACCAATGGACACAACTGGGGCTACCGGCTCAGAGGGACCAGTGGACACGACTGGGGCTGCCGGCCCGGAGGGACCAGCAGACGCGACTGGGGCTGCCTGCTCAGAGGGACTAGTAGACACGACTGGGGCTGCCGGCCCAGAGGGACCAGCGGACGCGGTTGGGACTGCTGGCCTGGAGGGACCAGCAAACGTGACTAGGGCTGCTGGCCCAGGGGGACCAGCAGACGCGACTGGGACTGCCGGCTCAGAGGGATTGAGGGATGTGTCACCCGAAAGCGGCAGGACGGAGGACGGACTCACTACTCCCCCGCGCGAAGGGATAGACACGGATGAGCCGGAGTGAATGAGGTTGCGAGGAAACAGGTCCTCAGAGAAGAGGGCATCCCGGGACTCGACAATGCAGTGCCGGGAGGGATCCCAGAAGCGCCAGGCCTTTGTCTCACCAGAGACACCGAGAAAGGTGTAGGGACGTCCGCAGGGGGCGAGCTTGCCGCCCTGTTGCGGGGCGGGCAGCCACACAATGGCCACGCAGCCCCAAACGCGAGCCGGGCGGAGGTCAGCTCGCTGACCGCACCAATGCTGGTACGGCGTGGACTGGCGGGGAAGGAGACCGTGGGGAATCCGGTTCCAGACCCAGGTCATGTAGGCCATGGCTTCAAAATAGAATCCATCGGAGAGACCGGACTCAACCCGCATGGTGCGGAAGGCGTCGGCCATGGTACTGTTCCACCGTTTGGGGACATCGTTCTGGGCGGGCGTATAGGGCGCGGATGTCTCATGGTGGATCCCGCGGGAGGCGAGAAAGGTCGTGGCCTCACCCATGTACTCACCACCGCGATCGGAGCGAAAGCGGCGAAGAGAGAGGCCACTCTCGCGCTCTGCAAGGACAAGCTAGTCCTGGATGGCGCGGGCGACATCGCTCTTCTGCCGAAGGCAACAGACCCAGTGGTAGCGAGAGTAGTCGTCAGTGAGGGTGAGGAAATAGCGGTCGTACCCGCCGACGGACTTGGTGGGAAGAGGACCCATGACGTCGGAATGGACAAGGTCGAGAGGGGCGGACGCATGGGAGGAAGACAAAGGGTACATGGACCGGTGCATCTTCCTTTGAGCGTAATCAATGCACTCAGTGGGACATGGGAGGGGGAAAGTCTCCGGGTCGAGACCCTTGGCCGGCTGGGTGCGGAGAATGCTGTCTACGACGACAGAGTGGACGTGGCAGAGGCGGCGATGCAAGAGGCGAGTGTGCTGAGGAGAAAGTGTACTGGTGACAAACACATGGCCTGTGGCGGCCGACGGGGAGGAGACAGAAGGAGAGGAGTAGAGGCGAGGTACATGCCACAGGTTGCCACGGGCGGTGGCGTGCAGTATGACAAGACCAGACGAACGCAATGACATAGTGCCAACACCACGCGAGTACACAACGTCCATGCCCATGCGGTCAAGGGCACTGACGGACAGGAGGCTGAGCTCGAGACCAGGGACGAAGAGGACATCGGTCAGGAAGACGTCACCAGAAGGACCATAGAAACGAACGACGCCAACACCACGAACAGGCAACACCTGTCCGGAGCCTGTGCGGACACCAGAGACATCGCCTACAGGACCGAGCATACTATAGGCTCCATGAGAGGCTGTCATGTAATGCGTGGCCCCGGAGTCGATGATCCAGGTCTCGACAAGGTTCTGGATCGGGGTCGCCAGATCGCTAACGGTCACATGGCAGCAAGTAAGGGACGCGGATGCGGTGGAAGGAGGCGCGAACCGAGACTGCCAATCGTCAAGCCATACAACGTCGTCATGGGAGGGGGTAGCGGAGGCCATGGGGGACGACGAGACAGACGAGGAAACGGGACATGACCGTAGCTCAGTCTCAGTCATGCATGGCTGGGCAGGAGATCAGGAAATGATGCAACTCGCACTTCCCTGGGGAGGAGGGCGAGGCAGGCCGAGCTGGAGCGTGATGAACTGCTCCAACTGATGCTCACGAGAGGATGGCCCAAGACTGTAGACGGAGTACGATGTGACGGTCCCAGAGCTCGGGTAGAAGGAGGACTGTGCCGGCACCGACTGCTGTGGCATTGGTGTCGGCTGGACTGGTGAAGCAACCGGAGTGGTGGAGCTACTGGATGAGGCCGAAGTGTCAGAGTCGGCGACAACTACGGTGGCAGAGGCGAGACGGCGCTCCCGCTGGCAATGCCTGGTGGCGATGACGCACGCCGTCGACCGTTGGTCGAGGGCACGTGTACCACCCGTGCCCGGGCTGGCCACAGTTATGGCAGACCGAGCCTCCACCGCTAGACCCGGTCGACGGTCGTTGCTGCTTTTGTTGCTGAACCTTGCCTTTCTTGTTCCTACGCTTCTTCCCTGACAACAATGAGGTAGCTGTGACGGGGGAGGCAACGACCACAGAGGAAATTGCAGGGGAGGCGAGAGCCTCCGTGCGCTGCAGGCGGGACTCCATACAAGCTTTCTCAATCCGGAGGAAGAGCTTGTATGCCCAGGGCATGAGGGTGCCCTAGGCCGCCATGGTGGAGAGGACGTCGTGAGAGTAATGAACGAAGACGTCCGCGTACGCGTCGGTGGCACCACGCTTGATGGTGAGGAGCGTGGCCAAAGGGGGTGGGGCACAGGACCCGAGGCGACAAAGGATGTCCTCCGCTCGCCGCCAGTAGGAGGTGACCGTCTCGGTCTCTCCCATGTGCAAGGAGTTGAACTCCCGCAACAGGCGGCTGGTCTCAGCCTTGTTGGACAGGCGATGGGGACAAGTGAGGACGTGTCACGTGGCTGCAGGATCTGGGGTGGCGTCAGCGGTGAAGATGCCTAAGAAGGGCTCGATAGCGAGGCGGGAAGCCGTAGGGGCAACATTGACTAGAGCACGGACGGCACGACCAGCGTCATATAACTGGTTGGCCAGGGTGGCGTCATACGACAGGGTGTAGTATGCCCAGAGGCCCTCATCCTATGCCCAGATCTGGAAGCTGAGCTCCTAGCTCTCGAACTGCTTGCTGGCCTGAAGCGGTGGCGGCAGCGTCTCAAAGTCCTTTTGCCTACGGCCGGCACCCAGAGTGGGGCTAAGGATGGAGGTCACTGTCTGCCGCTGGCGCTGAGTCTGTTGTTGCGCCAGGTAGTGCGTGGTAGCAGACACAACTGGGCTGGCATGCCCTGGAGGGATGAAGGATGGCAGCGCACTGGTGGCAGTCTGAGAGACCAATGGCTACAGTGCTGCAAGCTGTTGCGTTAGGGCAGTGAGCTATTGCTGAAGAGCAGCGAGGGGGTCAGGGTCAAGGTTGCCGCCAACGACGACAGAGGGCTACTGCCGCTGTTGCTGCTGTTATTGCTGCTGCTTCTCCTGCTGCTGCTGCTTTTGCTGCTGCAACTGCTGCTGCTGCTGCTCCTGTTGCTGCTGCTACTACTTCTACTACTGATGCTGATGCTTCTGCTACTGCTGCTGCTTTGTTGCTGCTCCTGCAGCTACTGCTCCTACTACTGTTACTGCTGCTACTGCAGTAACTATAAGAAAGGGGGGGTGGGGATCACCCCAGCAGAGGAGGACCCCTCCCTAGTGGGGATACCTGTCATGGTTTGATGCCCTTTTGTTCTTTTTTTTGTTTTTTTGTATTGCTGACGTCAGTAGTGACGTCAGCTGAGGGCAGTGGATGTCCTCTCCACCCTTAGGTTTTCTTCCCCCTTCTCCTGCCTCCTTTGTTTTGTGAGTTGATGACATCAACAGTGACGTCAGTAGTGAGGTCAGCAGCGGGATGCTGACGTTAGTAGTGGCGGTTGTTGGGGAAACTGCCATAGCTACTGTTGCACTTGTTGCTGCTGTTGCAGCTGCTACTACTGCTGCTGTTGCAGGTGCTGCTGCTGTTGCTGCTGCTGTGGCTACGGCTGCTGCTACTGCTGCTATTATGGTTGCTGTTGCTACTACTACTGCTGCGGCTATAGTTGCAGCAGCAACTGCTGCTATTGCGGGCTGCTACGGCTGCTGTGGTTGCTATAGCAGCTAGGGCAACTGCTGCAGCCGCGGCAGCAAAGCTGGCGGGATGGGGGATTTTTTTTTCTCTTTTGTTTTCTCATTCGTCTTTCACAGCAGGCAGCTGCCCGCTGTCTGCTGCGAGCAGCGGGCTACTGCTCGTTGGCAGCGGGCTGTTGCTCGCTGGCAGTAGAGGGCTGCTGCTCGCTGTGGGTTGTGAGCAGCAGCAGCTGCTCTTGGCTGCTGCTGGCAGCTGCTTGCTGTTGCTACTGCTACAGCTGGCTGCTACTGCAGGTCACTGCTACGGCTCTTGCAGCCTGCTGCTCCTGCTACACGCTGTTGCAGCTGCTGCTTGCTACTGCTGCTGCTCACTGTTGCAGCGGACTGCTGCTGCGGCTGCTGCTGCGGGCTACTGCTGCTGCGAGCTACTGTTGCGAGCTGCTACTGCGAGCTGCTGCTACTACGGGCTGCTACTGCTTCTGTCTGCTGCTGCTGCTATACGCAGCTGCTGCTGGCTGCTGCTGCCACTACTCGCTGTCGTTCCTTGCCACTGCCGCTGTTGCAGACTTCTGCTGCTGCGTGCTGGTGCCAGTCACTACATCTGGGTGACGTTGCAGCGTGCGTCGTTGCCCGCAGGTGTCGGACGCGGCCTGTCGCTTACCTCCTCGTGTCACGCGTGGGGGTCAGCGCTGCCGAAAAATTTCCGCAGCATTTCCCCTGGCCCAGTGGCCGTGGGAAAAAATCTGACGCCGCCACCAGGCGGGTCAATGCTGCCGGAAAAAATCCGGCAGCATTTCCCCTGCACTGGCACATATGGGGGTCCGTCGGCGTTGTCTGGCACGTGTATGCTAGTCTTTTGCTGCTGCTGCTACGCTCTGGCTCTGATACCACGCTAGAAAACCTAGGCAACAGGTTGGGGCAGCGGCGTTGTTGATGCAGAGTGTGGGCTTCCATGCTCATTCCTTAAGTCTGCTGCCCCCTCAGTCTGCTGCTCTAGAGTCTAAGTCTGGAAGCTCTGGGTTTGTTACTCAGAAACGCGCGCGCCAGTGTTAGCGCCAGAAAGCAGCTGAAAACTGAAAGTGACTGATTAGGAATGAAGAATGAGCAACAATGGGAGACCCCTCCAAGTTCTAGCTCCCCCCCACTAGTGTAGAACTTGTTACTCAGCTAACCAGCCAATCAAAAAATAGTCCTAGACCTATTTTCTGGCAGGCAGGGTTTTCTCGGTGAGCCCTGCCAGACGTCCGACAGCCCAAAACCCAGGTGTCGTCCGTTTTGCCTGAAACCTGGACCATACCATAATACCGACGCTGCAAACGCAGTCGTGCGGTCAGAATAATAGCAGCCAGAAAAATAGCAGCAAAGAATTATGGCTGCCCGAACCCAGGCAGTGCCTACGACAGTCAGCGATGCCAAACGGGGCCATACAGCAGGAGACATGGACCCTAGGCACCGCATGATGCTGCAGATGCAATGCCACAACCAGACACAGCGCTAGATGCATGCAGACAGCATCTGCAGTGGCAGTGACCGCCGGCGGCCCGACCGCCGAGGAGGCCTACCGATGGAGCTGAGCGCATCGCCAGAGGGAGGAGGCTCCAGCGAAGGGTGAGTGGGCCTCGGCGTGCGTCGGCTCCACCGAGCGACACTCCAGCAGCGTCAAGTCTCACTGTCAGTCATCTGCACGCCGATGTACACAAGCCGGGAGGACACAACAGAGTACAATGAGAGATGCACGAAAACCAGCACCCCATATAGTCAAGCTAACAAACAGCAATTATAGGACCACCGAGAAAAGGGCCCCTTGAAACATGCGTGTGAGACCACACTGCCACTGGTGGGTATCAACATTTCCAACGTCTTTTTTGCCGATTATTTCCTAAACAAAAGCCTACCCTCGTAGAACACATTCTTGGTCCAATGGAATCCCCTCCAAACATACTTTGGGAAATCACTCGAGCTACATCATTTCATCAAATCTGGTGTAAACATTGGGCTCACCCCAAGAGAAATCCCATGAGACAAAGAATCTCCACATTCCCTGACCTCCTTCAAGATTATGTTGTGCATGAAGTCCTTCAATTCAGATGCTTCCTCACGGCGGAGGTAAAAACAGTTAACTAGCTGTCATTGAAAACCTTGGTTACCTCATCTCTTTCCTATGCAAAGCATGGAAAAAAGGGCCCAACCTCCAGATAAAACTCACTCATGAATTCCACCTCTGGTGGAAACTCCAAAAAACATATCTTTTGTAAATTGGGGGGCCCAGTTCAATCCCTAAGCTTGTTTTGGTGTCTTAATGACCCCCCGTTCCCACCGGTTACGACCTTAAGACCAAAAGAAAAAAGGGTCACCAGGCTCAGAAGAGCCTGAGCGGTCGTGTAGCCAGAAAAGGGTCACCAGAAAAATGTCTCATCTGGCTACCCTGAGACGTTTGCACCAGGCTCACCGGGGCAAACATCTCATCAAAGGAAACCTCATGAATCTATGTGATTCCTTTGGCAGAAATTCGTGTCTTACATCGCTTAAGTGAGCTATCACGCATCAACTTCTGGAAGTAGACCCACTTGGCCGCCACAGTCTTCTGACTTGGTGGAAGATCCACCGGCTCGTTCACACCATGCTCGGTTAGGGCATCCAAATCTTCCTATGTTGCGTTATCCCCACAGAGTGGAGTCAGCTACATCACATGTCTCAAGAACTGTAACAGGCTCAGGGGACAGAGGTGAAAGGCCGGCAGTGGCAAAGCAGCAGGCTACATACCCAGTGACAGACATGTCAAGAGCATGATAATGGTTTTTGTTCGATGAGGGAATGGTTTTGTCCAAGTAGTGCTAGGATGAACCACGGACAAGGCAGTGAGGGAGGAGGTGGTTGTGGTGAGCCTAAGAGCGCAAAGCCCAGGCTCCACAGATGCCGTGACACAGTGAGGAGCAGTGGGGGCAGGCTACGTGAAGTAAGCCGTAGTACCCAGATTAGGTTTGAAAGAGGTGGATGCAGACGGGAAGCTTTGAGAGGGGAGAGCCCACAGGCGACCACCACAAACATAATGAGACACACCAGCCGTTCCACAACTAGGTGATGTGGTGGGGAAACAGAGGGTAAAGGAGAAGGGATAACTGGACTAGGAGAAAGAACAGTGGGTTGCATAGGAGACAAGACGAGAGAGCCCCGTGGAAGTGAGGCGGTGAGTAACATGGGAGAGGAGGAAGCGACAGAAGGATGCAAAATGGAGAGGAGATGCAGGGGATGTAAAAGAGTCAGCGTGAGGAGAGGAACAGTCCATCGGGACCCAAGCGGAGGGTGCAACGGAAAACACAGCTGGCACAGCTGGGATAGAGCCTCCTCCAAGCCGAGAAGAGAGAAGAAATCCCCAGAAAGGCTCACATTCAATCGTGGGGGCATAGCTTGCCCTCACGGTGGTCATCGGGCAGCCAGACAGTGGCAATGGAACCCCAGACGCGAGACGTAGGTCAGCGTGATGACCAGTCCAACATTGAAAGGGTGTACCATCACGAGGGCGACGAGTATGGGGAATGCGATTCCGAGCCCAAGGAAAAGAGAGGAGGCTACATTAGCAAAGGTGTGGTTCCAGGGTTCAGAGATTCTGTTTTGCTTGGGTGTGTAGGGGGTGGAGGACTCCATACAGGGAAGCATGAGGTGGGACCAAAGAACTCATCACCATGATCGCACTGGAAAACACGAACCTGGAGCTAACAGGCGCACTCAGCATGTGGGAACCAGACTCAAGAAAATCTATGATGTCACTTTTTCAACAAAATGTAAACACCAATCGATTAAAAGAAAAGTCATGAGTACAATACAACACATAGCGGCCCACACGGTTGAGGAAGTCCTGAGGAAGAGGCTCCATGACATCAACATGAATAATTTCAAGAGGATGTGCTGTGATGGCGTCTAATTTGTTGAATGGGGAACGGTACACTTTGCCTTAAGCACAGTCCATTCAGTCAACAGAGCATGGAAGAGGGAATGTGGTAGAGTCGAGACCAGCAGTAGGTTGGGTATCCAACATGCGTGTAATAGCCATAGTGTGGATGTGACAGAGACAGCAGTGCAATAGACTCATGAGTTGGGTGACAAAGAGGGGGCAACGTGGACAAGATTAAAGGTAGTGGAAGACGAGGGAAGAGACAAAGGGATACAAAAGAGAAGATTGCATCAAAGTCCACAGAGAGTGACCCAGCTAGAGGAACAGATGGAAACTATACCAAAACTGCGGATGCAAACTCTATGCGGTGATCGTCAAGGGTGGTTGGGGACAACAAGCTGACCTCCAAGTCAAGAATATGTAGAATGTAAAGAAGGAAGAATTCCCCACAAGGGCCAATGAAGCAAATGATGCCAACACCTTAACAGGAAGGAGCAGGTCGGAACCATTTTGGAAAAACCGTACAGAGCCAACGGGACAAAGAGAGATGGAGGAACAACACAAGGTCATATGGTGAGTGACCCATATATCAATGATCCAGTCACATGACAACCAAATACAGTGATGGACGAGAAACACAGTATTTGTGCCAGATCGTGGAACGAGAGAGGATGAAGGCTTGCCAAGATGACAGGGAAAGGTTTGAGACTGCCAATTCTCAATCCATGGATGGTCATCAGGAAGGTACCCCTGCATAATCCCAAATGATGCGCCACAAAGGGCTCTACTTGACTAACAGACAAAGGTATGTGAAAGGCCCATCACACCCTCCCCTCCTTGGAAACGGCGATAGATAAGCTCGGTGAAGCAAAGCTCCAGAGCATGCTTTTCGTCACGGGCCAGGTGGGAGTGTAGTGCGTACAAGTAGGCATATTGTAGGACGACCCAGAGGCAAGAGGCACCCACCTCCAAAACAGAGGCCGGGTAGGAGGCTGCTCTAGTAGCACAACTCCTATACTGAATGTGGTAGCAGAAGATGAGGAGGATGAAGAGAATGGGAAGGCCACTGTGATGGCGGCCATGGCAGCTACCGAGGTGCTGGTGCTAGTGCAAGTCCAATGGGACCGCATGGCTGAGGCAAAGCGGGTGTCGTCCCTGGGGGCCGGAAACTTGGGGGCTGAGTACCTGGAGGCCCCATACCTCAAGCAAGTGATTACACCAGGAGTCGTAGGGATGTCCGATCACTTTCCCCAAGAGCCTCTGTCTTCACCTTTGTCGCGACCTTGACCATCACCACCACGACCTCGGGTGGTGTGTGCGGGAGTGGTGGAGGTAGAAGAGGTAGATGAGGCAAAAGATATGGTGTCCGTGTGATACAAGCATATGTTCTCCAGCCTACTCCACCAATTGGCGAGACAGTCGGCTGTGAACTCATGGAGGGAACCAATGCCAGGGGGAAATTTTTGGTGGCACAAGCTCTGCTGCAAGAAAGTCAAGCTTTGCTTGTTGGGCGTGCAGGTATAGACTGGACAGCTCAGGGATGAGACCAGTCACGATGGAGAGACATGAAAACAGCTGACCTGGGGCAGCCCTGCCCTGGTCGCAGAGGAGGTACGGGCTGCGAGCCTAGTACACATGACTAGACCGATCTGCATGCGTTGGTAGTTGGTTGGATTTCACAATCCAAGCACTTTGGGCAACAGGTCTAGTGAAAGTTTTGCATTGTCAAATGAGAGCTTAAGCCCCCAGGGGATTTGCTGGTGTGCGGCTTGCGGTGTCCATTTTACACACCAATCTTGTCGGTGCAGTCGTCCGGGCCACCTAGAATGAGGGCAGGCACATGACGAGCAGCTTTAGGAGAAGCAAAGGGGTCAGCAGGGGAGTAGTACTCCCAAAGGAGCTCACATTGAGCCAATAGGCTGAAGCGCATCTCCTAGGAGGAGAAGGACTGCTGTTGAGCATGTCTATTGAAATCCTTCCGATGCTGTGGTAGAAGAACGCAGGCAAGAGAGGCAGTAGCCTCTTGCGTGAGGGACATTGCAGAAGAGCCATCCCTTTCATCCGGGGACCTAGAGGAGCAGCCGGCACCGACAGCAGGCATGAAAATGCCAGCCATAACAGTGGCCATCTCTGTCCATGACTGCGTGGTCGGACGAAGCTGTCGCTGTTGCTGGAGAGATGTGGGGTGTTCAGGACGTGACGGGGCGACCAAATGGATTGGCCCCACGAAGCGAACAGGCCCGAGATACGGTCCATGGATTGAATGAGAGTGAGAAGAGGGAGTGACCCTCGTTGCTCTGATACCAGTAGTTACTCTTGAGGTTGCAAGCTCAGGGAACAGCAAGTAGGAACTGTGGGGAGGCCCCCACGACAAAAGCGACATGGAAAATGCTCGTGGCACTTAGTTCAGAGCTTGCGGGTACAAAAGGACAAGTATGCAAGCCAAGAGGAGGAAGATGTAAGCAATGGGTGATTGTGCACATCTCCCGTGCATCACGCACAAAGAGACCATGCCGCCCGGGGGAATCAAGCCCAACCGCTCGGCAAATGTCGAGGGCGGGGACTCACCAAAGCACGGTACGAGACTGGCATGATGGGCCCCTAAGGATCAGCACCCGGGGTTGTAATGCAACTCCTCCAGAACCAGACAGTGCCAGGGCATCCTAAATTATCCAAAATTCATGTCTCTACCACGAGCAAAACCAAATCAGTGAAGAGCAATTCACTAGAACATCATGCAGCCACAGGCCACATCTTGGGAGGGTGCTGCTGCTGCTTGGAGGCACTGGCTGAGATTTTCTATTACAAACAATGCCATAAGCTTTGCATCAATGACCTGTGGCCCCACAATGGGCAGACTTTGTCAGATTGTGACCATCAACCTCTGAAAGTTGCTCTTCTGTTTTTCCCACATGCCGACCAGTATGAGTCCCAACCCTGGGGCGGAGTGGTAGTCCTAGATGACTCAAATCGTTTGAGAATGCCTCCAAGAGCAGCCATGGTACTCAGTCCCTTGTACATATGTGTGTGTGTGTGTGTGTGTGTGTGTGTGTGTGTGTGTGTGTGTGTGTGTGTGTGTGTGTGTGTGTGTGTGTGTGTGCATGTGGGACAAGATAAGAGGGAATTTTGGATTGGAAGGGTCATTAACTGATTGTAAATATGAACAGATTGGGGTGATCTTGACAATCTCGTTGTGAGATTCTTCTA